>JANJGK010000050.1:10430726-10458226 GCA_039081455.1 Macrobrachium rosenbergii | reverse complement strand
TTTTGTCTAATACTTTTTTATTTTATACTTTTTAGTTTTGACAGAAACTGTAACCGATTTATGCCTGTAGCTTACGAAATTGATATTCTGTCGAGCCAAAGAAGGTTTGAAAAATCCGCAGAGTTATTAATCTCTACTGAACCAAAGAAGGTATAGGAAATTGAAATTTTTCATACAAATCCTGAGATACTGGGAGAGGTCACTGTAGGGTCAGTAAAGGTCACTGCTGACCTACTGATCATGTAAGGTTGTATTGTCACCGGGACTGAGTAACCATGCAAAATTTCAAGTCCAGCGGACGAAGGGAACAGATAAAAAATTACGTTACAAGATTTGACCCAGACAAACAAACAAACAAACAAAAAAAAGCAAGCTAAATAAAAACGTATAAACAGGAATGGAACCCGTTTCGCACCTTCAATACTAGCAAATTTAAAATCGACGGAGCTCGAAAAGAGTGTTTGTAAAGCACTGTGGAATGAAACCGTCTGTCCCGCGCCAAACTGTGGAATGTCAGAATGAGAAAAATACTTAATTTCAGGTGGAACGGTCCCCCATAGATCTTTCTTCCTGAAATCTGAACTAAAAGCCGAGAGGGAAATGTCACACAGTTTTGTTCTTCTTTGTTATCAACGCTTCACTTGATTTCATCACTGATTTATGAATGGCTTTCAGTATCTCACCACACCCTTGTGACTGCCGTTTCCATTCCAGCTTCACTGGGTTGCTTACTTAATGTTTCTCTCCTTATGGAATATGAGAAGAATGCTTTAATGTAGACTGTATACACACACACACACACACACACACACACACACACACACACACACATATATATATATATATATATATATATATATATATATATATATATATATATATATATATATATATATATATATATGTTCGCATCCAGATCAAGGGCAGGAAAGCAGATGACACAGGAACCATTTATTCCGACGTTTCATGATTCATGGTTACTGTGTCATCTACTTCTGTATTCCTGCCCTTGATCTGGATGCGAATGTGATGTGCGCTGTGTTCGTCTTTACTCCACGGTTACATATATATATATATATATATATATATATATATATATATATATATATATATATATATATATATATATATATATATATATATGAATGCCTTTTCTTGTTATATAATAATGTTCTACGAAGATTAAAACGCCCATGGAAACACTATTTGCACGACAAAACCATACATTTCGATTAACAATCCGCAACTCTGATCACCGGCGAATGTAGGCGGTTGCTAAGTGACGAGCGTATTATTCATACGGAAGATGCGAGTGTTGCAGCGGATACGCCCACCAGACTCGACACGGGTGGGAGCTGGCGAGGACTAAAATCTGGAACGACAGACTGTGAGCCCTCCTACCACAGGATAACCGGTTTCTCCAATATTACCGACGTCGTCAGGTTCTGCCTGCATGCTCAATATAAAGACACTTGTCACTTGCCAACAGTTTACATTCGCCAGTGATCTGGGTTACAGATTTTGATCGAAATTCGTGGTTTTGTCGTGTAAGCAGCGTTTTTAAGGGAACTTGGAAAGTTATATAACATTGTTAGATTACAATCGCGGATATCCTTAGGTATATATGTATATTTGATACACACACATATATATGACACAAATATATATATATATATATATATATATATATATATATATATATATATATATATATATATATGTATACATACATACAAATATATAGGTATATATATGTATGACACGCACATATACTTTTATATATATATATATATATATATATATATATATATATATATATATATATATATATATATATATATATATATATATAGGTATATATGTATGACACGCACATATACTTTTATATATATATGTGTGTGTATATGTGTATATATACACACACACACACGTATATACAGTATTTATAGAGTGTACCTTAGAAATGCATAACATTTACACTAACGTACTCGGTACACAGTTGATCATTTCCTTCCCCTTGTGGCGAACCTGCATATGTGTGTCTATGTGTGTGTGTGTGTGAATATGTATGTGTATGAACATTAGTACAGTTAATGCTAAAATACCAATCCGACTGAATTCGACGCTTCGCGATCCATGGACATCAGATCAGGGAAGTCTTCTGTACTTTACCTCGGCACCATACTTGTCCTCCTTATCCTCCACGAATCCAGACGGGAACTGAATGAGGAAAACCTGCTCCTGACGGAGGCGGGGCCTTCCAGACACGTCGGTGGTACTGGTGAGTTTCTAAATTTTGATCAACCCTAGGGGCTTCCAAGACACTGAGAGTCCAACTACCTTCTGTTGCTTCTTTCTAATGGACACCAAATTCTTTGGAAGCATGAATTGCTAGTCGGTGGCCCCTGTGGTGGGCTTGTTCCTTATGAGTAGGGGTTCATCTTTTGAAATATAATATTTATAACGTAGTGAATGTTAGCGCATGAAATAAAATCCAGATTTTCCAGACAGGGATTTAAAAATGTGAAAACTTCCTCGAAGAAACCCATCTTCGAAAGGAAAGGAATGATGTGGAAGTAACATGCTGTTGAAAAAATGTAATGGAAACGTAAATGGAACATTGTCGAGAAAAGCAGAGCATTTGGAATGCAAATCTGTAGAGAAGTCGAATAAAATTCAACTTTTCCAAACACAGAAAAAATAAATTTAAAAAAACTTCCTGAAGAAGGCAGTCTTCGGGAGGAAAGTGAAGTGGGAGATGTTAGAAATAAGATGATATTGATAAAAAAAAAAGAAAAAGATATAGATCATTGGCGAGAAAACTGAGACATCTGAATACAAATCTCTAAAAAAAAATCTATATTTTCTAGACAGAAAAAATACACTTAAAAAACTCCCCCGAAGAAGCTACTCTTCGGAAATGACGAAAATATTCGAGAATTTGAATGGCAGAGTTTTAAAAGAAGCACTTGACGTGAAGTGGCTGATTTGTGAAGCTGCCTACTCATAAAAGAGTTCTTCAAGACTAAAACTTTACTAACAAACTGAGTAACAAAAACCACCTTGTTTTTATGTTAATTTTCAAGATATCCTTCACAAGTATTAAATCGTTTTAAGATTGTGTTTCCGAAATACATAAATATAGCCATCATTCTCATTACATTTTTTCAAAAACATACTTTTGAAATTTTTGTTGACACCACTGTCAAATTAACGTATAAAGGAAGAGGTTACAGCAGTTACAAAATTGAAAACATTCCTGGCGATGAAAGGTGACAAAAAGATTTACAAACACGCGAGAAATATTCCTAAAAAAGAGCTATACGAAGGTCAAATTTACAATAGATTGAAAATATAGATGATATTATTATCGTAGCCTTTGTCTACTGGATGTAGAGATTTCACTGTTTTTGCTACCAATCCGACACTGTACTTCCCCGTTGGGGTTAGTGCCGTCATTGCACCTCACGTGGCACACTGCAGGCAATACTAAAAGGAGTTGGCAGTGTGCCTTCGGCCCCTAGCTGTACCCACTTTCCAGCCTTTTATTTCATCTTCATTCCCACTTCCTTCCTTCATTCTTGGTGTCCAATCTCTCCCAATTTCACCTTCAGATCTTGTACTTCACCTCCTTTATTTTCTGGAAGTCTTTATCTCGCTGTCCAACCACTCCAACTCCCTCTTTTCTCTGTCTTAAGCGACGAATGGCCGAAAGTGCCCCAGTGCTTGGCGTGACAGCCTAAATTTCACAGAGTGAGTCATAGGGTCTAAAGTATACTAGAAAAAGAATGATAAGGGTGATAACTTCTCAGCGTGGTTGCCTATCTTATAAAAGTAGTCACCCAATATTTGAGGTCATCACCCTGTGCTTTTTCTCTTAGCGTTGCTCTTGGGATTTCTTGACTGTGCTGACTTCTCAGTCTTATTCCTTATACTTTAGAGCTGCAAGAGTAACGAACAATCGATTTATTCAGTTCACACACACTATTCACCTCAAGAATATGGAGCTATTTCACCTCCTTTATGTTTCCTGAATAATTTTAGTTGTTCTTTATGGTCCCGCAGGATTGTGATTATTTATCTACACCGAAAGAGAGAAAAAAGTCAGCTCGGGTTACGTTGAAAAATATCAAGTAATCAAATGAGCTATCCGGAATATATATATATATATATATATATATATATATATATATATATATATATATATATATATATATATATATATATATATAAAAGGACCTCATTCAAACTGGATGGCATCTAATGGAGTATTTATTCAGAAAAAGTTACAAGCTTTCTTGGACAAACAGTCCACATTATCAAGTATCCGTACAGTGAACAGACGGTAGTCCAGCTGTATTTATATCTGTGTGCTGGGTACTTTTAATCCTATAATTGCCTGGCTCATCCTGTGTGACTCCCACCCCCTCGTGATCTTGGCCTATCTCTGCCCCCTTCTTCTTCCAGGTGTCCAGTTTCCGTGCATTCTCTTGCGTTTTTCCTTAGTTTCCCTTGCTACTGTGGAGTATACGATTTTTCTAGATATGCTGTCTCCAAAGCCGTTTCCCGTGTTCCCTGCCATTGTGTTGTTGGCGCATGTTATGAAGGCGTTCTCTACAACCAGTCTGGCCGTTGTGTTGGTGTTCCTGTACAGAAAACTCATATTTTCCCGGTCTATTTTATGATCATTTTCCCAACAGTGTTTGGCAGCTGCCGACGTCTGATTATAATGCCTTATGTTCTGCAGGTGTTGTTTGCTTCGCTCAAACAACACCTGCAGAAAATAAGGCATTATAATCAGACATCGGCAGTTGCCAAACACTGTTGGGAAAATGATCATAAAATAGACTTGGAAAATATGAGTTTTCTGTACAGGAACACCAACAAAATGGCTAGACTGGTTGTAGAGAACGCCTTCATAACATGTGCCAACAACACAATGGCAGGGAACACGGGAAACGGCTTTGAAGACAGCATATCTAGAAAAATCGTATACTCAACAGTAGCAAGAAAACGAAGGAAAAACGCAAGAGAACGCAAGGAAAACGGACACCTGGAAGAAGAAGGGGGCAGAGATAGGCCAAGATTACAATGGGGTGGGGGTCACACAGGAGGAGCCAGGCGATTATAGGATTAAACTGTAGCTTTTTCTGAATAAATACTCCATTAGATACCATCCAGTTTGAATATATATATATATATATATATATATATATATATAATATATATATATATATATATATATATATATATATATATATATATATATATATATATATATATATATATATATATATTCAGTTTTATGTCGCGAAGGCAACCTTCTTTGACATGATTGGAGAGCAGTCCGGTGCAGGTTTACAGGGTTTTTGAAGGTGTCATTAGCGAACACCGAGCTCCCATACAAATTTGCAGAATTCACCCCAGTTTATTTATTTACTTTCACACTTCCTGGTTAAAGCCCTTCTGTCCTAGTGCCTTTTGCACCCTCTTTTACCTTACATACACCAAACTCTCACAAGCCTTTTACGAGTCCCTGATTATGTTTTCTCGAGCACTCGTCTTCTTTAGCAAAATGTTCTACTGCAGTTTTGCTCCATAATCTCTTCCATATTCATTGATTCACTTTTGATCTCATCTTACCACTGTCCATTACGTTTAGTCCTAAACACGATGAACGAACCACTTTCACTCTAAGACTAACCAAACTGGTATTCATTGAATAATCTTTTTGGTTTCCATTTACGCTCACAACCTTATTCTTGCACACGTTTACATTTCCGCAGCTACTCTCAACTATCGTAAACCAACAAAGTATCCTTTTCTTGCTTATCTTGTCACGCCATCCATAAAAATATTTATAACCCATGAAGACCCAACACACTCTTGCTTAAGGTCCACCTTTTCCATTACCCAGTCATTCTCTTACATACATTTTCTAAGGTAAGCTTCGCTTTCATCATAAAACCTCTCATCATTCCCAACAAATAACCTGCGCATAACACATATCTAAAGTTTTACAACCTCGAAATTAAATCGCCATCAACTATTTCGTAAGTTATTCTTTTTAAGGATTCTGTATGTCAGATACAGGTTTTTATTTTTCTGTAAATGAAAACTATTGTGCCGGCTTTGTCTGTCCGTCCGCACTTTTCCTGTCCGCCCTCATATCTTAAAAACTACTGAGGCTAGAGGGATGTAAATTGGTATGTTGATCATCCACCCTCCCATCATCAAACATAACAAATACTCGTGCATCTGGCAACGATATAGGATAGGCCACCACCGGGCTGTGGTTAAAGATTCATGGGCCACGGCTCATACAGCATTATGCCGAGACTACCGAGAGATAGATCTATTTTCGATGGCCTTGATTATATGCTGTAACGAAAACCCAATTGCGCCGAAGAAACTTCGGCGCATTTTTTTACTTGATTTCCTTAACTCTCGAGCTTCTCAAACAATAGTTTCGACGAACATTCGATCAACACATTTTCTCCAGTGTCTACAGCCACACTAATCTTCCCCAATCAATCTTTACTTTCTAAAATCTCTATCTTCATTTCAACGAGACACTATTTCTAGAACTCGTTCCTTTCGAGCCTCCCCATCATCTATATCTAACTGAAGCTTTTAACTGCTCTTCCTGTATCGTCAACAATCATTCCCACGAGAATTCTCAAATTTATATTAACCACTTCCACTTACTGTATGCGTTATGAAGTTCCACCTCTCTTCTGTTTTCTCTGTTCAACAGTTCTTCAAATTGCTCTGTTCAACAATTCTTCAAATTGCTAAGTCAGTCACCGTTTGACTGGATTCTGTTCAGACTGCATCTCTCCTTTTGTATCTTGTATTCTTCACATAAACTTTTACTCATTAGCTGATCATCTCCTCACTTATTTCCCTCCGGGGCAACCTTGTTTTTCTCCCTAAATTAATTCATGAAAAGGACCCAGTGGTTCCTATTTGCACTCTCTTTGTTTTTCATCTATCTAATTATCTGTTAGACTGTGGGAGGGGGACACACTTTGTTCGTTGGAATCTTAATTCACCCAACACTAAGCATCACGGTACGTCATACACGAGGAAAAGCAACTTATTAATAATGATGCCATCATCGTCATGCCCTCCAATGCTGTGTCGCATCATATGACGATTTTAAAAGCAGAACCAAACACAAGCTCCTGACTGAAGAGAACTGCTTGATGGGGGGTGGGGGGGAAGTGTCAGAGGAGACTTCACTAGTTTATTCCTAGAGGCGATTTTCCCAATTATCTGCTATACTTGTTCTAAAACGTGGCGACTGAAACGCTTCGCGCAGCCAGTGGAGTATAAATTGCAGAATGCTGTTAACGATACAGAAGTTAAATTCCTTTCCGTAATTATGAAATATTCTGTTACATAAAGTAGCCATAGTAGTCAAAGAAAGCTTACTGTCCGATGAAACACGAACTTTAGAATTTCTTTTGTCTCTGGTCCGGCGCATTTTCTCCACAGTTCATATGCAATGACTCTTTGCTCTGAGGTCTTTGATAACCTGAGGGATGGCCCTCGCTATTTTTAGCTCGCGTCGAGGAAAAGCAACAGCAGAAAAGTGCTGACGTCTACAGCTGCTTTTATCATTAAGATCAGGACTCTAAATTGCTATACAAACATATGAGCAAATACGCTTTGTGACGCGTTTGTTTACCATGGATGGCTACTGGTGTTCCGGAACGTGTAAAGTACACAGGTTGATAAATGTAAGTTTAATTCCTGGGGTGTCTAGGCCACTTGTCTCTGCCTGCGTGTTATGGCGTGGAGAACCTACGCCGTAATAGCACGACTAAAACGCCTCAAGACACTAAAACAAATAAGGAAATCTTGGCTCAATACAGCGAATGCGGCTCTGACACGTCTCCCAATGCTCAATAAAAAAAAATTGGCATTTAAGCAAATACATCTAACAACCTCTTTCCCTAGTTATGTTCGGCAGTGCACTAAAGCACAAATGCTGCTGAAATGGATTTACTAAGATATTATGAATGTGTACACACACCCACCCACACACACACACATATATATATATATATATGTACTGTATATATATATATATATATATATATATATATATATATATATATATATATATATATATATATATATATACATATCATATTACCACAGGTGAAAAATTAGAGACTGGTGTAGATTGTGTAAATATTCTTATTGGCAAGCAAAAAATTCCACTGTTCACCTGTGCATATCTTACATATTTTTTACGGTTCTATTCTCTTTTCCAGTGTTTTTCCAGTTTGACCAATATAAAAGTAAGACAAGACTTACGTGGAATTTTATATACACACCATTTAGCACGGGTGAACTGTGGAATTTTTGTACTTTTTAGTGAGAGCAACCATAATTATTATCAACAGCAAAGGGGCGAAAAAGATGGCCTATTCTAATAATGCACTGGAAAGGAATATATCATTGAGTATAGTTTTATAAAAAAAGAAACTTATGGGCACAACATGAATATTTTACATTTTGAATTTTAAGGAAGTTTGTAGATATGTATGGAAAAAGTATTATCAAACTTGGAAAAATAGTACAGGCCCTAGCACTAATGAGTTTTGTCGCCCCTCCCCCTTTTACACCTGTCAGGTATGGAGCTTTAGTCTCCAACGGTTGGATATGCTTGTCGGTGCCTCTAGTGTGTGTGTGTGTGTGTGTGTGTGTGTATATATATATATATATATATATATATATACATATATATATATATATATATATATATATATATATATATATATATATATATATATATATATATATACTTACATACATATATATATATATTGTGAATTCTACCACTATATTTCATTCTACTTTACTGACTTAGAAATAAAGTCGAAACTGGTCACGACCTTCACCCGATGTCTATTTTCTTCACCTGTGGTGATGTGTAGTAAACTAGCCACGTGGTCATGTGATTATAATCATATATATATATATATATATATATATATATATATATATATATATATATATATATATATAATCTCACAAAACGCATGAATGGCAAGCTGGAAAATAAGTTTTTGTTTGTAGGTGACAGGAAACAAATAGTCCCCAAATAGAATGGAATGGCATATAGACTTTAGGCCAAAGGCCAAGCACTGGGACCTACGAGGTCATTCAGCGCCGAAACGGACATTGACAGTAAAAGGTTTGAAAGGTGTAACAGGATGAAAACCTCGCGGTTGCAATATGAATCAGTTGTTAGGAGAGGGTGGAAAGCAAGATGGAAGAAAGAGAATATGAAAGGAGGTACAGTAAAAGGAACGCAAGGGGTTGCCGCTAGGGGCCGAAGGCACAATGCAAAGAACCTTAAGTAATGCATACAGTGCACCGCGTGAGGTGTACTGATAGCACTGGCCCCCTACGGGGATGATGTTCTGCTACGTGTAGTTGTTTCTCTCGGTGGCCGTTTTGCTTTGTTGGAACGATGCGTTTGTTCAGTCGTGCTTTTGTTGTTTCTCCTCTCTGTTTACCTGTTAGGTAGACTTCTGCCCTGCAACCACACGCACTATTTGGCTTTGTTGTCGCATAGAGGGTCAGTATCTCTCAACACGGGTCCCTTTATAAATGTGTCAAATGAAGGTACCCTTTTCCGAAGACTGTTAGAATTTAGTCTTTCTTCTTCTTATAAATCTTTTCTTCTAGAATTTAGTCTTTCTTCTTCTTATAAATCTTTTCTTCCCCTCACTGCCTAAATAGTATTAGCCTGGTGTATTCAGTCTTATGTTACAACGATAGAGAAGAACGCTTTCTTTTATTTTCATTCGTCCACCCGAGACGGCACGTTCAGAATCTGATCTTTTAACCGACTGACCACATCCCTCACTGAACTTTCGCTTCGGGGAATAGTCGACAGCGAGAAAAGACTGGATTATTTGCATACATTAGCATCTTTTTCTTCTTTTCATTCGTAAAAACTCATCGAAAAAACACTCATAAAAGTTCTAAACTCATACCAGCGCCTCAGCTTAATAGCCTATCCATTTAAAGGTTCAGGTTAACCAGAACGAGAGTAACTACGCCTCTGCTGAAGATTGTTTAAAAATCCGCGTGAAGAGATAATTATTCTCATCCCACCACTGAAGTCGTTAAGAAAATACATGTTATAAGGGTAACTTTTCACGGTGGGAAGGTTGAGGCAGGTTTGGGCATCCAAATTAAGCTTGGTAACTGTAAAGGAAATATGTAAGAGAACTTCTTATAGCGTATTTATAACGTATGCTTAAAATCTAAGGATTTCCAGTCAAATCTCAATCTAAGAAGAGTCTTCCTTAATGGCAGATAAGTACACGTCTGGAAAAGGAGTGTAACGAAAGAACTTCAGTGTAAGCCAAATGTATTCCTGAAAGAACATAGCAAGGCTCAATGCATACCTCGGAAAATAAAAATTCCCATTAGTCTGAAGAAAGTCAAGAAGACGTTCGTCATCTGTCGTGATGATATGCAAGAGAACGAATAAAAAAAGTCAATGAAAGCACAAAAATGGCATGACCTTCGGACAAGCTGCGTCAAAGGGGACTTTCCTTGACAGTACAAAAGCCTTAGGACCGAATGTGTTGCTCACACTAATAATTATTTTCTTGTTTATTTGGACACAACACGGCATGATTTCAGCACTGTCATGGGGCAATTGGAGGCCCTCGGCGATCTAGGAAGTGACACAACAAGTTTTGTGAATTTATCGTTTTGTAAAAAAAACTACTCAGTCATTTGTTGCATTTTTTTAGAATGTGTGCTTTGAACAGAACCACTGAATTCTCCTGTAAGAATTCTAAAAACATTGTCATGTAACTACTGTAAAATAATGAGTGTTTTAATTCTGTTATATCTGAATGCTCTTTCAAAGGACATTTAAGTTATCATGCACTCTTTATTTAGTATTTTCTTGGCTGGGTCCATTTACCTGTCGCCTAAATAATTGTTCAGTTATTAAAATAAATAGAAATCAAAATCTTTTTGAATTTAAGAAGCTGCGGGAAAGGGATTGACTGTAAAGCATAAAGACTGAATTCTCAATAGATGCAATAAGGCATAATATAAGTTAACCTTAGCATATTCTATGCTAGGGCATTCACCCTAACTAAAATAAACAAGTAAAAATAAAAATTCAATTAACGTTCCCTATCTCTCTCCTCCGTATATATATGTATATATATATATACTGTATATATATATATATATATATATATATATATATATATATATATATATATATATATATATATATACTGTATATATATATATATATATATATATATATATATATATATATATATATATATATATATATTGTTATGTGTGGAGCTTGGCTGATGAGTTTATTAATGAATTAATGTAATTTATGGGGCCCTGCGTCGCCAATGGCACACGTAGCCTGTCAATTAAAGCTAAAAGTTAACCTCAAAGACAGACAATTACTTAATTGAAAAAGGTCACCAGTCAGGGAAAACAATATATGGGATAACGGATTACTCTGCAACAAATGGATTACATCAAACCCCTTAATTCCCAATTGGTCCCGACAAAGAAAGAATGTGCGGTGATAGCGAGGAAATTACATGAACTTTCGCCCATGTCGGACACAGTCAAGTTTCCCTTGCTTCAAGTAAAGTTATAACACAACGGATGTCTGTACTACTATATATTGTACGCAGTTTCAGTATTGGTAAAGGCTATTTCTCTTCCGAACAATGGGATCGAGACACAAGGCTGCCTGAATGCTGAAATTTACTTACTTAACTTTCCCTAATTCCTACTTACTGCATGGGAATAGTTTACACAGTCACTAGGCAATATTAATTATTCTTACACTAGACTTAATAACAGAAATATGGTTATACCAGGTTCTCATAGATGGTGGCAAAGTGGTGAAAACAAAGGAAAATGGAAATACAGGGAAGAGATACTAGCAATCGACGAAAATTTGGCAAATTTCAAACTTACCGTTGACGTGGGTCGCTTGCGCATGCAACTGACGATCAGAAGTCTTGAAAGTACCCATTTTGCCTCACTAGTACCAATGAAACAGTAAGAGGGCAAGCACAAAGAATTAGATACACACAACGCGTGTGACTCCCGCATTAACAAGTTCCTCTCTGACTCTTCCGGGGTCAAAAACAGGGCGGCTGTAGCGTTGGAGTGTTTGTCGCGTTGGTATGCCTATATGTCTCCGGCAGTCTGAAAATTTGACAAAACATTGCCGAATGCATAGGACAGAGCAAAAGGAAGCTTAAGACCACCTTTACTAGATGTTACTTAGTGAAACTTTCCCTATGAGTTAGGCCCCTAACGCTAACCTATTCCTGTTCAAGACGTTATTTTTTGAAGAAACACACAGCCTACCTCTGTGCCTGCTGAGCTTCCTGTCTTTGTTAGGATGATATTTTTTACTAAATAATGCAGAGAGGGTGAACAGCAGAATATTTACAAAAATATATGTGTGTGTATATATAAATATATATATACATATACATATATTTATATATACACAAATATAATATATATATATATATATATATATATATATATATATATATATATATATATATATATCTTTTATAATAAAATCAGAGAGGATCTGACCTTGTTTGTCCACCCCCGGGTGACAGGAGGAGAGACATGACACAGCGGCACATCCCCTGCAGGCCTGTTTGTCCGTCCAGGGTTGGGGCGGGGTAGGTAGAGGGACGGGAGGGTAAGGGAGACATCCACACTCCTACTGCAAACCTGTTTGTCCGCCCCGGGTGGGTGCGGTGTAGGTAGGGGATCGGGAGGGTAGGGAGACAGCAGCCCTGGGTTCCAGCAGCCGTAGCACGTGCCAACAAGCTCGTGTATACAGTATGTCAAGGGCGTCATTTCAGATTTTTGTTGGGGGGGCAAAGGCGGTTTGGCCAGCGAAGCAAGCCTAATCAGCTGAGTTTTTTTATTTTATTTTGAGCTATTTCATGTGTTTTTGAAGCCACATGAGCAAGGTATTTCAGCAAAAATTATATACACCCACTACAGACAAAGACCAAGAAACATAACATTTCTGAGAAATTTTATATGTTTATGATTGCACATTTAAAAAGAAAACATAATGTTACTTTTTGGGGCTTGGGGGTGAGGGGGCCAAGTTGAGGCTTTGGGGGGGGGAACTTGGGTCTTGGGGGGGCAAGTTGAGTCTTGAGGGGGCCAGTTGACCCCCAGCCGCCCCCCCCAAAAAAAAAAAAAAATTACGCCCCTGCAGTATGTATTATTTGGTGGATGGAAGAATGACCTCGTGATAAGCTGAGCAAGTAGGGTTTGAACGTATTAGGAAACAAGATCAGCAATGCCATAACTGAGTCTCTCTCTTTCTTATCATTTCCGCGTGTTCTCGGAAACTAATTAAAAGAAAAGAGATTTTAAACTGTCGGTGTTATTTTGAATAATTAGTTTTACACGAATGGATGACAAGATTGAGAACAGAGCGATGCGTCCGACTTTGAAATAAGTGATAAGGAATCTATCTATTCAGGCTTATATTTTCTATGATAGCTTAACTACAATTTTCCTCAGGAGATTTTAGCTATATTCAAACTATATTCAAAAGAAATGGGATTGGTTCAAGTATTATGTCTCAAATGACTGACATTTAAAACTGTGGCGTTCTTTCAATACTGACCTACAGAAAAGAACAATTTTTGGGTAATAAAACATAGCCATCAGTGTTAAATAAAGCAGTATTTTCAACATATCTACAGTATATATGCTCTCTCTATAGATGTGTAGAATTCTAAATAACTTAATGGCTCTGTATAAAATGGTATCAAAAATTATTCAGGAAAATGTGTATTTATATCTACGATCCATGATATTACTTTTTAGCTTTCTGTGAACGAAAACTATTGTGCCTGCTTTGTCTGTCAGTCCGCACTTTTTTCTCTCCGCACTTTTTCTTTCCGCCCTGATCTTAAAAACTGCTGAGACTAGAGGGCTGCAAATTGGCATGTTGATCATCCACCCTCCATTCATCAAACATACCAAATTGAACCCCGCTAGCCTTAGTAGTTTTGATTTTATTTAAGGTTAAAGTTAGCCATGATCGTGCTTCTGGCAACGATATAGGATAGACCACCACCGGGGCGTGATTAAAGTTTCATGGGCCGCGGCTCATACAACATTACACCGAGACCACCGAAAGATAGATCTATTTTTGGTGGCCTTGATTACACGCTGTAGCGGCTACACAGAAAACTCGATTACACCGAAGAAACTTCGGCGCATTTTTTACTTGTTTATGAGTGTTCACAAGTTGCATGTGCATTCGCTGTTCTGTTCCGTTCATAACTAGCCAGAAGGCCTTTGCCTGGTACGTCTGCCCTGAGCTATTGTCAGGTAATAAGAAAGCGGTTCTTCGAATGACCGAAGGATAAGTATGACGGCGAAAAAAAAAATGGCAGCCTGGAAAAAAAAAAAAATTTCATGTGGTAAATTTAAATGCATAGCCTAACCCTAATATATATATATATATATATATATATATATATATATATATATATATATATATATATATATATATATATATATATATATATATATATATATATATATATATATAACTCTCAGAGTACTTTAATTATTTGCAGACATAACTTTTACGATTTTCGTTACATGGTCATAGTATGTGATGCAGTGAGTATTACTGCGTAAGGATAACGACATTTTCAATGAACATATTCAGCAAACATTTTCGTATATAAATAACTATATACACATATATATATATATGTGTGTGTGTGTGTGTGTGCGTGTGTGTGTGAATTTTAGTTCAGTACAGCTCTGACTTTCGTCTAGACAACGTTGTGCTAAACGGTAGCGAAAAGTCTACGGACATAGTTCAGATTTCCTGATTGTATACGTAATTGTGTATTTATAAAAGTGAAAAAGTTCCCGAATGTATCTTTACCCTCCCTTTCATTAGATGAATATCTTTCCCCTACAGAAAATGGAATTATTTAAAAAAAACAAAGATACTTTACAATGAATTAAACTGCTGATGCTGTTTCAAGTTCCTCGTTGGACATAAGCTCTTCGTTGGGGGAGTCGGTAGAGCTGCGGACTGTCACTCGATGGGCCGGAGTTCAATTCCCCGGCCGGCTGATGAAGAGTTAGAGGAATTTATTTCTGGTGATAGAAATTCATTTCTCGTCATAATGTGGTTCGGATTCCACAATAAGCTGTAGGTCCCGTTGCTAAGTAACCAATTGGTTCTTAGCTACGTAAAATAAGTCTAATCCTTCGGGCCAGCCCTAGGAAAGCTGTTAATCAGCTCAGTGGTCTGGTAAAACTAAGGTATACTTAACTTTTTCCTCGTTGGAGAGGTCGGTATAGTTCTCGGCTAGCACTCTGCTGGGCCCGTGTTCGAGTCTCCGGCCGAATTTATTCCTGGTGATAGAAATTCATTTATCCATATAATGTGGTTTGGATTCCACAATAAGCTGTAGGTCCCGTTGCTAGGTAACTAATTGGTTCTTAACCACGTAAAATAAGTCTAATCCTTCGGGCCAGCCCTAGGAGAGCTGTTAATCAGCTCAGTGGTCTGGTTAAACTAAGGTATATATTTTTATTTGGCCGTAATTTCAAATGAAACGTTTAAGAAAGGGTCTCCCTCCCGGGCACTGGGAACGGATGCAGAATTTTGGCGTTGCTGAATCGTTTCGAGGTTTATTGACTTGTAGAAAAGTGAAAATTGCAATGGTGTGAAATAAATAAAGCAGAGTCCTATCCCTCTAGATGCACGAAGCATTCTGTTAAGAAACCTTCGTAAATCTTGAGGTGTTTTCTTGACTAAAAGAGCACCATTAACATTTTGTAAGTTCTCTCGTCACTGCAGTCTGATTCTTCTCTTTTATCTCGGTCTACTTTTTTATGATCAAATCTATGGGAAGGGCAGACAGCAAAGGTGAAATAACATTCCCTTGCGGCACCCCACTATGTACTGTAAATTCAGATGACAAGACGCTGTCAACATTAACTTAACGTCTACTTCGTTCACGGACAATTTCAATTAGCTTTTCATATTCGAAGGTAATGCCATAGCGACGCAAGACCCTCCATTAATGTTTGTCTCTAGAAGCTGTCATATGCTTTCTCCTAATCAACAAAACCCATAAGAAGGAATATTGAATTCCAGATATTGCTGTACAGAGTGTCTGAACACAAATATCTGATCTGTGTTACTACTGACTTTTCTAAAACTAGTTTGTTCGTCTCTAAGCTCTTTATCCAGTTCTTTCTCCAGCCTGCTGTCAAATATGCATGCTTTCATTAAATATGCAAATTTCCATTACAACCGAAGTAAGTGCAACGTCTATAATTACATTCAATTAGGTCCCGTTTTTTCTTTTTAGTACCTTAGCTACGACTTCCAATTCCAAGTCATCAGGTTTTGTTTTCTTATTCCATGCGAAACAGGCTAGTTAGTATGAGAGGAGTCATTTTAACTTTAGTTTAAATAATTTCTCTAATGATTTTATCATAAACCGGTGTTTTCAATCTCTTCGGTGTTTTTATATCGAGTCCAGTTTCTAATCTGTGAATTCACTCATAAGGTCATTCAGGTCTTCCAAAGTTTCTGCTACATCAGTAGATAATCCCCAATATCTCTCACTTATGGCTCACAAAAATGTCCTTTCCAGCACTGTCTTTCTTCCATCCCTCCTTTTGACAGGCATGTGCCTCCCTTTATTATCTCACATGGCTGTTTCATTACTAATTCTGTGAGGTACTCTACAACTAATACCAATTGCTGAATACACGGCTTTGTCAGTATCATTAGCCTATTTCTCCAGGAATACTCTTTTATTTCTAATTGATCCTTTTTTAACTTCAAGATCTAGAACTGAATTCTAAGCACGTTCCACTTCGCGTTCTTCATCCCCTGGAAATTTGTGTGCACGCACGTGCATTTGCTGTTGCCTATACTTTACTGAATCTCAGGTTTCACCCGATATCAAGGTTTCTGTCATGTTAGCCCCCATCCAAGTACTCGTTTCTCAGCAGATTCATATACTGTGCATTCTTGAGGTTAAATCAGTCCTCCTAGGTTGTCTGCTCCTCCTCAGGTACGGTCTCTAGAACTGCGAATCTGATGTCATTCAGTTGCAGAAGCCTCTTGATATTTATCTTAAACAAGATTGACTCTATCAAACCTTGATGCTCTGTCAACTTTTTTGTTGGGTGTTATACCTTCAGGTTTAGTTTGGCAGTGGCAAGCTGGTGGTAATTGCCGACGTTTGCTCCTCTGTAGTTCCTACCATTCCCTGGTGTTCTTTTTCTCTCTCGATTACTGGCTATGGGGTCTGTTTGGCTGAAAATCCTAGCGTGTTTATGGCTGTCTTTCAGTTTGGAAAGAGTACCTCCAATCAGCAAATTATTTGCAGCACAAAAACTAATAATCTGCACCCTATTACCGCACTCCCAGTCCTTCCTTATCCATTACATCTACCATACTTTCATTGCTCCTACAGGTTTCATATATCCTTCTGGTATTTTGCTTATAAGATTCTGCAGTTCTATTGGCTGGTGCATAGTACACTAAAATAATCCAGTTAGTCAGAGCCTTTGGTCCATTAGGCATTAAGATCAAGCCTGCTCCTTCTCTACTAATTATATCTGATCCTCCTGAGAAAATAAACACATTAGCCCTTACCAATATTTATTTTCTCATGCCTCTACACTAAGATTCACTAACAACTATGATGTCCAGTCCATATCACTGAAATTCAGTGTCTACCTTTTCTATATTTTCAATTTGATTTGGGGCTCTTACGCTCAAAGTTCCTGTATTCAGTTTAGCTTCAGTAGTTGACTACTCTTCAAAGAGTCTAAAGGATGGCCTGTTCCTCGTCGCAAGCAGTTAATAGTTGAGTCAAGACAATGACCCCTGGCGCTGAGTAACGTTTCTCGAGCAAATTCCTCCGCCAGGCATTCAGAACTGAAGCTGAGGGGGCAAAGCACTCAACGTCTTAACCCTTGACCCTGTATCATCATCCACTTCGTACCCTGAGCTCGGGGCACTAGTGCAGGCACTATACACATAAAGTAAATACAAGGTACTGTAGCAAATATACCCACTATAACCCGGAAATGTTCAAAACAAACTTCGTTCGTTGCTATGAGAAACTGTTCATTGTTTTCTACGTCTTTACCGGAGCTTGCTGCATTGTCTGTGAACGTCCATGAATTTCTGCGTGATTTTCCTCCAACGTATTTAGCGCTCTGGAAAATTATCCTGCTGATTGTACTCCTTCGGGGAAAACATGATGCGTGACTTCAGCAGCAATTATTTGTATTCCAAACTACTGACATAATCATCTTCCAGTTGCCTTGTAGCCAGCAGCAGACTAAATTATGCAATAATCAGTTGCAAAATCTTATTTGCTACGATGTTACGTACGCACAGAAATCTGCAGTCTTCCTTTGAAGCTCAAGAGTGACTCGTCTGACTCTTTGTATGAATATTATTCTTCGAGACTGTGGTTATCAATATAGTAATTTTGAAGATACTTTTGAATAAGTGAAAGTTGCTCATCGAAAATACAATACAGCCAGACTGACCTCCGGTGACATTCCTCCGGGCAAAACCAACTCTGCAGTAATGAAGGGCAAACTTGACCTCTGAAGATTAGCGTACAAATCGCTTGTTCACGATCTGTCTCTGTCTCTCTGTCTCTCTCTGTCTGTCTGTCTCTCTCTCTCTCTCTAGCTTTTGGGAAGCAGGGCCCCTAGCTCATATTTTAACGACCTATGTTCGACTCTCGAACGGGGCAGGGGGAATAGATGGTGGTGGTGGAGGTTGGGGGAAGGTTCCCTAAAAATCCAGTGTGTCTCTGTTCAATTAGCACTGCATTAAGTACATCGCTGTTAGGCGACTGTTGTGGGTCGCAACCAGGGTGTATGTGGAGAGAGAGAGAGAGAGAGAGAGAGAGAGAGAGAGAGAGAGAGAGAGAGAGAGGGGGGGGGGAGGGAGAACTAAACCGCTTGTATGAATCATGGGTCTGTCATATTGTATACAATCAAAACGGGAGGGCCTTGACGGGGTAATCCTCTCCCCACGAGGGTGAAACCATTCATAATACATTCATTAGATTCCCAACAGAATGAGAATGTATCTATAACAATTTTATAGGTGTTTCCTTTGCCTATTATGGCAGAAAAAATGGTGCTCAGAAATGCACTAAAAAGTCGGAGGGCGTGGCATGACCCACGAAGTACACCGTGGCACTACATGACGCGCACGATGGAAATGTTGCCATATACTTACCTATTTTTTTTTTTTATTCGTGAATAGATACCCCGTGTAGATATCTTGAGGAAATAAAACATAGTATTCATTCAATCTTACCATTTGTAAAACAAAATAAACTGACTTGTAAATTATTTCACTTATGATAACATAAAATTCGTACACGTGAAAGGTGATGGGGAAGATTTCTATTCATTTGCATGTCTGTGTATTTGCATATAAAACTTTGATTTACATGTCGTGGTTATTATACGGTGAAAATAAGTCAAGGAATATAAAAAAACAAGTCAAGAAATACAAAGCTGTAATAATAAGTTAAGAAATACAAAACATTTTATGTAAATTGTTGGGAGCAATCACGTCTACGGTGCCTCTTTCACGAAGTCCCGCCCGAGACGATCGGGACATCTTGAGCGAGTTACTTTAATCTCCCGTTTTCTTCGATGCTACCGCTAGAGAGAATGGGATATTTCACTAGGGGGACAAAAGTATAGCAAAGATCTCGAACTAACGAGATTTAGAAAATTTTTTAGTAGTTTTGCGACAATCTGTCGCTCACAGTGCGATACAAGCGATGAGCAAACTTATCAATAATCCCATCTAAACATATCGTGAAGTGTTTGAGCGATAACACTTCACGATATGTTTATTTAGGCATAAAACAGTCCAAAACTGTCAGTAACTCAATTCGAAGATCAATGCGGCCCTTAAGTTAAAGTTCCCTGTAAACTGCTAGTAATCTTACGTCTTCCGTCCTTAAAGCATTTATTCAAAAACATGCCACCCCTTCAAAATCTCTTGTCTTGGTTTATTAGTTTCCGTACACATGTGAAATAAATTATATATATATTCACACATATAAATATATATATATATATATATATATATATATATATGTGTGTGAATATATATATAATTTATATATATGGTCTATATGTATGCGTATATATATATATATATATATATATATATATATATATATATATATATATATATATATAAATAAACATTACTTCCACAGAGGACCTCAATGATATGGAATATTTAGAGGAAGGAGATTCCTAATTTCCAAGCTTTCAAGACCAAACTGCTTCCTTCCTCAAGGAGCCAAATTATTCGGTACCTTGAAGATGGAGGCCAAATCGCCTCTGAAAGCCTGGAAATATTGAGCCTCCTTTTTGGAGCCTTCCATATCATTGAGGCTCTCTATGGAAGTAATAACTTTTTACACAGTAAATTAATACTTTAAGTAATGTGTGTGTGTGTGTGTGTGTGTGTGTGTGTATATATATATATATATATATATATATATATATATATATATATATATATATATATTAGTTAATAATTAAAAATACTATGGGGTATGGCTAACATCTGTATGTGTGTATTTCTAGTCAGTGGCTCAAATCCCCATGGAACAGGTTGTTCTTAGCAATAATAACAGTTAAGAAATATACCTTAGTTTAACCAGACCACTAAGCTGATTAACAGCTCTCCTAGGGCTGGCCCAAAGGATTAGACTTATTTTAACAGCTCTCCTAGGGCTGGCACGAAGGATTAGACTTATTTTAACAGCTCTCCTAGGGCTGGCCCGAAGGATTAGACTTATTTTAACAGCTCTCCTAGGGCTGGCCCGAAGGATTAGACTTATTTCAACAGCTCTCCTAGGGCTGACCCGAAGGATTAGACTTATTTTACATGGCTAAGAACCAATTGGTTACCTAGCAACGGGACCTACAGCTTATTGTGGAATCCGAACCACATTATAGCGAGAAATGAATTTCTATCACCAGAAATAAATTCCACTAATTCTTCGTTGGCCGGCCGGAGACTCGAACTCGGGCCTAGCCGAGAACTTTACCGACTCGTCCAACGAAGAACTGATTGGTGGTAGTAATAACTTGAGGGACATTAATAGTTTTTGGAAAGACATTACTGAACGAATAAAATTTCATCTATAAAACAACATAATGGGGCATAATTACGTCCAAAAGAAATCAACATTCACTCGAGATAAATAGAGCGATGTTTTGATTGTAATGATGATAACGACAATAGATAACACAAATGGCGAAGAAACAGAGAAACATAAAATCAGTTGAGGTTATTCGCAGTGGAAAACGAAAGAAGGCATCCAAGATTTCCGTCACTAAGATACAGAAGTCTTGTTTTGCCTCGTTCCCATGATGGGATGATCCCCTTGCTTCACCCTTCAAGATGTACTGGAGTTACCAGTTTTTGCTATTTTCTAGTCTGACAATCGTCAGATGATGGTTAACATCTCTGCGGTAGAATGGCGACGAGTGGGGTTGTTAGTCTAACGAATTTCATCAAGGACAATTAAGTTGAGTATACCTTAGCTTAACCAGACCACTGAGCTGATTAACAGCTCTCCTAGGGCTGGCCCGAAGGATTACAGATTTATTTTACATGGCTAAGAACCAACTGGTTACCTAGCAACGGGACCTACAGCTTATTTCTGTCACCAGAAATAAATTCCTCCAATTCTTCACTGGCCGGTCGGAGAATCGAGCGCGGGGCCAGCAGAGTGCTAGCTGAGAACGGTACTCACCCGTCCAATGAGGAACTATCAAGGACAGTAAGAAGTCTCATGGTCTTCAAGGCAAAACTGGTCAATAGGGAGCAACTACAGACGTTATAGAAACAGAAGTAGAAAAGTTGCACTTTGGTTTTTCAGTGACAGAAAGCAGAACACTCCTTGCAATTATACAAAGATCTCTTCGTCTCTGTTCAGTATATCTCATGTCCCCAGTGATAATGAACCCTAGTATACGAACTGATGTATAAATTCCAATTGGTGATTCCCGGTGGAATATTTGTGGCTCCTCAGTATGTCTACATGATGATCTTGTTGTTCAATATGTCAAATTTGTTCGCCCTACATAAAATGGGAAATGCGAACCATGTCATCGGAGGAGTTTGTTTTACTAAAATTATAATGCTGGAGACCAAAACATATTTGATAATGATATGCCTACTACCTCTATGACTGGAGAGATAATGAAGATCGTGGCGGACAAACAGGTTTGCATGAGGAGGGTGGATGTCTCCCCTACCCTCCCGTTCCCCTACCTACCCCACCCCCACCCGTGGCGGACAAACCAGTTTGCAGGGGGTGGGTGGCTGTGCTACGTCTCCCCTACTGTCACCCGGGGGAGGACAAACAAGATCCACTCGGATTTTATTATCATAGAAGATTATTATTTCAGTAGATGACACATATTCATATGGAACAAGCACACAGGGGCATTGACTTGAAATTCAAACTACCTAAGAATGTTGGTTTCAACCTCCCACTGTAGACCCCACACTGCAGCAGTAACTGACCACGATGCAGAGCCAGTGACTTTTCATCGCCCTTGGGGAGATGCGAACCCGCAGCATCTGAGTGGCATGCCACGACAATAACCAGTGGACCAGGGTATGTGGGTAACTGACCCTGCTTAATAGAAAAACCATTACAGAAGTTTGCCACAAATCCTGGGTTGTAGTTATAACTATTAGTTGTAAGGGAGACATGAAAGTAATGATGGTATATGGAGGAAGGGAAAATAATCATGTGAAATAGCAATAATTTTGAAACCTGGAAAATCATGATGAAATGAAAGTCACTTTTGATATATTATTCTGTGGTTGTGAGCCGTTTATTAAAGTTGCTCCTGCAGTATTATTTAATCAAATCACTAAGAATGACAAAATAAAATAATTAATTTTTATCGCTCAAAGGGAACTGGAATGCGTAGAACGCGTTCGCACACATAGAAAGATGTCTTAATATGCAAAACAAATAATAAATAAACAAATGCCTCCGCTGTACGGAAGCGTAATCGCTTTTGTACGAACACACGAATATCTTTACCCAACTATTAGCCGGCTGGTACATATTTCCCCTATACACACACCCGGCTCCAATGCTCTCGTGTTGATTCAAGAAACGTTACGAATTATGCATTATTTTCGAGCGAGCGAGTACTAGCTTACGTAACTTTTTGGTCAACGCTTTCCCGGGAATGTATGGGGAGCCATATAATTTATTCATTCTGTGACTCGTGTATGGATGTTTGCCGAAAGAAATAAAGTGAGTGATGGTCATATACGCTTAAGTGTCTCAGTAAGAACATTTTACGATACAGACGGGAATAAACTGTACTTATATATATATATATATATATATATATATATATATATATATATATATATATATATATATATATATATATATATATATACTGTATATATATACTGTATGTATATAATTATATATGTATATATATATATATTATATATTGTATATATGTGTGTGTATACACACATAGAACTATGTAAACCGACTTTTAAACCGGCATACAGTAAGTAACAATTATTGTCGATAATACAGCATAATAGGAATTGAGGAACAAAATTCAGCTGATGCCACTCGTTAGAGGGTTTCTTGGAATTATAATCAGCATGTTTGTAACTAGAAAACCAAGAAGCCACTTTCATTGAGAAATAAAAAAAAACCCTGAAAAGTTAACTTCAGTTATGCAAATTGATCTCTCGCTATATAGTACCAAGCTAAAAGTGTTTTTTATTTTTTTTTACCTGCTTCTGTTTTTATTTGTGAATCGTTTTCACGTTTTATTTAATCTTTTCTTTCGTACATACTAGTGAAGAACGAATTCATTCTTCCCTTTTTAGTTTTCTGAAAGGAAAACTATTGTGCCAGCCTTGTCTGTCCGCCCTCGGACCTTAAAAACTACTGAGGCTAGAGGGCTGCAAATTGGTGTGTTGATCATCCATCCTCCAATCATCAAACTTACCAAATTGCAGCCCTCTAACCTCAGTAGTTTTTATTCCTATTTAAGGTTAAAGTTAGCCATAATCGTGCATCTGGCACCGATATAGGACAGGCCACCACCGGGCCGTGGTTAAAGATTCATGGGCGGCGGCTCATACAGCATTACACCGAGACCACCGAAAGATAGATGTATTTTCGGTGGCCTTGATTATACGCTGTACAAAAAACTCGATTACGCAGAAGAAACTTCGGCGCATTTTTCACTTGTTATCATTTCGTGCTAACTTATCTCTCACCTTGTCTATCGTTCCGTGAATCTAGAAATGCGCAGACATACATGAATGTATAAACCTTTCAAAACTGAAGACTTCAACGTCATTCTAAAGACTGTAAAGCACCCAACGAGAGCCTCCGTTGCCAAGGGTACGGTACAAACACAATTCACTAATCAGACCATCTTACCCATATCAAGCGCATAGTCATTTTCGATGCAGTCAGTGACCAGACGCCCTGACGTTAAGTGGCTGGTGAACGGGGAACGCAACTTTTTGTTTGAACGATCAGTTGCTTTTTTGCAGTCCTAATCGTGAGTAACAGAACAGTGGATAGTCTTGATATATTAAGGTGATATATATGTACATACGTGGCTTAATATTCGAAGTAAATAAGTGACAAAACTATCACATACATACACATAAGGTCTAGACGTTGCATAAACACATACACACACGCATATATTATATATATATATATATATATATATATATATATATATATATATATATATATATATATATATATATATATATATATATATATATATATATATATATATATATATATATATATATATGTGTGTGTGTGTGTGTAAGTTTGTATGTACGTATGTATATGTATATGTATATATATATATACATATATATATATATATATATATATATATATATATATATATATACATACATTATCATAAAAATCTATCACATAATGACCTCCTAACTTCTGCATTCCATAATATTTTTGGAGAGGTCTGAACTGGAATGAAATGATTACCTCACAAATTGGCATTCAAAATGATGAAGAAATAGGGGGAGGCATCAAGAATTCATTGAATGCAAGAGTGAATGCGTTTCATGATTAATAATAGCAATAATAGCTAGAGGAACTTCTTTAGAAATAAACCAAGAATTGGCCTTGATAGAGAACAGTACTTTATCTTCTGTCATTAGACAATAGAACTAATAATGGAGACTTTGCATAGTCATTGAATTGTTGTTAATACAAAAAGAGCCTGCTTGTATGTATCTTTGTCACTACATATAAAGCGAAATATATCCGCAGTACATTACCATTTGACTTCCTCCAATCATCAAACATACCAAACTGCAGCCCTCTAGCCTCAGTATTTTTTATCTAATTTAAGATTAAAGTTAGCCATAATCGTGCATCTGGCACTGCTATTGGTGCCAACAACACAGGCCACCATCGGGCTGCGGTTGAGAGTTTCGTGGACCGTGGCTGAGGGTTTCATACAGCATTCTATGCTGTACAGAAACTTCGATTGCGCCGAAGAAACTTCGGTGCATTTTTTACTTGCTTCCTTTGTCCTGCATTATTCACGTAGACTTTCAGTCCTGTCTTCTCCATTCCCTCTTCCGCTTCCGAATCATTTTCACAACCTTTTCTGCTATCAACACTAGGTCATCTGCACGCAGCAGCTTCGTGGAAACCGACATCTAATTTAAATTCTTCTCTCCAGTGCCCTCTGCTCTTGCAATACCCACTGTATTTGCTGTCAAAATTAAAACTCTCTCCCCTTAGTTGTTTCTGCTTACAGTAGCTGTTAAAGTATTTAATGTTGAAGCCACATGAATATCTGACCCATTTCATGTATTCACAATCACAACCAAGGCAGTTACTTTTACAATAATGCTGTTGACCATCAGAGTCATAGTATTTACGACTGCAGTCATACTATCACCTAAGTCAAACTATTTAATGTCACAGTTATATGACTCTGAATCTTCCAGCTTTGTGAAAGACTGTGTTCAAAGGATAAATTCCACTGGCTGTAGGAACAGAGCCTCTGCCATTACTGCCTTTGTCACACTTACCATAAGATCAGGAAAAGTATGGTAATTGTTCAGTTCCTCTGAATGTTGAACTGAATTGGATATTGAATTTACGCCAAAGGCCAAGCACTGGGACCTCTGAAGTCATTCAGCGCTGAAACGGAAATTGACAATAAAAGGTTTGAAAGGTGTAACCGGAGGAAAACCTCGCAGTTGCAATATGAATCAATTGTTAGGAGAGAGTGGGAAGTAAGATGGAAGAAAGAGAATATGAACGGAGGTACAGTAAAAGGAACGAAAGGGTTTGCAGCTAAGGGCCGAAGGGACGCTGCAAAGAACCTTCAGTATGCCTAAAGTGCAATGCAGTTCCTCTGATTTAGCAACGTCTTGCCTGTCAGTTCCAACCGCAATTGGACAGTGACCAAGTTTAAGGGCCGAATGTTACTGTTAGTCGTTTTGTTAAAATTCTGGAATTTAAGGGCTTTTTCATCCAATAAGTTTTACATGAAAATCTTTTAGTCTGTAAAGAGCCACTTTAATTAGCCTGCAATGTAAATAAAAGCAAGTTAAGACTTACCAACCAGTGGCAGATACGGGGCTGGATGCCAGTAGCGTAATTTGTATAGTATTACATTTAAATACAGTATTGCATAAGTTAAAGCACATTTTTTTTATTGCGAGAACTGTCGCCTACGATGCTATAAATTTTCCCCAAAGTATCTTGAGTGTCGTGACATCTGGTCCTGTTGTTTGACCTCTTAGTCCTTAATGATAAGGTTATAAGGGCGTATCCACACTAGAGTAAAACATGTCATAAACACACGTCGAAAACTTATCGCGCACATATCACAAACAGGTAAGAATACAAGTTAACGACATATATGGAGCACTACTAGTGCCTCATACGATTATCCAGCACTGGCTAAAGATTCATTCTCGACTTAAGCTCGTTCATTTGTTTTAAACATTTTTGCGGCATGTTTGAGATAAGTTTCCGACGGTGTTTACGACATGTTGCACTGTAGTGTGGACACACCCGAAGGTATAAGTAGACACAAAGAGTAGCAAGTTCTGTCGAGAGACTTGGGAATATGACGAAGTGAGGTACTAATATTATTTTGTGAATATATTAAGTTCCTCAACTCATTTCTCCTTGAAAGACTGGAATATAGAATTTAGGCCAAAGGCCAAGCGCTGGGACCTGTGAGGTCTTCCAGCGCTGAAAATAATGCTGAGTCAATTGTTAGGAGAGGGTGGAAAGTAAGATGGAAGAAAGGGAATATGAACGGAG
>JANJGK010000050.1:10385726-10425726 GCA_039081455.1 Macrobrachium rosenbergii | reverse complement strand
GTCTTTCCTTGATTAGAATATTGTTCTCCGGTGTGGATGTCTGCTTCTGCCAGAGGTTTTAGATAGAGTGGTTCGTGGTGGTAGGTTTCTGTCTTCAAACACTAGCCGTTATGACTTGGACCATCGACAGATGGTCTCGTGTTTGTCCATTTTTCATACGCTGAATTTTAACAGGACTTTCGCTGTCACAACTGATCCCTTATCCTCTTTTCCTGCCGATGGCGTCCACATTTGCTGAACAGCAGCACCACGATGCAGTAAATGTGCACCGCTGTCGAAATTCTCAGTTTCCGAGGTCTTTTAATCCTCGCATTGTTGGACTGTGGAAAAGTCTCCCCGAGGATGTCGTGCAATTAGAACCTCAAAAGTTTAAGCAAAGATGCAATGCATTACCACCTTAGAACAATTAAACCTGTATTTTAATAATTTATGCTTTTACCCATTTATCTATTGATTAATATTCTTTCTTTTCTTATTTTTTACTCTCTAATAACTGATCTCATCTTTGTGTATTTTCCTGTTACCTTCTGTAACTTCTTTCAAATGAGAACATATTCTTTGAAAGCTTGAATCTTACGTCAATGACCCCGTTGGCTAGTTCCATATGAATAAAGGTTTATCTTCTGAATAATAATAAGAATAACAATAACAAAAAACTTAAAATAACTTTGCATCAAAGTCAATAAACGAGAGACAGTTATTGCATTATTTCCCATTCATTTCAGGTTAAAACTTTGGTCAACTGTTCGGAATCTCTGGACGGGGACATTGGTTCAGGCAAATGGAACCTTACCTGGGTGGAAGATATCTTTAAAGAAGTCGAAACTACCTACGTAATTGATGGGTACCCGCTGACAGTCCCTCAGAGTAACAACGGTAGTGTAGACTACTCCTTTCTAGACACTGGCAACGTCGAAGGAGAGAGGTACTACTGACTTTCTTGTTACTTTCTCGTCCACGGTTTCAGGACGTCGTAGTTTAGGTTCGAGATTAAAACGGCGTTTTAGCTGTTGCAAAATTAGGTTATTTTTTTCTCACGCTACGTTTCAAGCACACGAAAGCGATTTCTGTGTATTTTCGAGGGAATTAGCTCTTTGTCTTACGTTTACAAACAGAACTTAACTTCTGTCAAGAAACTCGCGCACTTAACTTCCGTTCTCAACAAAAATCACAAACATTGCTCAACACTGTGGTCAGTGCACATTCAAGATGGTCAAAATGGATACTTGCATTGGGAGTATTTGTTCATTAATTAAAGGCTGCACTGAAAATTTCCTAGTATGAAATACAAATGCACTGGACAGCAGACGTCTAAAGAGTCACAGACTTAAGCAACTGTTTACAAAAGGCGTCACTCTTATGAAATAATTAATTTAAATGAGAATAATAATTTACCAGAGTTAGTCACTGTACAAAACTAAATTTCTTGCATACGGTCAGCCAATAATAATAGTAACAATACTCATAATAACCTCAAAGCGTCAGGCACATAAAACTGTCAGCAATGCTGTATTTGTAAGAGCCCATCATATTACTTCTTAATAATTACTGAAATGCATCATATCCATGAGTTTTTAACACGGAAATACGACTACTTTACTTTCACGTTGCATAAATACATAGTTTTTTAAAGCCCTTTTTACAGATAAACAGAGGTGAGTTAATTCTTGATTTAGCAGCTCACGAATATTTACAAAATTGTGCACAATACAGTAATCTTGTTATAGCAGTCTTCAAACCTTTAAAGTAAATAATGAACAAGGCCTCTTATGTATAAATACTCTGCTTGATTTTCCCTCATTGTAAAGGCAGCATTCCCATATTTATTCAGCTTACGGTAAATCATGGCAACAGGACATAATGCCAATGAAATGTGCCCACCAATTTGATTGAGTCCTCTGCTCTAATTACCGATCGTGTCAAGATTACCGAACCCACTTGCAACAGGGTTCGCTATTCTTTACAAGAAGATTATTGGGTTCGTTATTCTTTACATGGGAATAATCGGGTTCGCTGTTCCCCCAGGGGCTAGTGCTAAACAAGACGAAATATATTTGATCCCCCGGGACTGGTACTAAATACGGCGAAACAGTGTAGATGAATCACTGTTTCGCCGTGTTTAGTACTAGCCTTCATGTGGAATTGGAGTTCGGACCGGAAAGGGTTGGCCATTCTTTACTTGGGGATCATTGGGTTCGCTGTTCTTGACATGGAGGTCTTGGGTTCGCCAATCTTGACATGATCCCTATTACTGTATGTTACGAGCCTCTAACACTGAACAATGCTGATCTATCTGATAATTATCAGTAGTACACCTGGACGGATTCTAGCTCAAATTCTGTTCAATTTTCAAGGAGATTTGAATGTGTTCAATATATCCATTGTCTTCAATATCATTACATTGAGTTGCACAGATTACCCTATTTAGCATGAGAACAAAAACCACCTAACTCTATTCCCTCTGAAAATTGTTTTTTTTTTAATTAAAATTTTATTATATAAACTTCGTATCGTTAGTTGTTTTCTTGTTCAACTCAATGCAAGACATTTCTTGAAGATTATACTGCCGTTCCTAGCCCGAAAATGCGGAAAATTTCTCCACTCAAGGCTTCTATGACAGTGTCTTGTCTCCTTCCTTCTTGCCTCAAAAATGATTTATATGTTTGAGCACATACTGTATAACGAGCTTGCTGCGCTGGAACCCGGTGCAGCTATCTCCACTACCCTCCTGGTCCCCTACCTACCCCGCCCCCACCCGGACCGGATAAACAAATTTGCAGGAGGGTGGATGTCTCACCTACCCTGCCCCAACCTGGAGCGGACAAACAGGTTTGAAGGGTGGGTGGCTGTGTCATGTCTCCCCAACTGTACCCGGGGGAGGGCAAGCAAGATTCACTCGGATTTTATTATTATAGAAACATTGTTAAACACATACATGTTAATCGCATCTCATTCCCATCAGCCCTTCATTCATAAAATCAAGGACTTTGGAAGATGTGTGTGATGTAGCCAACAGAGACAGATATATCCTGGTGAAAGGGACATACACCTACTCTGAGGCTCAGAGCACCTGTGAAGCGTACGGAGGGCAGTTGCCTGGTCGCAGCAAGGACACCAGAAAAGCAATTTCTAGGGTAAGGAAGGAAATTCTGACTGCAGGGCAGGTCGAAATTTTATGAGTTTATACATACGTTTTCAGCCGCTTCTTCTAACAGGGATGGGCTGCAGTGAAAAATGACACAGTGGTAACAGCCATATTCATACTTTATTTGCTGAAATGTGGATGATCAGGCTGTGCAGAAAACGTCCATATTAACCACTTCATATATGTATGTATATTATATAAGATGGCTCAGTGGGTAGAACGTCGAGTGGAGTCGCTGGATAAGTATCTGTGTCGTGGGTTCGAGACTCGGCAGTACCAGTCCATTCATCACTTATAAACTCCTCTTCGGTGATAATTCCCCATCGGGGATATTCCCGAGGTAGCGTGAATTTGATATTAAGCGACATTTGTAGCTTCATGATTGTATATAAATCACGATGTGATAAAAAATTTCATATATATATGTGTGTGTCTGTATGTGCGTAGTCAGTTCGTAGGTATTATCCTTCCAGCAGACACCTCATTTATTGCTTAATCAACAAAAGCACAATAGAATCTAGAGGAAAGGCTCTCAGGTGCTTCCCGTTAATGACAATGAACTCTGGTCTAACTGATGAACACTGCAGTGAGTTGTTTTGTTTTTTCTGTAGCCACCCCATATTATGGAAAGCAGCTTCTTAATGAAAATCTTGACAATATGTTGGTCCATAATAGACTTACAGATCTATTCTTTAATAAGCTGAATCACCAAGCAATTTGTCTTTCCAAATACGATTCCAGATTATGAGAGAAGTTCAGTCACGCGTTTTCATCTCATCGTGGGCGGAGTCTGATTCTGAATATCCTGGAGTCTGTTCAGTCCTTATAAATGTTGGCGAGGAAGTTCTAATCGACTCCTATACATGTGATTCCAAGGGCCAATATCTGGTCTGTAAGGTAAGGCTTGAATAACCGTCGTTTGCAATGTTTTTTTATTTTATCTAGTTATTTTTTCCTTCTGGTCTTTTCTGTGAAGTGTAAATCCTCTTTTCATATAATTTTTGCACCTTCAGGAAACCACCAAATAGCTTTTGTTTAACTTCAGGCCCTTTTTCTTTTTGTCTTCTCTGTTATGTAGATCGTCTTAGTATTTATTTTACATACCGTCTTTCTTTTTTCTTTTTTTGTAGCATGATTTTACGAACAATATGTATTGGCACATTCTCTCTATTTTCTTAGTGATTATCTTGCGCTGACTTATAATAAATTATTGTTTTAGTTTCGAATGAAGCTATGGTAATACCATGCAAGGAGAGTCAGTTTAGAAATTTGTTAATTCTTGTAAAATGTTAAAATCGAGTTCGTACACATGACTACCTGGAAGGTAATGGTAGTAAATTATTTTTTTTTTTTACAATTTGGTGTGGGTTAATCCATATTATGGGCAGACTGCCCTGGTCACTTTCTGATTCTGTGTTTAGCTTTTTTTTTTTTTATTTTGTTCAGTTGAGTAGCCTGCGCCTTTGTTTGAAATATAATGTTAGTGTACCAAATGAAGATATATCAACAGCTGTAGTAATATCCGATTGCTAGGTTTTCCACAAGCAAAATCATCGTATTCAGCGGGAAATGGGCCTTGTCATGAGGATTACGACCTACGCTTTGTTTCCAAGGTGAGTGATAATTAATTACCGATTGGAAAGTCTGGGTATTAGCAACGGGACAATGATGTGTGAGGTTCTACGTCTCTCTAGGCGTTGGCTACGTAAATGCAACGAGTTACCCATGTTCTCGGCCTCCCAACGAAAATGCCCTTGAACTTTTTTTTTTCGTTCTTTCAGCTCTCACTCAATCCCATCGTGGAATTACGCTCAGACAAGGGGACAAAGAATTTCTTCGTGGCTGCAGATGAGAATTTATCTCTGCGGCTGTTCAGCACTGATGGTGACGTCATCGAAAGCCACCAGAGAAACTCCACACTGATCCGTTACATTAACAAATACGGGGAAGAATTGGGCGTCACGCTGGCGGACCCCATGAATCCACTTGGACGCCATCTATGGAGCAACGGTGAAACTACGATTCTAACGTCCTGTGGTGAAGTAAGACACATTTAAGTAAATGTTCTGTTGAGGTGTTTGCTGAAGAGATCTTGCTTTGGAAGATAAGGTTCTCACTTTCACCTTGCTTGGATAAGAATGTGGATTCTACGCGTCTTACTGTTTTGGATTTTTCACAGTGAAACCTTATGTTAATGTGAGAATATTTTAGGGTAACTGTGATTACCATCACTTGTGTGCAAGTAAGAATTTATTATGGAAGTTGTGATTATCATCTCATCTAAAAAGGGGATGAACCATGTAGAACAACAATGATTACTATCAACCTCTGGCAAGAAGGAAAGTAAATTTAAACAAGACCAGACATAGAGATAATGAACAGGTAAAAAAAAAAAACGCACAAGAATACACATTACAAGTTAAGTAATATCGCAATCAAAAAAGGACAAGGAAATCATAGTTACATTATATACCAAGAGAATGACGTTTCACCTGAATTTAAAGATGGAGTTTTTCCATCTCATGAGGATAGATCCAAACTCCTAAGTTTTAGTTCATTCACGGATTTTACACGTTACAATGCTGTCTCTTTAAGTTGCATGTATTTATGCTATTTTCACTATGATCTACTACTGACTCTAGAAGCCTTATCAGTAGCAAGTACTCAGGGGTGTTTAACCATCTTCAAAATCAGATTAGAGTTCATTCTCTTTTTATAAGATGTAAATATGATTTATTTATCTTTTTGAATTTGTTGATAAACAGATAAATTTGTAACCAGAATAAACATGTAAAAGCGTTATTAAATTGCAATATAACAGAGCTGAAAATCCTGTTTGGTCAAAGAGTCAACTTTCATTATTTCTGTGTCACCTCAAGCATACATATTTCCTTTTATATTTTATTTAGTATGAATTAAATCTGGTGAATTATTATAAAAGTAGTTTCTTAAATACTGAAGTAGTCAAAGGACGCAAATTTAATTTGACGATGAATGGAGAACTTATTAATGTAACAAATCCCATTGCAACGAGTAGTACTAAGCCCTTTCCCAGACAGTGACCCCCAAGAGTTTTCGGGGGTCGTTATCCAGGACTAACATTTCTTGGGGGTCATTATCTCTATGATATTTACAGTCTTTTTTTGTTTTTGTTTTTACGGTAATCCCCAACGGGCTTGTACTAAACACGCCGCAAAGGTGGACATACCGGGTTAAAACCCTTGGGGGTCACTATCTAGGAAAGATTGGAAAATTACGTTGCACATAAGTAAGGGCTGTATTAGCGTACTTTGTAAAATCTTTTACTCAATTCAATCCAGGAAAGCTTCACTTGCACAAAGTTCGAGTGCATCGCGCTAAACCTTCACTGCAACGCAGAGTACGACTGCACGGATAATTCTGATGAAGTCTGCGATATCGTGAAGCCCCTGAACCAGTCGTACAACAGGAATCAGCCATCCGAGAACAATATGCCTCTAGAATTGACGGTTTCCACGAAGCGAGTCCACGACATCGACGTTTCCAAGGGCTTGGTCAGTGTGTGGCTTCAGGTAATTTGTAGGACTTTTCAAGAGTTGGGCTTTCAAAAGAGATAGGCGCTTCCACAGATGGGGGATAAAAATACTCAATGTACTGGGACCAGACTGTGAGGGCGACTTGACCAGATGGATGGTGTATGTAGATGGATGTTGTAAAAAGCTGGGCATTTTTAAACTGAGTGTTGTACAACATGAATGTTCGTGAGAGATGGGCGGAATAACAAAAATGTTATTCCAAGTGAAGATGTTATAGGTAGATTTTTTTATTAAATAAACAGACGATGGATGACTAATTTGCCAATGTAAACTTTTATGCCTTTCAAGCTTATTCCGACCCTCTTATTTCATTTGGTTTTTTTATGTTTCAGAAATATCGGCTCAGCTTGTGATTTTAGCTTTTTTTTATCAGTATCCATGGGCTGGGGAGAGAAAACCATCATAAACAAAAATTATAACTTTGAGAATTATAATTAATAGTAACTGCAGTAGTTTTAATATGGCCACAATTCTTCTGTCTCCCTTTACATAGATGAGCATTTTCTAAGGGAATAAAACAACGTTCAGTTGAAAGAAAGGGAAACGTTTTTTTGGAACAAAGGACCAGGGAGGGGTTTCAACAGTCTATAGACTCACAACTTCCGAAAACATTAAAAGTAACGTTTGTGACGTACAAGGCAAAGAGTACAGATACGGAGGCCATTTGCCCATATCAACTCAGAACTAATCTTATATTTTTTAACACTCTACTCCAGCTGGAAACAATATGGCGGGATTCCAGACTGGAGTTCGTTCAGCTGAGTGATGACATGAAGGACAACAGGATAAGCAACAGCAGTCACATCTGGGAGCCCAGATACACTCTCTCGAATGGCCTCTTCAAAGACGACATGAACTACCGAAAGAGGAAGAATGTTCGGTTCGACACTTACGCCATAAAGGAGGGCAATGTCACCACGGGCGTCGTGAGAGGCTTTGAGAGTAAGTCGAGACCGCAAGCTGGATAAAAGAGTCACTTTTTTACTCGTAAAAGAAATCAACTGAGATGGCTATTTGTCTGTCCGTCCGCACTTTTTCTGTCCGCCCTCAGATCTTCAAAACTACTGAAGCTAGAGGGCTGCAAATTGGTATGTCGATCATCCACCCTCCGATCATCAAATATACAAAATTGCAGCCCAGTGGCCTCAGTAGTTTTTATTTTACTTAAGGTTAGAGTTAGCCATGATCGTGCGGCTGGCACCGCCGAGTCCAATTCCGGAGGAGTCGCAGACGAACCTTTATTTGACCGCATCCGGGGAGCAACTGAGCGCTACCCGGTCGTAGCTGAGAGTTCCATACTGCAGCACATCGAGAGGTTTATACAACATTATGAGCTGTACAGAAAACTCGGTTGCGCCGAAGAAACTTCGTCACATTTCTTACTTGTCTTATTTTGCTTTCATCTTGAGACCTGTTGCTCACCTTCTCGCTCGCACCATCACCCATTAATCATTCAACAAGCAAACAGCTCCTTTTACTCCATCATTTGTATTAGAATTCATCTCCGTATCATCCCACGGTAGCGTAGTCCCAAAACCTGACTTTCCAAGGTTCACTGTTATTTTTTGCCTTTGTGAACGTTTTAAGAGATCAATGTTTTAGTTTTCCATCCCGTCCCAATACAGCTTCTTCTGTGCCTGCGAGTTTTGTTATTTGCTCGTCTTCCATACACCGTAGTACACTAGCGGATCCAAGGGGGTGGGGCTGCACCTGGGCACGTGGCCCCCCATGAAAAATAATGAAAAAATAATAATGTTGAAGATTTAGATAATAATAACATAAATGAGAAATATAAAAATGGGAAAAAATTAAAAATCTATTATAGAAATATATATATACACAGTATATATATATATATATATATATATATATATATATATATATATATATATATATATATATATATATATATATATATATATATATGTGTGTGTGTGTGTGTGTGTGTGTCTATAATATGAAAATTGGTGGGCTTCCCCATGAAATTTTTCTGGATCCACTAGTGCCGCAGCATGTATCTAACTCTGCCAAGTGCTACCCTTTTTTCTTCCCTACAAGATACTGCTGATTTATACAACGCTTTAAACTCAGACTTTCCACATGTATATTACAGAGCACCCTGTATTCCGCGCGTTTTTGTTTTTTTGTAACAATTACTTCTTTCTCTCTCAATGTGCATATTATACCTTAATCATTCTTTGCATTTACTTTATCATGCTTTTGGTTTTGTTCTGAAGTACGACACTCGTTTGTGTCCCATATGTTACACTTTCCCATATAATTCCTTTTATTTATCTCGTGACTTAACGTTATGTCCCGCGCACAGTGGTTCAAACTACCTGTAAATATCTACAGATATATACAGGAATAACGAGCACCTGTAATTATTTCCTGTTTTTTACAGGCTACATTTACAGCAGCGAAGATGGAACACGTCTGCTGAGAACAGAGGACTTTATGATATCTTACATCTGCAACTTCAGCCTCAGTTTTTTCCCGTTTGACGTTCATCTTTGCACCATAGAAATTACCATCCTCAACCATGGTTCATTAAAGTCTTATTTCAAGGTCAGTTATGAATGTTGAATTAACGGTGAGTGTCTTTTAATGTTTATACTTGAACATTTTTAGTTGTCTGTAAAAGAAAGCTAGAGTGCTGGCTTTGTCTGTCCGACCGCACTTTTTCTGTCAGCCCTCAGATCTTAAAATCTACTGAGGCTAGAGGGCTGAAAAATGGTATGTTGATCATCCACCCTCCAATCATCAAACATAATAAATTGCAGCCTATAATGAGAGAGAGAGAGAGAGAGAGAGAGAGAGAGAGAGAGAGAGAGAGAGAGAGAGAGAGAGAGAGAGAGAATTTACTTAACAATTACACCCTGTCATAACTCATCAAATTCCGTTTACCAGTCTTCTTTTGTTCCTGTATTATCTTCATTATTTGAAAATTTTCATATTCTTCTCTTTATGTGCGCATCTAGCCATTAACTCTTTAAACGGCAAACAATTTATCCATATTTTCTTAAGACTGTATTTTAAGTATACATTACTTTAAAGAAGTCACGCTGTTATTTTTTCGTTTCCAGATTAGAAACCAGCATTCACTGCAGAGTACTGTTGGAGTCTTCAGTGTCTCTGCCATGCAAATAACCAAGAACAAAAACAGGGACTCGTTTCACCTCAAGGTATGTCAGGCTGGGCAGGCAAGTTGAAATCGTAGGTTGGAAATATGAATGAAATTTATATTTTCTATTGTTAAGTGTATATTCCCGGCATAAGAATGTTTTCCTGCATATGCTGCCCTATATTTTGGTTGAGATAGTTTGTCTTTCTCGACAATATTAGCCTAATATTTTTTTTTATTCTATTATAAAACTGACAAGAAATCTATCCGAATGGATGACCTACGAAGCAAATATAAAAACAATATGTGAATGATATTTCTAAATCGGGGTTAGAAATTCCATTTCTTATTTTACAGTTCCAGTTTAATCTTTCATTATTTCAATAGACTCACAAACGCCGGAAGCCCCATAAGGAAGCAGTGCCGTCAGTGCACCTAATATGGTGTACTGTAGCCATTGCTAAATGGTGTCTGCAGCGTTCCTTCAGCCTCTAGCTAGTACCACTTTTCAGCCTTTTACTTAACCACCATCCCCTCTACTTTCTTCAATCTTTCTGTCCCACCTCTCAAACTACTGCTTCTTGGTGCAACCGTGGGAGTTTCTCCCACTACCACCTTTAGATCCCTGTACCTGACTTCCTCTGTTTTCTGGATCTCTCTATCTTGCTGTCCAACCACTCCAACCGTCGCAAGAGCTGAATGGCCGAAAGTGCCCCAGTGCTTGGCTTGACAGCCTAAACCTCATAAACAAATCAATCAGTATTTCTATGTCAGTAATTGCTAAGCTTTCTAATCACTTCATTACTTTATTTCGAGAAACATGGCATATCTGTAGCAAGATCTGATGGTATCTATAGGCATCATCAATTTGATAATTTCCAGCTAAAACTCAAACTGAGATTCATTCACAAACTTCTCTTTCAGTTTCTCGTCAGTCGTAATTACGGTGCCTACGTCCTGACTACTTTCTTGCCAGTTATGATTCTTGGTCTGACGGGCGGCATATCACATCTCTTTGAGTCGACGAATTTCTCGTGAGTATGGACAAAGGCAGTCAGAGTTTCTCATTTTTACGTTCTGTTGACTTTACAAGGCGAAGAGCAAGTTAGAGTAAAAGCATCTGACCTAAAATGGTCAAGTGGGACTTTGAAGAACACAAATATCTTTTAGGTATCACTGAATAGTTGATATTTCATATAACTTTTTTTCTGGTTGGACCTTTTTCACTGCAATTGGCTTACGAAAGCAAAACGATATTCTGTATTTTCCTTCTTTCCATCCTCTCTCTCTCTCTCTCTGCCTCTCTCTCCATTATATATATACTGTGTATATATATATATATATATATATATATATATATATATATATATATATATATATATATATATATATATATATATGCGTGTGTATGTGTGTGTGTAATTATTAACAAAAACCCTCGCTGACCTCAGGGACCGAGTCATGCTAACACTGACGGCCTTCATAGTGGCAGCATCCCTATTCGCTGCGGTGTCTGGGACCAATTCAGGAACTTCAGAGGTGAGAGCTCTTGATGTCTTCTTCTTCTACTATATTTTCCGCCTCTTCATGATCGTCGTCAGCCACACCTTGCAAGGATTCATGTTGAGGAAGCTTCAGCAGCCTCCAGGTGATAAGAAAATGAATGAGGAAGCGCTACAGACACTGGCTCTTGCAGAAGTAGACCCGAAAGGGTACTTGAACTCTGTCGAGTTTCGCGAAAAGTTTGATGTCCCATCGACGCCAGTCTTCGTCCCGCTAAAAACAGTGGGCAAAGAAAAGCTGCTTGGGCAAGCCTGGGCTATTCGGCCGACAGAGAAGAAAAGTGTGGAAGCAAAGCAAAGTCACTTTTGGGAGAACACATTTGACAAGATTCTTTTAACTCTTGGCATAGTTTTAGACCTCGTCTTCTTGGGTTTGTTTATCACGGTGGTAACATTCGGAACAAAAGCTGTTCAGGAGGAATTCGATAAAATGTAGAAGAGGACCCCTTTCACGAACCTACATGACCTTCATCATGATACAATAGAACAGTTGTCCCAGTTACACATTCTTTCAGAACGTCTCCCTTATCTACAAATACCTTGCAAACCCTGACCGCTCAATCACACTATCACCACAGTAACGAAGCACCTCTATTGTAATCCCATTAACTCATGATGCCTTTCCATTTTTTCTGATCTATTAATTGCCCTGCTTATGTCCTCGACAGCCGCTTCCTTGAGCATTCTCAGCCTTAAACTACCTTTTTTTTTACTGTTGCATCATTCAGTTCTGCCTCTCCCTTATCCTCTGAATTCAACAGATCTTCAAACCACTTGCTCCACAACTCAAGCGTTGCATTCACTTTAGATACTATCTTTCCATTCCCATCTTTATCCTTAAATCCATTTGTTCATTTACCTTTCCCTCTACTTTACTTATCTGAAGAACAAGTTGTTTTTCTACCCACAGTTCTTGTTCACCTCTACCTCACAACTTTTTCTACTTGTTTTCTTTTTCTCTATAATTTTCTTCTTGTGTACCTTATGCATCCTCCTGTATGCCAGCACCACTCAGTTCTTCTGTTTCTTCTGTCACGCAGCTGTAATTCAGACGATTTCCTTTTTCCTTGGCTACACCTTTTATTTCTTCATTCAACCACTTAATTGTTTTTATTACTTCTTCTTACCCTCTCGGCACACACTGTCCTCTTACTTCACTTATGTTTTCTGCGCCAAACTCAGGTACATTCAAACCCAGAAGACTTGGGATTTTATTGTTTGCCAGGTTTCCTAGTAATATCAATAAAGGGCATGGGGCTGGAAACCCAATACCCCTGGGCAGTGGTAAATTTCACACTGGATAGTGTTAAAACTGTGATTGCCACTGGCATCAGAAGAGGTTCACCCACCATTTATGAGACATTTCTTCCCATAAAAAGGACCCACAACCCTAAATTAGGATTCCTCTGCCTTGAGATAAAGTATATCTACATCACAAACCACTTCCAGATGCGGCAATGAATAGGTGCTAATGCCTACTACTCCCATCGTAGTATTCGTCAGGAAACTAACAGCTCTGTCCTATGTGGTTGACAATGGAATTAAGTGGCTCATTTCATCCATTTGCATATTAGTCTTCCGGTTCCTGGCAAGTATTGGGGGATGTGGCTGTTGTCTCTAAGCTCTTTCAACTTTTAGTTGTGACCGGACCCACCACATTCGATTTTTCCCTAGATACCTAATTCACTGCTTAGATCAACAAAAGGATTCACCAGTCCTTACCCAGGAATCGGAACTGGGCCACCTCACTCGGTGGGCGGGGAAGCAAATGGTTTATAGCTATCTATCAAGACATCCTGTATATAAATATAAATATATATACGTAATATATATACATATATGTATATATATAGTATTTATATTATATATATATATGTATATATATAATATTCATTAGTTTTGATTGTGTTCAAAACGTTATATTAATAAGGAATGAAAAGAAAATCTAAGAGTAGATATGAGAAATTCAAATAATTCAGATAATATCAATGAATTGGCTGAAAATAACCCCTGGCAGTAAAAAATGTTCCGTAAATGTCAATGGGGAATAAGAACGATGTGAATGAATATTTAAATGATACTTCAAACATTCTTTTCTCAATCCTACCCGAGGTGGTGAAAGGAAAGCTCTTCAAGTACGAACTTGAAGAGCTTTTACTTTCTTTTGCACTGGATCGTCAAGACGCTTTCGGAGTCACCATGCCTTTAAAACATAATCATACAAAGTATACTTTCAAACGTCACCTAACCTCAAGGCTGTTCGCACCAAGATACTTGACACAAATTAAGGGAGCTTTCACAAAATTTAAGGACTGGGAAATAGATCTCACAACTTTACTAACTTATTTACGTATTTTAATTCCATTTTTATCTATTAATTAATTGTTAATTCATCTGTTTTTCTAACAATTGATCTCTTCTTTCTGTATTTCCCATTACCTGCTGTTGCGTTTTTCGAATGAACACCATATTCTTTGGAGGCTTGAATTTCAAGTCAGTGGCCCCTGAGGCTTTGTTCCATATATATAGGGGTTCATATTCTGAATAATAATAATAATAATAATAATAATAATAATAATAATAATAATAATAATAATATTAATAATAATAATAATAATAATAATAATAATAATAATAATAATAATAATAATAATAATAATAATAATCGGGATATTCCTTACGAAATCGGGACAGTTGGCAAGTATGAAAAGAAGGCCTGACGAGTATTACAAAGTCGCTTGAGAGGAAGAACAACTCTCTCGAGGAACTCAGCAGAACAATGGCCGAAATAGTAACTGTAGAATGAGGAAATGTTAAAATACCTGGTGCCAGATAAACGATCTGAGTTTAAAGCGTACGAGGTCAAGGTCACTGAGTAGGCATGTAATGCTTCATTTAATCTTTTCAAGGAGGGAAACAAAAGTCAAGCGATCCAAATATTAAGTCAATATTCCAAAAAGGGACAAAAAGGAGGAGACATAAAGCTTCCATATCTGTCGTGAAGAAAAGGACATTGCGCATGTCAATATTCCACCTAATATTTTAGCAGACGTAGCAAAATGAACTGCGGTAAAAATGATGGCTACAAGATCAATTCACATTAGCCTGGACACCCCACGTTAAGTTCTAATAAAAGAGATCATATATAAACAACCAAAGATGACAAAGATTGGCCTGAGTGACATTCTGCTAAGTATAATAAACTGAAGGCTATATCCTCTACTGTAATGTCTGAAAAAGTGGAGAAAAATACAGATGGATTTAACAGTAAAATTAACAAATATCCATATTTTTCCACAGATAACTAGTGTATAATGAAGGCTAAAAGTGTCAGCATCATTTTTGACAGGAATAACGAGCCTTGCCTTTGGCAAATAAAATTCAAAGACTATCATGACAGAATAAAAAATAAAAAAAACTGTATTTTGAATTAGTCGAAAGACTAAATGTGATTGATTCTGCTGCTGACACCTGGTTATGCATTTATAAACCATACATAACAGTTTTTAAATGAGAATAAATATTCAATGTAGCAAAGTAATAGCAAAAGAAATTCAATTCTTATAGAGATGAAACAGAAAACTAAGCAATAACGAACCGAAGCAGCTATTTAACAGAAAACGAAGAAGAGAATTCACATTATTTGAAAAGAGAAAGTGATGTATAATTAGTATACGATTTCAGTTAGATGATAAATGATTTTAATGTCTATTTCACTTATGTCAATTTATGTTATGATAGTGAACACACCAGTATATATGAAATCGATCAACTTTATTTATTACTGTAAGCTCAAATAATCCATCAACAATGCATGTGAAATACAAAAATGTCAACATGCCATTGAGGATTTTGCTACTCTTAAGAGCAACCATTTCTTGTATTTTTATCAGGTTCAGTTGTATGCATTACACATTAAGGAATGATAAACTTAACGACTAGTAAAACAAATAACTGTAGCTGACACTGGAAATGTAGTGAAAGCAAAATATCTGTTTCCCCTCATTTAATTGTCAGTGAAAAAGGGATTCTGATGTCATCAGTGCTTTAGTACGAGAGAGCTTACTATTGAAGTGTACTTCAGCCAAACAGAATGTAGGCACATGAAGTGGAACTGTGCTTGCAACTTGGAAGACAAGAGTTCAAATCCTGCTTGTGAGCTGACGTCCAGCCGTCTCGTTCAGTGGTAGATCATAGCATTACAGCAGTCTCTGATTGTAACTACATTCACATCCATTTTCTTTGCATATCGTGTTCATTTTCTATACGATAGTTTTGAACGTAATCTTAAGTATTTTATCGTGGCTTTCATATCGTGTGTGTGTGTGTGTGTGTGTGTGTGAGAGAGAGAGAGAGAGAGAGAGAGAGAGAGAGAGAGAGAGAGAGAGAGAGAGAGAGAGAGAGAGAGAGAAAAAAAATAATAGGCCATTACGGAAAAAAATACTATGAAGCTGCCCTCAAAAATAAAACCGATCCAATTTTTTAACCCATGGACTCACGGCTTGGTTTCGAACAATTTAGAAATTTCTGGAAATTAGATCAACTCGCCTTTTATGAGCCAATTTTTAAACTGGGGCCCAGTTTTGGCTTTGCAATAATATCTCAAAAGAATTTAAACTCGTGCAAAAGTCATTTGACAAAGTAATAAAAAATGAAATATATAAAGGAGGGGGGGGGGAGCTGTTACTTCCAGGCTTTTACAGAAAGGACGTGAGCAGGTCCCCTTCAATAACTAAGGCTCCTAGACTCGGCAATTAAGTATGCAAAGTACCAGTTTTATACTGGTATAAAGGCCGCCATATTTGTTCAGGTGTACCTGCGCAGGCCTGCCTGCACAATGGACCTGTGCAGGCACACCTGAGAGTTAATGTGGACAACCCGCACAGTCTTCCCTGCCTGCTCAGGCGACCTGAGCAAATAGTTCTTCTCAGTCGATATACTTGCGTCGAAACGACCTGCGCAGGCGCGCCTGAACGTTAGTGTGGGCCGTGGGGAGACCAACTTTTTCCCTCAGTAGGTTGCAGAATACGTGCCAATCTAATTTAACATAAAGTGCTGAGCTTTAGGAAATTTGAAAGAGTTTATACCTTAATTAATGATATATCGGATTTATTTATTCTTCAATAATTGATGCGTATGTCAAATTAACAAATATCCATATTTTTCCACAGGTAACTAGTGTATAATGAAGGCTAAAAGTGTCAGCATCATTTTCGACAGGAATAACGAGCCTTGCCTTTGGCAAATAAAAATTCAAAGACTATCATGACAGAATAAAAAAAAAAACTGTATTTTGAATTAGTCGAAAGACTAAATGTGATTGATTCTGCTGCTGACACCTGGTTATGCATTTATAAACCATACATAACAATTTTTAAGTGAGAATAAATATTCAATGTAGCAAAGTAATGCAAAAGATGAATAGGCCTATGTGCGTCTATTTGTGGTTATGCATCATGTATGTAATTCAGTTTTACAATGAAAACAAAATAATATTCAACGTAGTAGTGTAACAAAATAAAGCAACAGTAGACTCTAACCATCCCTTCACTGGACGTGTTCTTTAGGCGTTAATTATTTCTTGTTGCTATTAGCAATCGAGCTATTGACAGAGCTTTGTCTGTTGACGCCGTGGCTGCTGCAGAGAACTGAGGAAAAAGACCGTATGGTTATTGGTGAAGGTATGCCTTCAAAGGTCGGCTGCGCAGACAAACCTGCGCAGCTATACCTGAAGGTTAGTAGCGGCCTTTAGACAAACTGATTCAATTAGTTGTCTTTGGCAAAAGTCACAAAAGACAGTTTCTACTTTCTAATCCTTGAAGACACGGAATCTGTCCTTGGCTCCGGAGAGTTATAGTTGGCACCGGGGTGGAATCCGTGTCTTGAAGGGTATTTAGAGAGCAGGAAAAGCGTTGCGTCTTTTTCGAAAACTAAATAAAATTAATCGAATAAAGGCTAACGTCCAGGATTCCGGAGGGAATCTTTGATCCCTGGTGTTTAAATGATTTTGAATGAATATTGCAAAAATTTTATTATTATTATTATTATTATTATTATTATTATTATTATTATTATTAAGCATCATATTGGTAATGAGCTGATTTGTACGCTAAGTGCAAAAACAAGAATTCAACACGAATATGTACGCAGAATCGAAATTAGCCTTTGTACCTTAATTACTAAGAGGATTAGCTCACTGCAATCCTATTTTACTCGAAGGAGGACGAAAAAACATGCCCTATTAGATTCTCGCCTCTCAAGAGCCATCGGCTTACAACACATTCAACAGATTGAGTATTCTCTAACTTACGTATCAGGAGGATTCCATTCAAATCCTGTGACCCTCCCCAAAAATTTTAAAAACCAGTAAAAGGAACAATAGCATCCTCCTATGTTAATCAGAGAGAGAGAGAGAGAGAGAGAGAGAGAGAGAGAGAGAGAGAGAGAGAGAGAGAGAGAGAGAGAGAGAGAGAGAGAGAGAGAGAGCAAAAGGAGGAAAAATCAGGATTGTCAAATTAACTGGCATTCAATTGGCCAGCAATCTTCTGCTTGAAATTACACAAACAGATAAACAGGAGAGGAGAGAGAGAGAGAGAGAGAGAGAGAGGAGAGAGAGAGAGAGAGAGCAGAGAGAGGAAGAGAGAGAGAGAGAGAGAGAGAGAGAATCAGGATTGCCAAAGTAATTGGCAATCAACTGGCTAGCAGTCTTCTGCTTGAAATTACACAAACAGATAAACAGGAGAGAGAGAGAGAGAGAGAGAGAGAGAGAGGAGAGAGAGAGAGAGAGAGAGAAATCAGGATTGCCAAAAGTAATTGGCAATCAACTGGCTAGCAGTCTTCTGCTTGAAACCACACAAACAGATAAACAGAAGAGAGAGAGAGAGAGAGAGAGAGAGAGAGAGAGAGAGACGAGAGAGAGAGAGAGAGAGAGAGAGAGAGAGAGAGAGAGAAAATCAGGATTGCCAAAAGTAATTGGCAATCAACTGGATAGTAGTCTTCTGCTTGAAACTCCACGAACAGATAAACAGAACAGAGAGAGAGAGAGAGAGAGAGAGAGAGAGAGAGAGAGAGAGAGAGAGAGAGAGAGAGAGACGTAGCCACTTGAAAGGTCTACTTTCTGCGAGAGACTAAACCGAGAAATACAACTACTAAGAAACTATGAAACAAGTTTTAGCAATTGCTAAGAAAGATTTTTAAGCGTCAATAATCAACACATCATCTCTTTGACACATCGATGGATCTCAATCAAGCAGTGGATTTTTTTGGTCAGGCTACACCAAGGAAAACTCGTACTGGAAATTGCATACGGTGGTGATTTGTTGCTTCTCAATAAATTGGTAATTTGGCTACCAGTCAAATCTCGTTTCCTTTCTATCCATTTTTCTGTTGGGCTTCATTATTGGATCTTGATAAAACAGCTTCGCACATTATGATTCACTGTTTGTGTAATTCTCTGGTGTCTATCCTACGTGTATTAAAATGAATGTCCATGACTACATATGAAAATTAATCTCCAAGACTATACATTGACCTCAAGAGGTTACCATAAAGTTCATATCTGGTGTAAAACGAACCTCTTTCAACAGGTCTGCCTAAGGGCCTGTCATTGTATGACACAGAAGTTCTTCTGAGCTACTGTTGTCCACACAAACTTACGTTATTTATATATCAACTATTACACGAGGCGGAAAATAATTGCTTTATCACTCTAAATCATGTACCGAGGAGAAAATCCTAATGGTAAAGTAATGACTTTATCAGTACTATTATTTGTTTAAAATTTTTGTTGTGATAGCTTAAGCTGGCATAAGGCCTTCTGTACGTTATTGCTGCCTACCTTCCTTTAGGCATTCTATCTGCCTTAGTAACGGTAAAAAAAAAAAAATTAACACCTCTCTTCATTGTTACCAAATAGTGGCGATATATCTGTCAAAGTTACACACACACACACACCAACACACACACAACACACACACACACACACACCACACACATGAATACGTTTCTGAATTAAGGTCGCCTCAAAACCTAACGAATGAACAAGGCCAGAAGACGGCCTTCTTGAAAAATTAACTTCAAAATCAGCATGTAAATTTTTATCAAGAAACGTGTAACTTTCAAATAACGAAACCTATTGAAGTGTAATAAGTATTCACTGCCATATCGCTTCGTTTTTGTAAACTTGATATATATCAATATTAGACGTAAAATAAATGCAGGCAGACAGCATCTGTATGATTCATAAAAAAAATACTTTGTGATATAACTTCAATTATCTTTTGTTTATTCTTGTATAGCCATGGAAGTCCCTTGATCGTTCAACAACTTAAACTTTACACATATTGATAAGAGATCAGTATCGAACTTTGAAATTTGAAAAATAAAAACCACAAACTGGAGAACAAATATATTCTAAAAATCGACATACAGTTCTGGATCATCATCGTCCCTCTTCAGTTTGGAGACACTAAAAGCCAACTGTCTGAGTTTTACTTTCTCCACACTGAAGAGGAGCAAAGTACTCCGAAACCGCATATGGATCAAAGAATATATATTTGTTCCCCAATTTGTGTTTTTGATGTTTACACATCTGTATTTTTCGCTACAGTAACATCTATTTCTAAATCGTATATAGTTTTGTAATGCATTTTGAAGCATCGGTGTAATGTAGATTTTTACAATGAGCTACTCATGCAAGTGAAAGAATCAAACAACGAAAAGAATGTCCTGAGAAGCCAAGGTTAACTATAGCGATGTTAAAAACAAAGCAGACGATGTTATGGCAGAAATGTCCTTGGAAGATGTGACTAGGGCAATGATGCAGCTAGAAGATAGGACTGGCAAAATACGGTCGAGGTTGCAAGTGGAATAATACAGTATAAGGGGCATGATGTCCTCGCAGGGTCTGCCCATACTAATTGAAAGTATTCTTTATGCGTTCTTAGTCATCTGCCTACAGCATAAGTAGATAACTGCTTTGCCTTCCCCTACAGAGTTCCGTTCTGGGCTACAGTACTGTCTATACACAGTATTTTTATTTTCTTACACATCTCTGACCTCCAGTCATAACTATGGAAAGGACTTAATTTCATCTTTTTTTTTCATGAAAATGTCTGACAGATTTAGATCCTTTGCAACGTAATAAAAAAATGAATCGTATACCCTGTGGGTAATAGATGGCGTGTGCAAGTTAGGAGCATGAGTCTAGTAACGCCAGTCTTGAGCAAACTACTTTAAGAAATAGAGGAAACTTCATGGTCATTGGTTTTCTTCAGATGGATAATAAAATTTTATTTCCTACAAGAAAAAGATTCTCTCTTGATTTTCCGTCTCTGATATGACTTGTTTACAATGATAACTTTATACAATTTTTGCATCACGTTGAATCTGGTAACCGCCCAGTCCACGTTGAGACTAAAAGATAATTTTTCCTGGTATTACGTAGCGTCGCTAAGCTTACTTTTTTGTTAATCGTGATGACTTCATTGTTCTTCTTTAATCCATTTATATTTTGAAATGATTTCCTACAGGTATTTTTTTATAAGGGGATATTAGTTATTTTTGCTTTGCAGTGTTCAAGACCAAATCCTGGAACAGTGCTGATATCCAGACAAGAGATCACTACAGAATTAAAGGCCTAAAGCTCATGGTATTAAATCTCTACATGTATAAATTCTTACATACAATATTTAGCTTTATGGTAAAATTGGATTACCAGTTTTAGTTTGTAAAGAAAACAACTGAGATGGCTATTTGCCTATCCGTTCGCACTTTTTCTGCCCGCCTTCAGATCTTAAAAACTGCCGAGGCTAGAGGGCTGCAAATTGGTATGTTGATCATCCACCCTCCAATCATCAAACATACCAAATTGCAGCCCTCTAGCCTCAGTAGTTTTTATTTGATTTTAAGGTTAAAGTTAGCCATGATCGTGCATCTGGCACTGATATAGGTGCCAACAACACAGGCCACCACCGGGCCGTGGGTGAAAGTTTTAAGGGCGGTGGCTGAGTTTCATAGGCCGTGGGCTGAGAGTTTCATACAGCGTTACACGCTGTACGGAAAACTCGATGCTCTGAAGAAACTTCGACCCATTTTTTACTTGTTTTTAATGCTGCCAAAAACTAGAGAGCTATCAATTGAGTGTACTGTACTACCAAGTGTTATAAGAATATGGTACGAATTTGAACGTTACACAAACCTTGCTTTCAGTAGATTTCTTCCTCATGCCTTGAGCGCAAGTGTACAAAAACACATATTCATTAATCCTCACTTTCAGAAAACTGGTTGATATCGAAGGAAACTTGGGCCTCAGTATTGGCCTAAATCATCTTCTAACCTTTGGGACGTGGGTGATATCACAACTGAATATGAAAAACTTATTAACAGCATGTCTCGTCACTTGCTCTTAACTATTCCATCCACTCCTGCACAACCTCTGGTGCAAACCTCTCTCGGAGAAGAGAACGGTTTACTATGAGATCCTGGTTATAAATATCAGCATCTCTTTTCATTAAAATGCCGCAGCATTTCAACATCACTGGTGCATGATGTACGACATGCATTCCCATCCCATAGGGGACTTTCTGAAAACGGTATATATATATATATATATATATATATATATATATATATATATATATATATATATATATATATATATATATGACCCTTAGCTTCAAAATGCTGCAACATTTGTCATGATTTCTAAGAAGCTAAAGACTCACTCTAGCAAGCGATTATGAAATATGGAAATGTCAATCGTTCCCTAAACAAAAGCAATAACGTCTGTCTCTGGATGAGTACTTCTTCCTGAGCTGACTCATCCTGTAGTGGATACAGTAGGTCTACTACAGAAGATTCATCAATCATCTACTTCCCATATTCACTTTGTACGAGCTAGCGTAAGTGTAGGCGTGAAAGAAGCCCTCGTCCAGTCACTTCAAGCATTCAGCAAGACCTCAACGTCGCAGACTTTAATCATAAATTCAAGAATCAACCACAAAAAGATTGAGAAAAGCTGCCAGATCGCCAGAGAAGAAGACATTACTGAGCCGGGTATGGGCGTCCGTTCAACTCCGTTGGTCGGACGGCGGGGGTGGGGGGAGGATGAAGGATGCTGACGTCACAGCGGTAGTTCCTCACTCCGTTCTCCGGTCGTCTGAAGTACAGACGTGTAGTTTTATGGAGTTCTGTCGTTCTTTGAACTATTGTGAATGGAGGCGATGGTGGAGGTTCAAGAGGTTCTGTGTTTTTTCTGTTACTGGATATATTGACTGGATTACCAGCCAAAAATATAATTTATATAAAAAACTGCTTGCCTATCTCGATAAATGTGTTTTTGCAGAAGCTTTATTTTTCATCAACATACACCCTTACGTGATATGATGGAAAATATTTCATTGTTACACAGCGCCATTTCTCCGTAACTCTGCCTTCAATTCCTGGTAATTTCGCTTTCATTGTAGGAGCGGCTCCATACAATTTCCCATTTCACTGCATTCGGCGCTGTCTGGTACATCTCGTGGATAAAGTTTCCAAACAGTATTTTCCGTTTTCCTAATAATCCACTCTGTTACATTCGACTTCGCTTTGACAAACGAATATTATATTTTTTTCTGAGACTTGCCGATGTTATACGCATATCGGCATGGTCTTAACTTTTATTGTTTCTCATGTTGAAATCATCTTCCTTTGTGTATATATAAACCAGTTGTTAACGCTGGATTCTATAGTGAGTCTCAAACAAAATGTAATGGATGGACTAACAGCGAACTAATTCGTATTAAAACAGAGAAGAAACGAAAACCAGTGGAAAACTATGTTATCGGGAGGACACATCCGGGCTTCACTCAGTGGAGCGCGTTCCTCAGCTGTACAACTGAGAAACTCACAGCCTTGGCTTTGAGAGAGTCGCGGCGCAGCGAACTCACCGAAAGGCCGTCAGTGTGTTGCGGGGTGTCTCCTGACGTTAAGCATTTGCTGTGTATGTCAGCGTTGTCTTCGTCTGTCTTAAACAAAGACATCTTTGCGCCAGCCTAGTTTTTATACACGACAAGCTTTGCTTTGTTATTTTCTGTTGCCATATGGTTGTGTCTGATGTGTTTTTGTGGTGAACGAGAGTTTTAAAAGGCTCATCCATGGCTTCGTTCAGTGAACATGTCACGGCATTGCTATGAAAAGTGTGGTGTAGCGATCGACAAGCTAAAGCTAGTATGCTCTCGAAGATATCAATTGCATTGTTAAAAGCCTCGCTCTTTACAGAAGCACTTTTGGAACTCTTGATCGTGTTTTAAAAGAGAACGTATCCGAGTCACTGGTGTGAGTGAGACCCGACTCCTTGTCAAGAGAATTGGACATTTCTCGGGTGAAGGTGAATTAGGCACGACTGGGGAGATGAACGAAAGAAGCAGAGTGAAAATCTCTTATTCTTAAGGTCATCTAGGGATTATCAAAATGTGAAGGATTTTTATTCAATTGTGTGATCTTTCGTTGCTACACGCTCGGCAATTCTACTTTGTTAAAGCGTTGCATAAATTACCTGTTTGTGTAATCTAAACGGCATTTTAAAAGTTATTTTTAAATATGGAGGCTCTTTTTACACGAAGAATTTCACCATAGAGAATGCCAGTTTTTTTTTTATACATAGGCACACATTCACTCTCATACTATATGAAACATATAAACTGGAAAACAGTCAAATTCTTATTGTTCTTTTCTTCAATTTATTTACTGAATGATATGCACACAACTCACCATCCCCGACTGAAATTTTCCCCGAGTCAACCTCCAGTGTGTATGGGGGGAGGGGGTTAGGGAAAGGTTGGGGGGGGGGGGAGACCGAGGTCATCAGCTGTTGCTAGGAGTCCGCGACTAGACCCACCCAGAGCAAATTCAAGGTAAATGGAGGAATGTTACTTGAAGAAATGTGCTCTGAATTTATTTTTAGAACAACCACTGAGGAGAGAGAGAGAGAGAGAAGATTCAGTATAACTATTGTCAGTGGTGTTTTGTTTTCTTTGTGTCAGACTAGTTAACGAGAAACTGAAAATATTTAAGGAGAATGATTGTATGTCTAGAGAGAGAGAGAGAGAATTATAAGATATTGAGTGTAACGAACAATCCTGAAATTTGTGTCAGACTAGTTAACGAGAAAATGAAAATATTTAAGGAGAATGAATGTATGTCTAAAGAGAGAGAGAAGAGAGAGAGAGAGAGAGAGAGAGAGAGAGAGAGAGAGAGAGAGAGAGAGAGAGAGAGAGAGAGAGAGAGAGAATTACAAGATATTGCGTGTAACTAACAATAGTGAAATTTCGACCTGTCTGGAACTAAATATTAAGAAATCTTATTTATTTGATTTTAAACCTGTCATAGGTAGAAAACCAAATGAATGAAGTGTAAAATACTGTAGGCTATGCGTGTACGCGGTATGTAATCATTACCAGTAATTAATATTACATAAAACATATGTATATGCAAAGGGATCTTACTTAAGTAAGTAATTAGATGCATTTAGATCGATAGACGCGTGCACATAAACAGAAAGAAGAAAGATACTAAGAAATGCAGTATTGTAACTCTAGGAATTGTCCATTTAAAGGTCATTTTAGATTACACTAAACTTAACTGTATGTAGACTCAGATGCCTGCCATTCATACGAGTGAATAAACGCCAGAGAGAGAGAGAGAGAGAGAGAGTCTCTTACATTAGTATGCATTTAATGCATGTCCCTTTGAATGACACACGATCTGAGAGAGAAGGGAGATTATACGTATTCACCGTATGTAAGCTTGGAGGACATTCTTTAACATGACGTTTTAGGCTTCCGGCAGTCTGCGAATCACATGATGAGAGAGAGAGAGAGAGAGAGAGAGAGAGAGAGAGAGAGAATCTCTGAATCACAACATCTGTCCAAACAGCTGTTGCTTACGGAATGCCAACAGCCACCGCTGAGTCTTTGAAATATCCAATAACAAACGTTTCTTTGGTCTCCCCCCCAAACCCCAACCCCCAACACTGACGCCCACAGCCGCCCCTACCCATACACCCTCATTTCCTTCCCTTGTTTACCAGCACTTCCTTCCTTATTTCCTTCTTCCCACTGAGGATGTGCCAGGTCCCTTACGTAGAATCCTGCTCTCTCTCTCTCTCTCTCTCTCTCTCTCTCTCTCTCTCTCTCTCTCTCTCTCTCTCACCTCCGAAAGCATTCCTTGGCTCCACTTGTTGGGAAAGATATTTTTAGTTGTGTGACTCACAGTCAGATTTACGCGCTTACGAAAAGTTGTTTATTTACGTGTAGAATTTATTTATTTTTTTTTTTGTGCTTCTCTGTAAACTAGATTTTCTTCTGGGGCTCTTAAAATTAAGTCTTTTGTTATGAAGGAGACTGCATTTTGCACCTTTTTCTGTTCCGTTTACATTATTGTGCAGAGAGAGAGAGAGAGAGAGAGAGAGAGAGAGAGAGAGAGAGAGAGAGAGAGAGAGAGAGATTCAGGTCATTGTACAGATAAGTGCCTCGCAATGCCAGTATTTGTGTGAAACGTGGAATTGCTGAGAAAAAAATAAACGATAAATGTACTTTTAAGCTGACCTCGAATTGTGAAAGAAACCACAGGGTATTAAAACATGTTCACGTTCAGCCGAATGTTATGATGTTTTGTCAACTTGACTGTTGACACAAATTTCATGCAAGCACCTTGTTCTGAGATCGTGCTTATGCAATGTTCACAGTTTTATATTGCACTCTGACGTGGTGAGGATTAGTTCTTTTGATATTACTTATATTTCCGATATTCACTGACAAACGAATACTTTTTAATGTAGTTTCGATGATCATCGGTCATATTTTCAATTTGTGTGAATATTATCATTGTACTGACTGTGTCCTTTATTTCAGTAGTGCCGCTGGAAATGCGAGATATAAACAAAACGTTACGTAATTTGATTCTGATTTAAGAAAGCAAACTGAAAAACAAGATAAAATGAAAATCATATAATTTCTACAATAACATTCAATACTTGCCCGCAACTTTGAACAGCAAGCTACAAAGGCGTGATAATGACAAAAACTTACGTTACTGGAAATCAAGATCATATTTTCTAGGATAACTTCGTGGCCTTGTTATTTAGCCTGACAGATAAGCGTCCCGCGCCCAATGACAAGATGCATGCTAAGGACAATAACGTCAATATGGAAACTACCGAAGGGGCTGAAGATATCCTGCTGAAGCCTGCAGGAGAAGCCGTCCCTGTTGCGTCTACAAATGGGTGAGTTTATTATTATTGTTATTATTAGTATTGTTGTTGGGCTTGTTGATTTGTTCATGCGAAGACCGAGGCAGGTAAGAGTACGCCCACGCTGCAGTAAAACTAGTCATGAACATATGTCGGCCACTTATTGCAAACACATCACAAACATGTTGAATACAAGTCGACGACTTATAGTACAAATCATAAACAAGTTGAATACAAGTCACCGACTTGTTGATAAATTTAACTTGTGTTTTAAATGAGTTATAAAACATTACTGTATGGGCTTTGCTTTATTTAGGGTGCGTCCACACTCATGTCACAAACACACGTCGGCAGCTTATTGCTCACACATCACAAATATGTTGGATACAAGTTGATGACTTATTGGGAGTTCTAACCAGTGCTTCACACGATTATCTAGCATTTACCAAAGCTTTGTAGTTCCTCACTGGACGGGTCGATATCGTACTCTGCTAGCACTCTGCTGGGCCCGCGTTCGATTCTCTGGCCGGCCAATGAAGAATTAGAGGAATTTATTTCTGGTGATAGAAATTAATTTCTCGCTATAATGTGGTTCGGATTCCACAACAAGCTGTAGGTCCCGTTGCTAGGTAACCAATTGGTTCTTAGCCACTAAAATAAGTCTAATCCTTCGGGCCAGCCCTAGGAGAGCTGTTAATCAGCTCAGTGGTCTGGTTAAACTAAGGTATACTTAACCAAAGCTTTGTTCTCTACCTGCAGTCGTTGACTTGTTTTCAACCTGTTTGGGATATGTATGCGACAAGCTGCCGACCTATATTTAAGACATGTTTTACTGTAGTGTGAACACACCTGAAGGTTGACCAAAATGTTGTTGTTATTGTGTTATTGCTACTGTTGTTGCTAGTTAGTTGAGTTGTTCTGTTCATATGAAGACCGAGATGGGTAAGGATGGGTCCACACTGCAGTAAAACATGCCATAAACACACGTCGGCAACTAATCACCCACACATCATGAACAGGTTGAATACAAGTTAACGACTTATTTGTAGTTCTAACCAGTGCTTCACACAGTTACCCAGCATTTGCCAGAGGTTCGTTCTCCTTTAGCAGTCGTTGACTTGTTTTGAACCTGTTTGTGACATGTATGAGATAAGTTGCTGACCTTTGCTTATGATGCTGTAGTGCAGACGTACCTAAGGCTGACCAAAACAACTTCAGTCCAACTAAAAAAGTGTATTAATAGACTTCGTCCTTCTAGTACCAACAGCATTGCTACTTTGTGATAAGAAGCACAGTAAATGATTTTAGAAACACTAAAGAAAGTAGAGAATTCCACTTTCAGCAGATGAATAACACTGAAGATTGAGCAAACTGGTTGACACTTGGGTCTGTGACTTCCACAAAGTATCTGCCACTCTCAGCTGATGAACAGCTTCAAAGGTTGATCAGACTGGTTGACCCTTGAATCTGTGACCTCCAAGCAGTACCTGAGTATTGTGAAGATGATGCTTGTAACGAGGATCAGTGAGTAGAGGAGGGATGCAAGCAGTGATTCTCGAGAATCACAAGCAGAGAAGTCCTTACAGCTACGTTAGAGTGAATTATTCTAATTAGATATGAGTTCTTTCCTTGTATTCTATCATGGAGAATAGTGTGTCAGAATCCTACACAGATGTGAGAATAATATCCTTTACAAAAATGATTCAGAATCCTACCCAGATGTGAGAATATTATCCTTTACAAAAATTATTCAGAATCCTATCCAGATGTGAGAATATTACCCTTTACAAAGACAGATAAGTCCAGTAATTTTTTCAGAAGCAGAATTTGTTATTCCTATATGATCTTTGCAAGAGCTTTCCGTATTCTATTCATATATGAGCCCAAAATGGTGGCAGATTAATAGATTCTCTTTCCAAAGTTTCAGCCATCATTGTGGAGGTAAAAGGAGACGAAGAGATTAGGAAAAAGTAGCCTTGGAAGTATTAAAAAAAGCCAAGACTTTCTGTCGCATTTGGAAATACTATCAGTGTTAGTAGTTAAGCATCACATACAATTAAACACATCACCTGAGAGATGAGATGGAAACAGAGGATATTTGTGAAGAGTAAAAATCATCTTCATACGAATACTGACGACAAGAGAAAACTTCTACGGGTCATTAATGAAATGAATAAAATGCCACAGAATAGAGAGTAGCTCCAGAGGTAAACCACCAGAGGCTGGGTATGGGACAAATATAGCACTGCCAATGACAACAAAGGTAGACCAATCTGATAAGAAACTTAAAATTAGTTTACAGATTGGAGGGAAACCATAGGCAGGGAGGTCTGGCCAACAGGACCTTATGACAACACTGACAAATGCGGTAGAAGTAAAAAATCTAGACAATTGGCAACCAAAATCCCTCTTAGATGACCAAATGTGAGTTAGGAAAGGTAGGAGACAGCCATTTGTCCTGGCCAATGGAAACCCCACAGATGATAAATAAGGGTGTGAGGTCCCATTTACATTTACTAAAGCTTCATATCTTCAACTGCCGATTTACCACGGAAATGAAATAGTGAAAAGGGTTATAAATCTAACTGGTTTCGTCTTTAGTTTGTGAGACATCTTTCAGAAGGCACTTGTATGAAAACTAACTACGAAACCGGTCAGGATTCATACCCTGTTCCATTTCCCCCTGCAGGACATCTGCATATATACATCACGTCTTCTGGTGATTTCAAGCACACACAAATGCACACGCACACACTCCCACGCATGTATATATATATGTAGTCACGATGTGTTCCAAGTACCTGGTATTACACAACTAATCACAGAATTCAAAAATTTACCTCACTTCAGCCAGATGCCTGAACTCTCATAACAATACGACTGAGTACTCTAAAGGTAACAGTGATCCCTTAAAAAGCTTATTAATCACGTGAAAAACTAAGTTTATCAAAACAAGTGCGAGGTATCAACAATTAAAAAAAATATATACTAGAGCAAAAGGGTATCACTCCATCAAACAACTTTAAACTGTTTCCCTGGTCGTAATTCACTTTAGCAAAACTAAAGGAACAAAACATGTTTATCACATTGCCTTATGCACACAATTAATCCTATTCACTGGTGGTCAATAAGTGAAACGCTGTTTTTAAACATTTTAAATAAAAAATTTATTTTTACATTCAAAATTTATAATTAGAATTCACAATCTGAAAAAATTTACTATTACTTGCAAACAACACAAAATTTAATTAATACTTGAGTTAAATTATTAAACAAAACTAAATCACAAAAACTTTAATTTATCAAGAAATTAAATTAATGAAGCAAAATTCAAACTATTAAGAATTACTCAAGATTTGAAAAAAAATCTTAGTAAATGAAAATCGAATTAAGTATGCAATGTTACATTATCTAGAAATATTTAAAATGCTAAGTAAATAAATGTTAAATCACCAATATATAAAACGTGAAAAATTAAGAGATTGCAAACACAAGAACACACAAAAATACACAATAGATTTACCAACAATAATTTCAGCAAAAATTTCTTAACACACCTTATTATACCATGGTAATTATAAGTAAAACTAAATTCACCTTACACAAGCTTGTGAAAACTTTCACAAAATCTACTCGAAATGCAGCTGCTTGAGATTCACAAAGCACACTTCTGATAGGTATCGTTACACACTTTTCCTACATTCAAATCTCAAAAGCTAAGTTTAATATCAATGACCACATGAATATTTCATGTTAACAACTTCTTTCTTTTGAAGAGAGAGAGAGAGAGAGAGAGAGAGAGAGAGAGAGAGAGAGAGAGAGAGAGAGAGAGAGAAACCACACAAATGGTCTCTGAAATCATAATGAGCAAACTTTTGGATTCCATTTAGAAATGAAACAATCAGATGACGTCACTTCTTAAGCAAAACGTTTTGGGGCCAAAACTAACGCATTAGAACAATACATGATCAGAGCAGTGCAGTCTTACAAAACATGACATAATTAATCGAGATGTGTGCATTTACTCTAAAAAATGCATGACTCGAGCAGAAAATCGCACGGGATGAAGCCCCTAACGAAATCCTAACATGATCAAAACAGACTGCAACCAAAGTTGGTTTTCAGAGCAGTACATGAAACACTGCGAAACCATTAGTCTTTTTCTTGCAAGAGACAAAATCTTACATGACTCGAGTACTATTCTCTCGCTTGTCAAAGTGTTATTTTTCGTGATGACAACTGAATCAAAACACGTCATATGAAATCATGAGTGCAGAAGACATGGTGCTGGGAGACAAAATGTGTAATCACATACTACTTTATTATTAAAATGTATTATTAATTCTAAACCACATTGTTAAGTTATCTAAATCACTAACTCTTTTGAGATTTGACATTGCACTATATACAATATTTCAACAACTATCATCATTACACAGAACACATGATAACCAGGAAGATATACATTTTACAAGGCAATATCATGATTACATATATATATATACAGTATATATATATATATATATATATATATATATATATATATATATATATATATATACATCTATATATATGTAGATATATACATACGCACACACACACACATATATAATATAATACATGAAAATTAGTGTGTGTGTGTGTGTGTGTGTGAAGAGATATTCAACAAAGTTATTTATTGTTTAAGCTGCCTTTATGTCAACATGGGCTCTTGCTCATGAGACTAGAGCACTAGACCATAGGAGATGCAAATAGCACGGGCTCATATGATGGACTAAAACAGGTTAAGAAATAAGCTGCGTCAAGACTTGAGACTTTCACACCATTTTTACAATCTAAAATTCCATTCTCAGAAATCCCGGCTTACAGGGCAGCCAAGGATAAGTCTGCCCGTAAATTTAAAGGAAATCTAAATCTTCTTTACTGACTAAAATTTGGCGGCCTCACACTTTGTGCAGCCTAATGATTTAGGTTTTAAATATTTAATTTTTATATTATATCTTTATTGAATATTGGATTATATTAATTTCAACGGTTTGAAAACTCTCACATTGTCCTGGTAACATTTATAGCCTATACTCTCTTGGTAATCGTGTGATGATTTGGAGACAATGGAAATTAGTCTAACGATTTTTAGTTTTCTGTAAAAGAAAACTATTGAGATGGCTATTTGTCTGTCCGTCCGCACTTTTTCTGTCGCCTTCAGATCTTAAAAACTACTGAGGCTAGAGGGCTGCAAATTGGATTATAGATCATCCACCCTCCAATCATCAAACATACCAAATTGCAGCCCTCTAGCCTCAGTAGTTTCTATTTTATTTAAGGTGAAAGTTAGCCATGAAAGTGCGTCTGGTAACGCTACAGGTGCTAACGACACAGGCCACCACCGGTCCGGGGCTGAAAGTTTCATGGGTTGCGACTGAGAATTTCATGGGCCGTGGCTGGGAGTTTCTTACAGCAATATACGCTACACAGAAAATTCGATTGCGCCGAAGAAACTTGTTTATTTTTACTCACTTGCGAGTTATAAAATTTAGTATACATGTACACACATGAACCATTGTAGTTGGAAGCTGTACAATGCATTCCTTTCACATAAAGATGATAAAATTGATCAAATTGAAAAAAATACTCTCAATATATGTTCTGAGACATCATTTTATTTCCAAGATTTTGGTTGAATAGATGCTGTTTTCGTAAAACCCTCCCTGGAGGGGGAACATATAGGCCTAGACTAGAAGGAAAGAGTTTGTGAAGCCTCACAAACGCTACACACAGTGATTACATTTCATTAGAAAATCGTTACCTTTTTGACGCAGTTACTCGAAAAAGGTTGAAGGAAGGCTCATGAATCTCTATAAAGTTTATAAGTATACCTTAGTTTAACCAGACCACTGAGCTGATTAACAGCTCTCCTAGGGCTGGCCCGAAGGATTAGACTTATTTTACGTGGCTAAGAACCAACTGGTTACCTAGCAACGGGACCTACAGCTTACTGTGGAATCCGAACCACATTATACCGAGAAATGAATTTCTATCACCAGAAATAAATTCCTCTAATTCTTCACTGGCCGGCCGGAGACTCGAACACGGTCCTGTGTAAAGTTTATAAAGAGACCTACTAGTAAGTGCACCGCACAGTGGTCGCAGAATTTGGAGATTTGCACTCAACCTCGCAAACGAGTAACACCTGGGTTTGTACCTTGAGATCTTGTATAATATCTTAAAAGACTCTTAACTCTTTCAGTACCCTAAAAGATTCCTTAACTCCTTGTCTTGTTCTAAACAGTTATTTTAGTACATTTTATGACAGTAAAATGTACTAAAAAAAATAACTTTTTGTGTCTATGTATTGTATATCCAGTATCTAGTGTCCAGTGTATGGTTTATGACAAAGCCCATTTATTGCTGAATGCATTTGTAGATGGTTCGTGTCCCAGAAATCCATTGAAGTGCCGATCTTGAATGTTACAAGACTCTTGTCATTCATTAAGGTTTATCACTAAGCAGTTTTCAAATTTCTGGCTGGTCAAAATCGAGAGGTTTCATGCACACTATAATATAGCGTCTTCCATTCTGTCAAAACTGTCGGGGTTTTCATGGTACAAACGGCTGGTAAGGGATTTTGAGTTATGTGTGCCTAAAACGTCCAGATAGCAGACCCTGTGTGCTCTTTAACGTACCGAAGAAATAAGTACGCGAATAAAAGTAGATTTGAAAAGGTTATCTTTTTTATTCTCCCATCACTTTACTTCTTTTCCTCTTGATTTGCAGTTATACTCGACCTTGTGAACTGCTATGGAAAATGCTTCCTCTCCACATTCTCTCTCTGTCGTTCTCTCTCTCTCTCTCCCCCTCTCCCGTCCGGGCATCCATGAATATCATAGTAGTTATTCACTAACCGATAATTCACATAAAAGGAAGAGCTCCTTCTGCCATCTCACAGTGGTCTTTCAATTCGCGTTATTATATTTGTTCACACGCGCTCGCTTGAAGGTTAAAATCGACGAAGGAACAGTCTCACATTGAATACAGTTGAGCTCCGACAATTACATTTGCTGGCAGGAACGTTACCAAACTGTATGACATCTTAACGTTTCATATCCTTATGCTGTACAGCAATGATGAATGAATGGGCAAAGGTCTTGTGAGGTCGGAAAAATAGCGTACGGGTCTGCTCCATTCTTTTGCTCTTCATGCGTCCTTGGTATTCTTAGCCTGCAATGATTCTACTCTCTCTCTCTCTCTCTATCTCTCTCTCTCTCTCTCTCTCTCTCTCTCTCTCTCTCTCTCTCTCTCTCAGCTAGATGCTAGGCTCTATTTTTTCATCAAGCAAGCTAAACGCGTGATGCTGCATACAGATTGAGGTTATTAGGCACTTGTTTTGGTCAGCACGGTGAAATATTTCCCGCCTCTTTTCCAGATATTTCAATCTTTTTAGAAATTTTGCTTCGGAGTTTCCTCGTTCTGCCTGAACAGAACTGGTCGAGGGTATCAGCAAGAAACTCTACCAAAAAAGAAAAAAAAAAAAAGGGCATTCGTAATTCGATCTGTGTCTTATCAAAGATTTGTAGCAACGGATGATATACAATATACTAAATCTAGTCTTAACAATACGTGCACTTCTCTGGGGTGGGTTTTGCTAAAAACACAATCGATTTAATCCAAAATCCTGGAAATAAAATGGCATCTAGTCTTAACAATAGGGCTTTCGTGTTGACAAGCCGGCCACTGGCGGCTTTATGCTACTGGTGCAATTGGTGGCCTGAAGTAAGCTCTTTTGTGGCTTAGAATACAGCATTTTATTCACCGTGCGGGTTTAGCTACTCTTAGGGTCAGACTCCTTTCATATTATTTCTGCTTTCTACATTTTTAGTTTTCTGTAAAAGAAAACTATTCAGATGGCTGTTTGTCTGTCCGTCCCCACTTTTTCTGTCCGCCCTCAGATCTAAAAAAACTACTGAGGCAAGAGGGCAGCAAATTGGTATGCTGATCATCCACCCTCCAATCATCAAACATACCGAACTGCAGCCCTCTAGCCTCAGTAGTTCTTTTTATTTTATTTGAGGTTAAAGTTAGCCATGATCGTGCGTCTGGCACCGCTATAGCTGCCAACAACACATGCCACCACCAGGCCATGGCTGGAAGTTTCATGGGCCGCGGCTGAGAGTTTCATGGGCCGTGGCTGAGAGTTTCATACAGCATTATACGTGTACAGAAAACTCGATTGCTCCGAAGAAACTTCGGCGCATTTTTTACTTGTTTCTTTAGGCGTTTCCTGTAGACGCGTAATTATTGTGAGGGTGATGGTTTGCTAAAAAAAAAAAAAAAATAAAAAGTATTATTTCTTTTGAAAACTTAGTGATCCTAGAGAAAGGATTCTTTGGTTTAAGAATTTTCTTTTGGAACAATTGGCTAATTCAGTGTAGGGTATCGCTGAAAGAGAATCACTGTGAAAATGTGTACTGTTCACAGCAAAACAACTTTTCATGCCAAGAGAAACAGGTTCCCTGTAATAAGAAATCTTTGAGAAGTCTGTTTACTCCAAAAACTTGATTCAGCCGCCTTTTGCTCACAGCGTTCATTATTAATAATGGTGCTGATAATTTAGACAGACTTTATTTTCCTACGAAGTTTTGATGCAGGAATATTAGATTAGTTCCAGGGAGAACGATTGCTTAAAAATCCCTCACCACACACACAAAAAAAAAAGTAAAAAATGCGCCGAAGTTTCATCGGCGCAATCGAATTTTCTGTACAGAGTATGATGCTGAACGAGCCGTGGCTCATGAAACTTTCAGCCACGGCCCGGTGGTGGCCTGTCCTATAGCGTTGCCAGAAGCACGATCATGGCTAACTTTAACCTTTAATCAAATAAAAACTACCGAGGCTAGAGGGCTGCAATTTGGTATGTTTGATGATTGGAGGGTGGATGATCAACATACCAATTCGCAGCCCTCTAGCCTCAGGAGTTTTTAAGATCTGAGGGCGGACAGGAAAAGTGCGGACGGACAGACAAAGCCATCTGAATAGTTCTCTTTTAGAGAAAACAAAAAAATCACAAGATTTTATAGTAGAATCTCCCCCGCGGAAGACTAGACTTTGATGACCTGTGGTGTTTGAACACCAGTATAAGGGTTCGACCCCGTAGAAGATTTGTGCCGTCAGCGCACCTCACACGGTGCACTGTATGCACTATTAAAGGTTGTTCGCAGAGTAGCTTCGACCCCTAGCTGCAACCACTTTTTATCCTTTTACTTGACCTCCGTTCTGTTTCTTTTCTTCAATAATCTTTCTGTCCAACCACTATAAACTCTCTCTTTTCACTGTCTTAAGCAGTGAATGGTTGAAAGTGCCCCAGTGCTTGGCTAACAGCGCCCCAGTGCTTGACCGAAGGTGCCTCAGTGCTTGGCTGACAATGCCACTATGCTTGGCTGAAAGCACCCCAGTGTTTGATTGCAAGCACTCAGTATTTGGCTGAAGGCACCCCAGTGTTTGATTGCAAGCACCCAGTGCTTGGCTGGAGTACCCCAGTGCTTGGCTGAAAGCACCCTATGTTTTATTGCAAGCACCCAGTGCTTAGCCGAAAAATGCCCCAGTACTTGGCTGAAAGCACTCTAGTGATTGGCCGAAAAATGCCCCAGTGCTCGGTTGAAAGCACCCCCGTGTTTGATTGCAAGCACCCAGTGTTTGACTGCAAGCACCCAGTGCTTGGCTGAAAGTGCTCCAGTACTTGGGTTCACGGCCAAATTTTAATAAATCCACAAGAATAAGGGCCCGAACAATAGTCAGCTCATTAAAGCTCGCTTGAGCCATTATCCTGCCAACAGCAGAATGACGTGACTCCTCGCTCGTCGACGGTTTTAGAGGAATCAAAGGACAAAGGACGCTTTGTACTGATGTGTCAGATCCTTCGACATGACCAATCTGGGTAATTGCTTGGTCTGAGTGATCCCTTGAGTTCTGTGGTCAGTTCCGGCGTGCCAGTAAATTTTTTGCTATGTGAAAAGCAAGTTCGTGAATGTCGTCATTTTTCACATGAGCTTGGTTACTTGAAGTCAATTATATTATATATACATACATATGTATATGTATATATATTTATACACACACATATATATATATATACTGTATGTATACAAGGAAATTCTTATAAAAAAAACAAAGGGGAAAAGAGAGTATTATATTAACAAATCCACTGCTCTTTCGTTCTGCCTTTTGTTTTATTTATATGGAAATTTTCTTCTTCATTATACATGAATATATATATATACTGTATACACACACACACACATATATATATATATATATATATATATATATATATATTACACACACACATATATATATATATATATATATATATATATATATATATATATGTATGTATGTAAAATATTGTATAAATATATATATATATATATATATATATATATATATATATATATATATATATATATGTGTGTGTGTGTGTGTGTGTATGTGTGTGTGTGTGTGTTTGTGTACATAGATACAAACATAAACTCTGCACCTGTTCATGCACTAGTAAGAATTATGAATTAACTTGAAAGAACTTACAACTAGCGCTCGTATCAGCCGAGACGTGATCTGAGCCATGCAGCATGATTCACGAGAGAGAGAGAGAGAGAGAGAGAGAGAGAGAGAGAGAGAGAGAGAGAGAGAGAGAGAGAGAACGAACTTTAGGAAACCATGATGTGGCGAAGTTTGTCGAGTCACTGACATTTTCCTGTAAAGGAAGGCCAGCAGTCTGTCACAACTGATGACGTCACGTGAACATGACATCAGCATCTGTGAGCTCCAGAACAATAGGACAGACCCAGTCGCCTGGTAATGTGGAGTCGTTGGTGGGTGGGGGGGATCTATCTATTTCTGACTGATTACTGTTATTTTATAAGTAAGCTTTAGATAATTCTTGGCTTAAATGCAGGTCTCTTAACCAGTACCGTAATGTGCATATATTTGTCATGATGTCATCACAGGATTGGTTGACTTGAAATCTGGAAATATTTTACATTAAACGCGTATTTATATGACTGTTATAAAGAATTTAGAAATTACCTCTTAGAGACAATAAATGGACTGAAATAATGATATTTAATTGTCCTTTTATGCATTTATAAAACTTAAATAAAAACTAAAGTACTCCCAAAATTTCAGCCTTACTAATCAGCAGTGACAAGGATTTATACATTACAGAAGTCGTAAGGACACTGAAAACATTAATTCAGCTCAAATTTCTTTCAAGTTTTTCATTTGTAATTAAAAGCTGTACACAGCAAGACCGTGAGTTGGATGCAGAGGTGCTTTCAATCACGATAATTAATTCATTTTGTTTTCCTCGTTCATTTGCTTGTCATTTTCAGTGGGCTGTGCAATGAACTGGATCTTCATTTATTTGTGTTATATATATATATATATATATATATATATATATATATATATATATATATATATATATATATATATATATATATAAGTAATATGTCGTACTTCTCAGAAATGTGAGTAAGATCCACAATGAAATACTTGTTATAAAATGTCTAATGCACTAAAAATATGTATGTACAAAAACTTAGACCTTTCGTCCAACTACTGTGAACGTGTTCACAGTAGTTAGTGAACAAGTCCACAGTAGTTGGACGAAAGCTCTTAAGCTTTTGTACATATATATTTTTTTAGTACACTAGAAGTTTTATAATGTGTATTCCATTGTGGACCTAACCTCATATATATATATATATATATATATATATATATATATATATATATATATATATATATATATATATATATAGTTTTATGTATTCCATGAAGCCTGGAGTGATTACTCTCTGACAACATAACAGAATGTTATGCACTGAATCTTGAAATGCAAACATTTATTAACCATTATACTAAAGCATCGAATTTTTAATTCTTTTTGGTACTGAGTAAAAATTGACGGAAATTTTACTACGAAGTAAATAGCTAGGGTTCATGTTTCCTTTGTGTGCACGAAGAGCTTATGAATACTGTGCATTTTGTGTATATGCAACGTCGACATGCAACTGCATTTATAGTGATGCAACGTAACTATTTTGTAATATTTTGCGATTTTGACGTAGTGTTAAATGTCAGTATTTGTCACGGTTTCTTTACCCAGATGTGTCAATTTAAAAAAAAAAATTCTATGAATGATTCTGCTTATCAATTTTTTTTTCATTTCTGTGAATAGTGACTCTGTTTATTAATTTAAAAAAAAAAATTACGATTTATGACTGCTTATTAAAAAATTTTTTATGAATAATGACTCTGCTTATTAAAACAAATTCAATGAATAATGACTCTGCTTATTAAAAAAAATTATTAATAATGACTCTGCTTATTAATAAAAAAATACCACGAATAATGACTGTTTATTACAGTGTCACACAGTCGCTCTCTTACCGAGAATTCCTGTACATTTGACTTTTCTATTTTTATAGTGTCTATTTTTATAGTGGTGCATCATCATCACACTGTCAAAGCCTCACTGCCCTTTTTAATGGTGAACGAAGCTGAATGACTTTCCTATTCACGCTCCTAATGAGAATCCTCTTCCCGTTTTCATGAAACTTCTCCCATTTTCTCCTTTGCTTCTCAGGGATGGAGCGGCGGTTCCCATGCTGGAGGAGAATGGAAATCCAACATTGTTGGAGACGTTGGAGGAGAAGAGAGCGAGGCGCCGGTCCCACTACGTCGTCTACTTCACCACTTTCATCGGTTCCGTGGGATTCTCCATCGTCCTGACAGGTGTCTGGCCTTACCTGCAGCAGGTGTGTGCACGTGTGTGATTCATTAGGTTTTTGTCAGCTCGCCGTGTGAGCTATGATGGGGTTTTGTGGGGGTTCCTTTTCGTTTGATTTCACTGTCTTCTAAAATTACGTCCAGAAAACTGTAAATAGCTGGAAGTATGTTCAGTGCACGAGTGTGTGTGTGTGTAAATGAATAATTGTATATGGACTCATATGTACTCATATACACCCATATGTGTATAATTGATTATAATCACTTTAACACGTGATTCGTTTATCACACATTACCCCAGGTGAAAAATAAGAGATGGGGGGTAGGTCCCGACCGGTTTTGACCTTATTTCCAGGCCATTGACGTTAACGGCTTGGAAATACTGTTGAAACTGGCCATGACCTACACCCCGTCTCTTATTTTTCACCTGTGGTAATGTGTGATATATATATATATATATATATATATATATATATATATATATATATATATATATATATATGTATGTATACAATATATATACATATACATATATACATATGTATAAATATATACATGTATATACATATATATATA
>JANJGK010000050.1:10360726-10383226 GCA_039081455.1 Macrobrachium rosenbergii | reverse complement strand
CACCTTTCAAACCTTCTTACTGTCAGGTTCCCTTTCAGCGCTGAATGACCTCATAGGTCGCAGCGCTCGGCCTTTTGGCCTAAATTCTATACCCTGTTCTGTTCTGTTCCTATCTGCCTAAGAGCTGAAGGAGAACAGAAAGACGGCTGTGAAAAAACAGACAGTTGGTTCTTTACCCTGGAAGAGAAGCAAAGACTCTCTACTTTAAAAAGACTCCCTTCTTAAAAAAAAGACTCCCTACTTAAAAAAAGCCGCCCTGCTTAAAAGACTCCCTGCTTGAAAAAAGACTCCCTACTTAAAAAAGACTCCCTAATTAAAAAAGACTCCCTACTTAAAAAAAGATTCCCTACTTAAAAAACTCTCTACTTAAAAAAAGACGTCCTACTTGAAAAAGACTCCCCACTTAAAAAAGACTCCCTACTTAAAAAAAAAGACGTCCTACTTGAAAAAGACTCCCTACTTAAAAAAAAGACTCCCTACTTCAAAAAAGACGCCTTGCTTAAAAAACTCCCTACTTAAAAAGATTCCCTACTTAAAAAAAGACGCCCTACTTTAAAAAAAAAGACGCCCTACTTAAAAAAAGACTCCCTACTTGAAAAGAGAATCCCTACTTGATAAAAGAATCCCTACTTAAAAGAGGGAAAATAACAGGGCTCACGGTAGTTGGATGAACAGGGATGGAACTACTTCACAGAACAGCGATTTCTCTTTGAGGTTGAGAAGTCACCTTCGGCTTAATGATGTGTTTGGGACTCTAGACACGCTGTGCCTTCAAGCACTGCGTCACTGAAGTGCATGCAATGCTTTAACACGCGGGTGCATTACAGTCTATATCTTCTTTAGCTGCTTGGACGTGACTTCGAATTCCTTGCTCTTCACTTACCAGTTGTCGTATTGTCAACAAGTGCTTAACATCTTGCCAATGACGTCTCAAATTCTTTATTAAATTGAATTGAATTGAATATAGAATTTAAGCCAAATGCCAAGCACCGGGACCTGTGAGGTCGTTCAGCGCTGAAACGGATACTGACAGTAAAAGGATTTGAAAGGTGTAACAGGAGGAAAACCTCGCGGTTGCATAAATCAATTGTTAGGAGAGGGTAGAAAGTATGATGGAAGAAAGAGAATATGAAAGGAGGTACAGTAAAAGGAACGAAAGGGGTTGCAGCTAGGGGCCGAAAGGACGCTGCAAAGAACCTTAAGTAATGCCTGCAGGGCACCGCATGAGGTCCACTGACGGCCCTACCCCCCCCCCCCCCCCCACAATTCGTTACTGAGTATAAAACCACCTCAACATAACTTCATTCTTAATCATAAATTCGGTGATGCAGAACTACAGAAATACTTGTAGGAGGAGGAGGTGACTCTTGAACACCTACATCACAGGTTCAAGTCCATAAATTCCACATATTAGCAGTTTTTTTGTTTTACCTGAACTGTGTGAATTTTCAAAATGTTCAACACATCTTGTGTCTTGGTCTTGATAGATTCGAAAATGGTTTGTAGCTTGGTTTCTTATTCAAAATTACTCGGAACTGTGATGGAAATGTCAACCATCTGACAATGTTCGGCTGTAAAAGGTGCTAATATTAATTCTTATAACACCTTTAAAACAAGTATTTCTGACATCAGTCCTTGGATTCCAGGGAGTGGGATATCATTTAGGGTAGACTCTTGAAGTCCTGGTGTATCAGAACAGGCTAACCCCCTGGCAAACTATACCCAGCTTTAGTCTGACCTAGGCCAGGGCATGAAATATCCCAAGCTGGTTTATACCCTGTGGTATATTTTGGGGCAGTCCACATTATACACATTGTGCTTTTCATACATAATTCTGAATTTCAAAATCCATAGAGTCTTTTCTAATTTTAAGAAAATAACATGAAACAATACACAATACTGTGACACATACTGTGTTTGGTGCATTGTTAATTCATTATCGGCATAAAAACTGAACATGAGCTATATTTAGTCTGTACTGAAGATTCACCAAATTATAAAAGCCGGTGAAATTGCTTCATTAACACGCATTTCCTTTCTGAGAAATTCCAAGATGGCTTGTTTGCAAAAAGCCTGTCATAGATTTGTTTCCCATGGTCGTCTTCAGATGACTAGTACGCAACAGCATATACAGTAGGTGATTAGTTAGGTCGTCAAACTGTGAAATAAAAATCTTAATACTGTAGACTCTAATGTTTTGCCTGTTTGATTTTGTCTGGTATAATCTTGACTTATGGGGCATGAAATAGTGAGCCTAAATAATACCTAAGAGTATCAAGTAGACAAGCCTACAATATGACCAGGTTATAAAGCAGACTAGGCCACTTCCCCCTCAGGTATAGTCTGATAGTTACAGTCTGCTTCGCCCACTAAGGCAGAGTAGGAATGATTATAAGTTTCGATTAGGGCTACACTTGTGCCTCTCTAATTGTGTTGGTGGTAGTATCCTTCTGGTACAAGGTAGACGGTGGCGTTCTGATAACCAGCTCCCACTGGTGTCGTTGGTGGAGAACTGGACCTCCTTATGTAAAAATTTTCACTCATTTTTCCCTTTTCTCACGTGGAAAGTCCAGTGGTGATTTTTGTACCCCTGGAGATTCTGATGATGTTATTGTACAGTATTCCAACACAAGTGACGACCCATACCAAGTTAAAGACAAAACAATGATGAATTTTCCCTCTCTGCCTCTGGCACAAGTATCATTACATAAAATCCACGTGATTTCAAGAACAAGATGAGCAATTATTAAGTAGTTTCTGAAGTCTTTGTACCCAGTTCCTAAAACCAACACCTGAATCAGAATGTGAATGACAGTATTGCTAATTTCTTTGCAGCCAACAGATACATTAATAGGTGCTGTGGCTTTTAATTATGTTCTAAAAAGAAGAAGATCAGGGAGTAATTAAGGCGAATGAGAAAATGAGTGATTCTACTGCGCCACAGCTTAATTTTAATTAGACATTAATCATATTAAGGCTCTAGAATACATCTCTGCACCATGATATAAAGTCAATCATGTTATCTCAGAGTAGGGATATAGGTTTATTGTAAAAATTTTTGACATTCATTAACATAATGTAGGTTTAGGATACAAGGCAAATAAAAAAAACATGTTTAAATTTTGGAAAGGATGAACATGAAATAGAATAGACTAGAATTTAGGCCAAAGGCCAAACTCTAGGACATGAGGTCATTCAGCGTTGAAAAGGAGATTGACAGTAAAAAGGGCTGAAAGGTGTAACAGGAGGAAAACCTCAAAGCAGTTGCACTATGAATCAGCTATTAGGAGAGGGTGGAAAGTAAGATAGAAGAGAGAGAATATGAATGGAGGTGCTGTTAAAGGAATGAAAGGGGTTGCATTTAGGAGCCGAAGGCACGCTGCAAAGAACCTTAAGTAATGCCTACAGTACACCGCATGAGGTGCACTGACGGCACGCCCCATCCCGTGGGGGAAAGGATGACCATGATATATGCAACAGGGAACCCAACTGAATGCATTGTAGTGAGAGTCTTTCTTCAACACGGAGCCGGTCTAACATTGACCGGTTTGAGAATGAAATCCGGATAAAAGCTACCAAAAGGGCAGGATTTAAATAAGCAAGGAAGCCCTAAATAAGAACACAGGATTAGCTTCAAGTTTTTCTATCGTGGTTACTCAACAAATATAACCATAAAATTAATTTAAAAAAGAAGCAGGAATAACAATAAAGTAGTGAAATAAGTTAAGAATCACTCAAAAGATCACATGAATCTGTAAGTGACAGATACTTTCAGACCATAAATCATTACACACAATTATATGTACAAAATCAATCGGTGTAGATATATCTAAAGATGGGGTTTATAGGAGATTGAATATATTTGTACTCTGCATTATGGGTTTCCTTCCGAATGGTTGCTATTTTCTGTTTTCCCAATTTTAACTCTAGTCATGCCTTAATATGATGTTTTATCAATTCGTTCATTTTTCCTTTTTTGTTTGATTAAGTATGTAGAGCTCCATAAATAAAGAAAACAAACAGATGAAGCTTTACAAACCTAACCAAACAAAAAAGAAATATGAACGAATTGATGAAACATCACATCAGGCATAACAAAAAGTTAAAATGGGGAGAACATAGCAAATAGCAACAGTGTCGAAGGAATACTTAATAGACTTAATTTCTATTTTGTTTATTTGCTTACTTAATTACGTACTTAGCCTACTTTTATTTATTTACCAACAGCTGGATTCAGGAGTATCAAAGGAGTTCTTGGGATGGGTGATTGCAGCCAATCCACTGGGACAAATGCTTGCGTCACCAGTCTTAGGCCTCTGGGCAAATAAGGCAAGGTCTAGCAGGTGAGTCTCTCTCTCTCTCTCTCTCTCTCTCTCTCTCTCTCTCTCGCTCTCTCTCTCTCTCTCTCTCTCTCTCTCTGTTTTGTGTGTGTATATGTGTATATACACAGTATATATGTATATGTTACAGGGAGATAGTGAAACCAGGCATTTCGCTAACTGCCTGAAATTTCAGGCAGATAGCGAAATGCACCTGGGGACATTTGATCCCCCGGGCGCTAGCACTAAACACGGTGGAACAGTGACGCACCAACACTGTTCCGCCATGTTTAGTACTAGCTCCTGGGGGGTTAAATGTATTTCGCTTTATTTAGTACTAGCCCCTGGGTTATCAAATGTCCCTAAGTGCATTTCGCCATCTGCCTGAAATTTCAGGCAGTTCGTGAAATGCCTGGTTTCGCTCTGCCTGTAACACCTACACACATACATATATATGTGTGTGTGTGTGTATGTTTATATTGGAGATTGGTACCGTTTCGCTATATTTCGTAAGAACTGGAAAAGATATTGGATTATTTTATTGTTTTCCTTCTCTTTTTTTTTATGAGAGAAGTGTTTTTTCCCTGTTATTTCTGGAAATAGCTTTACTCAGTAATATCCAATAAACTAAAAAGATCGAATAAAAGTTAAAAAAATTTTCTAAGGGTCAAAAAATGAAGTAAGGTTAGGTTTTTAGTGCTTTAGAAGCCTGTTTGGTTACAGGTTAATCGACTAGAGGTGCAAACCTAGAATCAGTATTTGCTCGGCGAATAGCCTTAGATACAGGAAAGTCATAAAGAAATTGTTTCCCTTGAAAAAATTAAAGAAACCTTGATGTGTACCTTGGAGAACAGCCGCCTCTCAACCCGAGGAAACTAAACTAATGACACCTTCATCGATAAAACTGACTGCTTTTGATGTCCTCTGTTGACTCCTTGTGATCCACTGGACTTGGAGATCTCAGAAAGCCGGGCTGATCTGTGAGGCTGTCATTTCAGCTGTGCATGGGATTGCCTCCTCCATTATACCGGAATTGTTAGTTGACTGCTTACTGTATCCCTTTTGACTATGTGGCTGTTACCAGAGGGAGTTCTTGTTATGTAGACTCCTGCAACCAAAGAAGCTTGAAATTCTTTATGGGTAATAATCTTACCAACCGTCTCATGTAAGGGAACGCCAACCACCAAGTATTTAAACGTGGGCCAAATTTGTATATAGTCAAGCATTTCAGGCTATTTGGCGACACCATCTAGTTTCCTAAGGATAAAAGTGCTAAAGAAAATCCTGCTAATTTAGAGCAGATGCAGTCGGTAGAGCTGTGGACTAGCACTCGCTAGGCCCAAGTTCGAGTCTCCGGCCGGCTGATGAAGTGTTAGAGGAATTTATTTCTGGTGATAGAAATTCATTTCTCGCTATAATGTGGTTCGGATTCCACAGTAAGCTGTAGGTGCCGTTGCTAAGTAGCCAATTGGTTCTTAGCCACGTAAAATAAGTCTAATCCTTCGGGCTAGCCCTAGGAGAGCTGTTAAAATAAGTCTAATCCTTCGGGCCAGCCCTAGGAGAGCTGTTGAAATAAGTCTAATCCTTCAGGCCAGCCCTAGGAGAGCTGTTAAAATAAGTCTAATCCTTCGTGCCAGCCCTAGGAGAGCTGTTAATCAGCTCAGTGGTCTGGTAAAACTAAGGTATACTTTGGACCAAACGAACAACTGCAGTTACTAGGCTAAACTCAGCTGACAGCACGATCTCTCTGTAATCGAAGTGACTTCAGAGAGAATGCAGCCATCAACAATTGGAAACTAGACGCTTCCTTGTTGCAGAAGCCAACACGATATGAGATTCCGATAACAGCCTCATGGTCAGGCGTCTCCCAAACAACTGTGGAAAAATAAAGACAATGACGTAGGTAGAGCTGAAATGACCACTCTATACACAGTCCTCTCTAAATGGCACTGTCTAGAAAACGTGAATTGCACCCTCCATGGAACTCCATATTTCAAAGGAAGAAAAAATCAGGAATAAAGTCACTAAACCATCGAAGAAGCTGGCTGTAGTTGCAATTCCCCTCTGTAAAGGGACTACTCCTCAGGATATGCATGAAGACGTTCACTGTTAATACCCATAAAACCTACCGGCTCCTTTACCTAACTCTTCTGAATCAACCTTTTTTTCTTTCTGTATTTACTTCAGGAAAGAGCTAGTTCTTTTCCTCTGTAAATTATTTGCTTAGATTCAGCTTCATATTTTTATCGAACTCCGCCTTGTCTATTCATTCTCTTTGACAAACTTGTTCACCTTAATGCATTCCACATCATGATCACTCCTTTAGTCCTGCAGATGTACCTCAGACAATCCCCTTTTGTTCTTTTTTTCTTCTTTTTTCATTATCCTGTCGCTTACTAGTTATATCCAACTTTCCAATCTTCTTATACCCAAAGAAATAAGGTGTTTGCACTCATAATGTCATCCCACTCTAGTGTGTTAACTCTAGTCCAGTTTGGCATAAAATTCGTCTAAGGTGTTATTCATATATATATATATATATATATATATATATATATATATATATATATATTTATATATATTATGTATTATATATATGCATATATATATATATATATATATATATATATATATATATATATATATATATTATGTATTATATATATGCATATACGAGTATATATATATATATATATATATATATATATATATATATATATATATATATATATATATATATATATATATATATATATATTATACCTTATGTGTACAGTCTTACAAGTGACAGTGTTGGAGAGGTGTTAGTAAATAAGAGATGTTAGTAAATAAATTTATTCTCCGAATCTGTTCCTGGGGCCAAAGCACTGGCAGACGGGAGCAGCGGACCAAAGTCGACTTCCGCTTAACGTCGGAACGACACTAGTTGGCAACTATGGTCTGGTTACCAGGATGAGCTCAAGGGTATAATAGTGGTAATGATAATGTGCATAATGAAGCTGATATATTTAGTTTACGTGTGGGAGTGAACCTGTGTCAAATTCTGTTCACACGCTCAAACATAAGTGTATATATCTACATGTGTTTATGTACAGTACAGTATATGTGTGCAGATGAGTTCATATAATAATATTTGCGAATAATTTTTTGCCGGACAAGATAGTCTCATATTCATGTACAGTGTATACTCGTACAGTACAGTAGATGCATTTATATTGTACACATAGTGACATGTATTTTCCAAGTGGATATATACGCATGTACAATTTATTCTTGAATAAGTTCTGCTTACATAAACAAATACATAAGTATAGATTATCATGTACGTATAACCATATGAATGTATATTTAGTTTTATAACGAACCATGCTTAAATGCTTAAGGTATTTCCTAACATTGTGTGTGAATCCACTTGGCACTATTAATCACTGTATAAAAAATACTGTATCCGTAAGAATGACTTGGCAACAAAGTTGCCTGTATAATGCTACTTGTATCTTTGATTTTACACGTGACTTTACTCCACACCCACTTCCGAGAGACAAAGGAGCTTGGCTCTTGTCGGTGCAGTTTTTTTCATGGTTATATATATATATATATATATATATATATATATATATATATATATATATATATATATATATATATATATATATATTACAGATTTTATTTTGGTAAATCTTCGTAATTATTTCGAATAGTAATATTATTTATTAATCTCCTGAGGTGACCAAGTTCTGCTTCTACACACACACACACACACACACACACACACACACACACACACTCACACACACACACACGCCGTCAAAATTATCTGGTTTTCAGACAGAAAAAGATTAAACTTTAACAAAACCATCGTGAGCTTCTCAATATTTTTAAATGCCGTTCCGTTCAGATAAAAGATTTTATTTAGTTCGTTTCACACTCCTTTGGATATCTTGACCCCCATCGTCATGCGCGAATCGAGTCGCGGAGAGGTGGACCATCAGTTGTATAAACTCTCTTAAGGCCACCTTGTATAAACCGGTATAGTCATACGGCTTAACAGACAGGTCAGCTGCGCAGCTCTAGAAATCTAGTCTCTCTTGGCAACACGTGGCTCGTGAACAGCAGTAATGTCACATCGCAGAGCGGCGAGTCCCCGTAGGGAGGGCGGGGGGCGCAGTGCCGTCATTGCACCTCATGGGGTGCACTGTAGGCATTACTTAAGGTTCTTTGCAGCGTGCCTTCGGTCCCTAGCTGCAACCCCTTTCGTTCGTTCCTTTCACCGTACCTCCTTTCATATTCTCTTTCTTCCATCTTACTGTCCACCCTCTCCTAACAATTGATTCATAGTGCAACTGCGAGGTTTTACCCCTGTTACACCTCTCAAACTGTCAATTTCCGTTTCAGCGCTGAATGACTTCATAGGTCCCAGCGATTGGCCTTTGGCCTAAATTCTATATTGAATTCAATTCAAGAGCAGCAAGTGAATCTTCAACAACTGCCCTCTTTGTTTTTTCACGGACTGGTGCAAATGCACAAGCAGATCTGCGTAATGTTGACACATAGTGACAGTATTGTGAGGAACGTGACGGCTGAGATTCTGTCTAGCATGAAATGGTGCGCATGGTCTTGCTTGTACTGTGTTGGACCTTTCGTTTGTTTGGTGTTCGAGAATAAACGTGTTCCCTTTGTTTTGATTGGTGTTTGGACTCGGGTTCAAAGTGATGACGAAGCTATTACACACTGCTGCTTAGGTTTGTCCCAGTCGTGGTTCATTATCCTGATCCGCTTCTGAATATCAGATACAATTGTGTTCTCCTTTTAGGATTCAGCATTCTCACTACCTAAAGGGTTAAAACACCTCGATCATATATAAAAAATGTCTGATAGATGCCTGTGGGCCACAGATTATCAAGTGTGTCCACTTTCCTTAGCTCAGTCGCTCTTCTGTAGTCCACCACTTAAGTTACCGTTAAGCTTCGATTTTTCTTTATGATTTATTCTATCCTGTTCCGATCTCTGTGAATCAGAGCTCTTATTAAGCACTAACCAAGAAAACGTAAGAGAGTGGTAATGAATGAAGACATGAGCAAGATAGCGGTTCCCTTAGGATTTATCTTCCGGTAGTATAAACGATGTAATCTCATGAGGGGACCTTTGATAGTGAAAACGTGACCCAGCATTAAAAGATGTATTTGAAAGCAGTTGCCTTGCTGAAAATACAGAGCTCTATTTCATTATATATACAGTATAATTTTATATATAAACGAGGGTGAATGTGGGAATGTGTTGCCTATTTTTGGCTTGCAGCGGTAGTGCCGCCAGTGCACCTCATGCGGTGCACTGTAGGCATTACTTAAGGTTCTTTGCAGCGTGCCTTCGGCCCCTAGCTGCAACCCCTTTCGTTCCTTTTACTGTACCGCCGTTAATATTCTCCTTCTTCCATCTTACTTTCCACCCTGTACTAACAATTGATTCATAGTGCAACTGCGAAATTTTCCTCCTGTTACACCTTTCAAACCTTTTGCTGTCAGTTTCCGTTTCAGCGCTGAATGACCTCATAGGTCCGAGTGGTTGAACTTTGGCCCAAATTCTGTATTCAGTTCATCTCACCTTTTCTATGCGAAATGTTATCCTTTCTCCTTCAGAAAAATAGGTAAATAATCTCAGCATTTATTTCCTCTCCATTTTGCATCCCAAATTCCTGTTTCACCTTGGCATTGCTGCACATTTACCAAACTGCGTACTATTTACATACGGTTCATCGGTAATATTGCGTGTTGCATTCGCTGTTTTCTTTGGCAGTTCCCTTGGGAAAATGTTGAAACTAACCGAAAGATGCGCAGCATTAGGTCATCAGTATCTCCTTGGTCATAATCCTGTATGCCAAGGGGGCTAGAAACGATGTTGGGCAGGCTAAGGACTGGACATACAAAACTCACTCGTGGGTTCTTGATGTCAGGTGAAAACCGTCCATTGTTCGACGACTGTATTGTGCCCTTGACTGTGAGACATTTGCTGGGTGAGTGTCTCGAGTCTTGGGAATCTAAGATATAGGTTACTCTTTTGGGGAAGTGACAGAGATGGACATTTTATCCTTGCTGCGACTCTCGGGAAGGATTGTAATATACAGTAGAGCTGTAATGTATCCTTGTTAAGGAGACGGGTCACCTCAACAAAAATTGAGATCATGTACATAATTAGTATAAGTGTATAAGCTACAGTATATATTTTTTAAAGATATGATTATTAATATATATATATATATATATATATTTATATATATATATATATATATATATATATATATATATATATATATATATATATATATATATATATATATACGTAGATATATCTTATGTGAAACTCCTTTTACTTGATTTTAGTTTACTATTTAATATCGTTACGGCGTCAGTAACCTAGATGTGGTGACGCCAGTTTTATTTACCCTAAATCAATCAATCAATTACGGTCTGGTAATATTCGGATTTTTCCCCAATGATCTTGATCACTGTCTGCGACTTTTATTCATCTTTTTTATGTAAAAGTCGGCGTTATATGTGCAGTAATTTACCATGAAATCCAACCCCAATATTAATAGCGAAAAAAATTAACATATTCGAACTAAAAACTAGCTTTGATGTTCTTTCCTTTTTTATAAAAGCAATTTTTGCTAAGTTTACACTAAGCATACAAACATACAAACACGCACATAAACATGCACGCACATATAGATGTATATATATAAATATATATATATATATATATATATATATATATATATATATATATATATATATATATATATATATATATATATATATATTCATATATGCATATATATACACATATACTGTATATACATATATGTATACATGCTCTAATTTACCTATATCAGTGAAGGTTAAGATTTCACGTCTAGAGCTTAAGGCCGCCACTTACCATCCCAAAGCCCTGTCCAAATATTTTACTTTTACTCTACTCAACTGTAAAGACCAGTGATATGAGCAACATGTCCCGGACTGGAAAACGGACATTTAAAGCGTGAAGTTTATTACCCGCAGACGCTTGATGTTACTTTATAGATATAATTGTGGATACTGCTTTTTATCCTGGGAGCACATACACACACATATGTATGTATTTATGTATGTGTATGTAAGTATATATTTAAATCCTGAGTTACTCCATAATTCTATATTAAGAGGTAATTTGTGGATATTGCTTTTCATCAAGCGCACACACACATATATATGTATATAAATTTATATGTATATACATTTATATGTTTAAATCCAGAATTACTCCATAATTCTAAATTAAGAGGCAATTTGTGGAAATTGCTTTTCATCATGCACACACAAATATATATATGTACTGTATATATATGTATATACATGTATATATTCAAATCCAGAATTACTCTATAATTCTATATTAAGAGGCAATTTGTGAATATTGATTTCCACCATGCACACACAAATATATATATATATATATATATATATATATATATAAATATATATATATATATATATATATATATATATATATATATAAATATATATATATATATATATATATATATATATATATATATATATATATATATATATATATATATATATACATACATGTATACAATTAAATCCAGAATTACTCCATAATTCCATATTAAGAGGCATGCCTGGTTTATTATTCGTGATTATAAAAATTCGCGTGCATAAGTGACAAAACCAACATAATTAGCCAGGTGTTCAAAACTCATAAGAACAGTCGATTTCTTAGTACCGAATCAGAATTCGACGGGAACATGCACAGGAGTGTCGAATAGTTATATATCCCTTGATAGCTGAATAGATAAATCGACTGCATGCTTTTGCATGTAATCCACAAGGCACATGTTCGAATCCTGACCGGTGCAGATTTATTTATCAGTTATAAATTCCCTTTGGGTTGAAGTTATTCGAAAGCTAAGGCGATTTCAATATTAAAGGGCATTTGTGGCGTAATAATGTGTGATTAAAAGTCACGTGTGTATAAGTGAGAAAACTCTCTCTCTCTCTCTCTCTCTCTCTCTCTCTCTCTCTCTCTCTCTCTCTATATATATATATATATATATATATATATATATATATATATATATATATATATATATATATATATATATATGTGTGTGTGTGTGTGTGTGTGTGTGTGTTATATGCATATATATGCACACATATAATATATATATATATATATATATATATATATGTGTGTGTGTGTGTGTGTGTGTGTATGTAGGGTGAATATCTTGTATTCACAGACCTTCATACACGTTTATGTATGCTTCTTCAGAAAAAAATTCCCAACGAATAGAACTGCACGAATATGCCCATGCGTGTTGACGTTAGTGATGTCGCGAGTCTTTTACGAATGAAACCCACAATAATCCTCACGAAGAGGAACGAGGCGTGCTCACGAACGTAGATCTCGTTCGTGCCTTGGTTCGTGCACCTCATTTACGGGAAGTAATAGCCATATGAAAGGTCTCGGAACAGCTATCAAAGGAATTGGAAGATGAGAGAGGCCTGGCTTCTGCAGATTGAGGTTAGTCACGTGGGAAGACTTATATAGGAGGTGGGACGAAGTGGGGTAATGGAGGACGTGAGAGGTGGAACTTAGAAACGAGAAATGACAGAAGAAGAAGTGGGGTAACGGAGGACATGAAAGGTGGAAATGAGAAACCAAATATGACAAGAGAAATGACAGAAGAGGAAGTGGGCTACCAGACATGAAAGATGGAAATGAAAAACGAGAAATGACACGAGAAATGACAGAAGACGATGTGGTCTAACGGACATGAAAGGTGGAAATGAGAAACGAGAAATGACACGGGAAATGACACAAGACGAAGTGGGGTAATGGAGGACATGAAAGGTGGAAATGAGAAACGAGAAATGACACGAGAAATGACAGAAGACGAAGTGGGGTAACGGAGGACATGAAAGGTGGAAATGAGAAACGAGAAATGACAGAAGAAGAAGTGGGGTAACGAAGGACATGAAAGATGGAAATGAGAAACGAGAAATGACAGAAGAAGAAGTGGGGTAACGGAGGACATGAAAGGTGGAAATGAGAAACGAGAATTGACACGAGAAGTAACAGAAGAAGAAATGGGGTAACGGAAGACATGAAAGGTGGAAATGAGAAAAGAGAAATGACGAGAAATGACAGAAGAGGAAGTGGGGTAACAGACATGAAAGGTGAAAATGAGAAACGAGAAATGACAGAAGAGGAAGTAGGCTAACAGACATGAAAGGTGGAAATGAGAAACGAGAAATGACACGAGAAATGACAGAAGAAGAAGTGGGCTAACGGACATGAAAGGTGGAAATGAGAAACGAGAAATGACAGAAGACGAAGCGGGCTAACGGAGACCATGAAAGGTGGAAATGAGAAACGAGAAATGACGGAAGGGATTAATACCAGAAATGAATTGAAAGGAGAAAGACAAAAGCAAATAAGGAAGAGGAAACGTAAAAAAAAAAAAAAGGTTTTAAACATGGAATGTTATTAAGAAAGCTACGTAAATGAATTTGGCAAAAGGAACATAAAACCTAGGAAAGAAAAGGGCGAATAAACGGAAAGAAGATAAATAAGAGCAAGGACAGAAAAATTAATTTAAAACTACCCGCAGCAATAAAACTGGGAAGAGCGACCTGGGAGTAATTATGGGTAATCTGAATGAAACATGCAAGTAGGAAATGAACATGAAAATGAGGAATGGAAATTAAATGATGAAAAAAGGAATGACAGCGACACGCAGAGAGGACGAAGTGAAGGACAATAATTTAGGATTTGCCGAAAGAAGGGAAATAAAATGGAAATATTAAAGGCAAATAGAAAGTATTTTGAAACGATGTGCCAAGCGCAAATCGAGGAGAGGAATAAGAAATGGACGTTAACGAAAAGAAGCAGGTGCAAATTCTGTTAAAAACTAACGACAAAGAAGAAGAAGAAGAAAAAATAAAATTTGTCGAAAATTGTCGTGATGTTCATAATGATTTATGATGAAGCCATTAAGCCTTAAAAAGCCACACTTTACCGAATAGGTGTACATCAACACTACTTATGGACATTAATATTTATGAGTAGAAGTGCGGGTGGACGGTTAATGACCTCAGAACCGACTTGTGTATATAAGATCAAGTGCTATTATTTAAGAGGCTTACTCTTAAAGTGTCAAATCACTTCGTTACTCTACAAGTAGACTAGGAAATTGTGGAATGAATGAAATTAAATGTGTCAGTGGAGAGAGAGAGAGAGAGAGAGAGAGAGAGAGAGAGAGAGAGAGAGAGAGAGAGAATCCTAATGAACCAACAGTATTTCTCAATTTGACGGCAATCTTGTGGTGTTCCTCAGCGTTCAAACTTCCCATCTTCATTAGAAGAGAGAGAGAGAGAGAGAGAGAGAGAGAGAGAGAGAGAGAGAGAGAGAGAGATACCGGCAAAATGAGGTGAATGGACAGACTATGTTGTTTCTATGAGCGTTCAAGCTTCCCCCATTTTCATGGAGAGAGAGAGAGAGAGAGAGAGAGAGAGAGAGAGAGAGAGAGAGAGAGAGAGAGAATTGTTTTGTTAGGGGAAGGGCGGAGATGCTATTTCCGTCAACATTCAGACTGCGTTGTACAATTTTCACTGCAGAATTAATTTTATCATCATTAAGTTCAAAAGAAATATAGGGTCTATAGTTTTAAATTATGTATTTCCATTTGATGCCATAACTAACTGGGAGACATGTTTAAAAAAAAACAAGTATATTTACCTGCACGACACCAACAACGTAATCACGTGCGTATCATCCGGCCTAGAGGTGACTCACATTTCAGCATGAAAATAACGGGGTTCAACATCCTCTATTGCGTATCCCACTCCTCTCTCTCTCTCTCTCTCTCTCTCTCTCTCTCTCTCTGTTTAATGAATCAGCAACAGAACAGCGATGGATAAACTGTTTAGCTATAAATTCTTGTATGTATAAATTCCTGTAAGATTACTAAAACTGATATTGACGGGGATACTTTTTACATCATTATCGTCATCATTAACAATATTATCATTGTATTACTTCATAATTATAAATCTATAACTCATTTACTTGCTAACGATAACAACAACAATGTTCTCATTCACTATTCAGCTGATATACCCTAATAGTTTAGTGCACTTGTATTTATGTTTACGTGGAAATCAAACAATAATCAAAGACCAAATGGATTGTGCCCTTGTTGACCGATAACCCTTCTCTGTAAGTTGATTAACGGCTTTTAACTCTGATATTTATTCCAAATGTGAAGTATGTAAGTCACATATGCTTTAGTATGCTCCAACGGTTTCAGGAGAATGATTTCCAGTGCATGTTTTTAGCAAAACGAAATGTGAAACATTTTTCATAGAATTATCGATAAATCAAGTGTTTCACGTTGTAGTCACTTGAACGTCTCTGGCGTGAAAAAAATTCTCGTATTTACATGTAAATAGCTTAGCCGAAAGGCTCGTTATAATCCCTGAAGATTACTTTATGACTTATTAATGATGCTACATAGTTCATTATTTTTGGAAGCCAATGAGAATACGCACTTACATGTGATTATTGAAACTGTGAAAATTCTAATGCTTACAACTGAAAAACTTTCTAGAGGAAGTGCGTCTCTGAATTTTGGCTCCCAGACGAAAGTCATGTTATCCCAGCCAATTGCGCCTCCTTCATCAAACGCTCCCCCAGAATTCCTTAGGCTTGCGGTTGTTCCCGAAGACCTCTCAAACTGCAACGTTCTGGTTTTTTAAACTGCCTCCATCCACATCGCGAGGAAGAGGGTGGCATCGCAGGAAGCGTTACGACTCCTCCCCCGCCCCCCGCCAATCTCCCTCTCCCCGTTAAGACTTTCATCTCTCTCTCTCTCTCTCTCTCCATCCTAAGCATCGTAGTTCAGGTCTATCCCCCCCCACCCCCGTCGCAGTATCAGGTATCACCACGATGGAGGTCTCTCTATAAGGATAGCGGAATTCGTCCGTCTGGTTGCTAGAGTTCCTTTTTAAAACTCATCACACCTTAGTGAGCGGATTTTATTCTTCAGGGTTGCTAAAGCCTCTCTTCGATGCTTTTACAAGGGTTACGAGGAACTTTTAAACTCACAGTTTGCATGTAAGGTGCGATTTTCATTGGAGGGTGACTACGTTATGACAGCTTTATGATTATCCAATTATGAAATGATAAAAGGGTTACTCTCATTGCATACCACACAATCAAATAATAACGTGTTCACAGACAATGAAACGAAGGTTATATTTATACTATGAGCAACCGTAACAAAGTAGGGTACATCTCTTCTCTTATCTGCAACGGCAAGGCTGAACGCCAATTGTTTTATTAACCAGTATTTATACTATTTGACGCAAGTGTGTGCTCCAGATAGTAACATTCGTGACCTATTTACTGTGACTGAGTTTTAGCCGGTCGATCGTTCTATATTTGACTCTTCGGTAAAGGGAACATTTGTTGGAACAGCTGTACTGACAATGCCTGTTGAGATATTCTACTCTGAATGTACTATTTTGTGAAATGAATGATTATGAAGAAGAATTATTACTTGCTCTGTCTACGGCAGTAGGTTTATATTTAATCTATAAAGAAGTGTAGGATTATATTTAATCTATATAAAGAAGTGTAGGATTATATTTAATCTATATAAAGAAGTGTAGGATTATATTTAATCTATATAAAGAAGTGTAGGATTATATTTAATCTATAAAGAAGTGTAGGATTATATTTAATCTATAAAGAAGTGTAGGATTATATTTAATCTATGAAGAAGTGTATAGTTTGGTTGAGACAGGTGATGTGTTGTGAACAAGAAGGGTTAAATGATTACTTCAGAACTTTTCATTCTTTTATTGGTACTTTCCTTCAAAACGAAATGGGATGGCTTCACGCGAAGGCAAGATAAATGTCACATTCATTCTCCTACAGACTGGCCATACATGAAACTGATGTGTACAATCTTATTACACCTAGTCGTTTCTCTCTCTCTATATATATACATATATATACACATTATTTATATATCTGTACATACATGTGTGTGTGTGTTTGTGTGTTTGTGCGCGCGCGTGGTTGTTTTGATACTGTCGTTATTAGCATTAAGTGCTAATACACACGTGGCACCTACAACTCTGCTACAATTGTCATTACTACTTATAATCTAGGCTGCAGTTTTAAAGGAATAAGCAAACATGCAACTCTGCTGCTTCATTTATTCATCCTTAAGCTAACAGCTGCTTCAGCCGTTAAATCATAGCTGCCTTCAGAGCTATACTAGATCTGCAGTGATATACTCCAAAATATACTGTAGGTGAGAAGTCCAAAAATTTACTAAAACAAAAATCTACCATGAAAATAAGCACACATTTCACGGCTCAGAAACTATTAAGGTTAACCAGTCTCACAGAAACACTGGGAGGCTTTCACACCTTTGAATTTAAATCATTTTGTTGTCTACTCTAGTTTCATATTAATTTTTCTGAACTGTGAAGTATCAGTTCATTTTCATGTTCGATTCCTGATTTGATAAATTTTTGGACTGCTTGTCTATATAATTTGATGAATGCAACAGCTGTCGGCTTGAGAATAAATAAATGGAGCAGTAGTGTGGGAATTTTAGTTTTCTGTAAAGAACACTATTGAGATGGCTATTTGTCTGTCCGTCCGCACTTTTTCTGTCCTCCCTCAGACCTTAAAAACTACTGAGGTTAGAGGGTTGCAAATTGGTATGTTGATCATCCACCCTATACTCATCAAACATACCAAATTGAAGCCCTCTAGCCCCAGTGGTTTTTATTTTATTTTAAGTTAAAATTAGCCATGATCGTGCGCCTGGCACCGCTATAGGTGCCGACAACACACGTCACCACCGGGCCATGGCTGAAAGTTTCATGGGCCGTCGCTGAGAGCTTCATACAGCATTATACGCTGTACAGAAAACTCAATTGCGACGAAGAAACTTTGGTGCATTTTTTACTTGTTGTTTTTGCCTTCAAAACTTCATGTTACCTGAGGGTAGTACACAGGTGTCTATATGTGTATTATCACTTGATGTATGTATGTACTTACACAGTAAATTTATATATATATATATATATATATATATATATATATATATATATATATATATATATACATACATGTATGTGTGTGTATACACATTATATATATGAGTATACATATATGTATATATACACACATATATAATTATACATATTGTCACATATGTATATATATATATATATATATATATATATATATATATATATATATATATATATATATAAATATATATATATATATATATATATATATATATATATATATATATATATATATATATATATATATATATATATATATATATATATATATATATATATATATATATATATATATATATATATACACACACGATATGCATTGATTAAGTAATAAGTAGAAATAATATGTTTGATATGAGTGTATTTCTCTTTGATTTAGAAAATCTTCTTTGGAGAAGACACTGTAACCTGTAAATGTGGCATTTATTCTGTATCTGCTAAGTATGTAATTTTCTTAAAGATGAATTGGTATTCACTTTCGTATTGTTTAAATGTATTCCGTTTCTGCAGATGGAGTTGTATGACTTTTAATTCTCTTTACTTTGCCATCTTCAACCAACATGAGACTCATGTTCCCGTATTTCCCGAGACTGACAAATCCTGAATGTGTCTAATTAAAGTGAACAGAAACCTCTACAAACGCTCGGTGTCACTGCACTTATTTTAGGTCTTAACAACCTTAATGAGAATTAATTGCTGTCAACTGTTTTGACAGGCGATCATTACGTCTTAATGTTGCAAGGTGTGATACTGTATAGCAGGATGTACTGAAAGAACTTGACTTGGAAACAACCTCTCAATGTTTCGCTTTGAAGGTTACCCAGGAGAATGTTACAGTACCGTACTGTCATACTGCATTGTCCATACTGTAGTGCAGACATGCTGTGTATTCATATTCGAGATTTTAAAAAAATAATATCACAGTGTTTTTATTTAAAACAATCATCTCTGTGGTTTAATCTCACGGGACATTAAACAATTTTGTGAAAGCAAATGCAATCCCTTTAGCTGCCTTTATAGAGGGTATAGTATGGGGTTAGCCTCAACATTCATCTCTCTCTCTCTCTCTCTCTCTCTCTCTCTCTAACACGGACTCATTATTAACCGAAAGCTATTTGCTCAACTTCCCATTACTTTCTAATGAAATGATGTTAGGATTTCAAGCGCAGTACGAGATTTTTATGTTAATTTTTATGAAAGAAAACTTGAATTTTTGCAAGCTGAACAGCCCGTGCCAAAATTTAAATCTTTCTATTGATACGCTCTTCACAATTAATGTCTAAATTGTATGACAGTCGCGTATACTAGAAGAAATACAGAATTTTTGTTTGCTTTAAACAGTCTCCGTAAATAAATGACAATTGTGCATAACATACGGCACAGCATCATTTTAAAATGGTATTATTCAAAATAACAATGAGAGATGGTCATCATATGTCGAGGGAATGACATTCATAGGATAATTAGTCACTTGATACGAGGGAATGACATTCATAGGATAATTAGTCACTTGATAAGAGGGTAATCAAATCCCTTTATGTGACATATGCCAGTTTAAGATTTCCACTAAAAAACAGAGAAATTAAAACCAAATACAACAGTGAATCCATTTGCATAACTGGGGTAAACAACAATAGCCGCAACAAAGATACGACTCTTTACTTCATACGCTGACTGATTGATTTATAGACTTTAGGCATAGGCTAGTTCCTCATTGGATGGGTCGATATCGTTCTCGGCTAGCACTCTGCTGGACCCGCGTTCGAGTCTCCGGCCGGCCAATGAAGAATTAGAGAAATTTATTTTTCTGGTGATAGAAATTCATTTCTCGGTATAATGTGGTTCGGATTCCACAATAAGCTGTAGGTCCCGTTGCTAGGTAACCAATTGGTTCTTAGCCACGTAAAATAAGTCTAATCCTTCGGGCCAGCCCTAGGAGAGCTGTTAATCAGCTCAGTGGTCTGGTTAAACTAAGGTATACTTAACTTAGGCATAGGCTACATGCCAAGTACTGGGGCAACTAAGGCCATTCAGCGCTGAAACGGAAATAGACAGTAAAAGGATTGAAAGGTGTAACAGGAGGAAAACCTCACAGCAGTTGCACTATGAATCAATTGTTAGGAGAGGGTGGACAGTAAGATGGAAGAAAGAGAATATGAACGGAGGTACAGTAAAAGGAATGAAAGGGGTTGTAGCTAGGGGCCGAAGGCACGCTGCATAGGACCTTAAGTAAAGCCTACAGTGCACCGCATGAGGTGCACTGACGGCACTACCACTCCCACGGGGACTTCGTACGCTGACAGTAAACAAATAAAATACTGAGATTGGAGCAAAAAGGTCAACATACGCAATGCGTGTCAGAATTGTTCATAATACAAAGACGACTTCCTGACTGGCAATGTATTTTTGGTTGCAGGATACTTAGCAGTTTAGTCAAAATTAGATAAAATTCCAAGGCTGTCAATGTGTCAATGTAAAATCTAAAATTGTCACTATAGGAACACTTTTGTCATTCAGTGTACGAGGTCGTTACTCCTCTTTTAATTATTATTATTAGTTCAGTAAGTCGGTTCAATCTGGATATTTTTAAACTCATTCTGAAGTCTGACAGAGTTCATATTCAGTTGTCATGGATAATTCGCATAATGTCAATTTGAAGTGCAGTCAGTGCAAAGTTAAGTGCAAAATGTTTTACTGCATAAATTAAGGTTTGGTGTCTTTCTCCATAAGAACAACTGTGCTAAAATATCTGCGAAATAATCGCTTACCACATTTAAGCTAAATTTGCATATTTAATATTAATTTTATTTATTCAAATATAATTTACATATATCATGTTTTTTGTGCATCTATTTACCCAGTTATGTATTTCTTCATAAATTATTTATTTTATTTATTCCTTTTCAGAGGCCCATTACTATTCGCCATTGCGATCTTCATTTTGGGCAATGCGTTGTACGCCATCCTCAGCATCTTCGGGGCGTCCGCGAGAGCGCTCATAGTATTCGCTCGCTTCCTCGTCGGCGTCAGTTTTGGTAAGTATGCTAATTGTCTCTCTCGCGTAATGCCAGCTGTATGCTAACTTTCTCTCTCGCGTAATGCCACCTGTGTGCTAACTGTCTATCTCGTGTAGTGCCAGCTGTATGCTAATTGTCTCTTACGTGTAATGCCAGCTGTATGCTAATTTTTTCTCTCGTGTAATGCAAGCTGTATGCTAACTATCTCTCTCGCGTGATGCCAGCTGTATGCTAAGTATCTCTCTCGTGTAATGCCAGCTGTATGATAACTGTCTCTCTCGTGTAATGCCAGCTGTATGCTAACTGTCTATTTCGTGTAGTGCCAGCTGTATGCTAATTGTCTCTTACGTGTAATGCCAGCTGTATGCTAATTTTTTCTCTCGTGTAATGCCAGCTGTATGCTAACTATCTCTCTCGCGTAATACCAGCTGTATGCTAACTGTCTCTCTTGCGTAATGCCACCTGTATGCTAACTGTCTCTCTCGTGTGGTGCCAGCTGTATGCTAACTGTCTCTCTCGTGTAATGCCACCTGTATGCTAACTGTCTCTCTCGTGTAATGCCAGCTGTATACTAGCTGTCTTTCTCGTGTAATGCCAACTGTATGCTAACTTTTTCTCTCGTGTAATGCCAGCTGCATGGTAACTATCTCTCTCGCATGATGCCAGCTGTATGCTAACTCTCTCGTGTAATGCCAGCTGTATGCTAACTATCTCTCTCGCGTGATGCCAGCTTTATGCTAACTATCTCTCTCGTGTAATGCCAGCTACTTGCTAACTATCTCTCTCGTGTAATGCCACCTGTATGCTAACTATCTCCCTCGCGTGATGCCAGCTGTATGCTAACTATCTCTCTCGCGTAATGCCAGCTGTATGCTAACTGTCTCTCTCGTGTAATGCCAGCTGTATGCTAACTATCTCTCTCGCGTGATGCCAGCTGTATGCTAACTATCTCTCTCGTGTAATGCCACCTGTATGCTAACTGTCTCT
>JANJGK010000050.1:10340726-10355726 GCA_039081455.1 Macrobrachium rosenbergii | reverse complement strand
AGGGCCTGAATAATCAGGAAGAGAGTGAATTGAATGAAGGGTGCAGCCCGTCGGAAGTTTTCCGCTACGCGCGCGAACCTACAGAACGCACCTTGGCTACGCTACCAATTAGCTCCGTGGCCTTTGATCCGAAGACATCTCCCTCGCATGTCGTTAGTTAGTTAGAACAAGGACACTAATACCGATTAATTTGCCCTGTGTTGTTACCCCGCCAGCGGCGGTGAGTCATGACGCTGGTACATGCTCGGTGCATGTACTTGTGTGTGTTCTTACCGATGCTGCTGATCGTTGCAACTGAGTACCCGAAGATTATTGTGAAGTCTGGTTTGACTTTGAGATGGGAGGGAAAGGGGAGTATGTACTGATTTATAATGTTACCTTTTTTTTTTTTTTACATACTTTACGATTTTAAGTGTTTAATTTATGGTTTTGTTTCATTTGTTTGGGTAATATAGCATTACTTTGCTCTTTCATTGTTCGTGATTAATCTTCTTCTTCTTCTTCTTTCGACCTTATTAACCCACTGTATAGCAGGGTCGGCCGCTCGATTTAACTTTCTCCATCTATTCCTATTCCTTGCATCTTCTTCCCCCAGTCCCACCTCACCTCGTGATTAATATATGATTTTTTTTTTTGTTTCATTTGTTTAGGTGATATAGCATTACTTTGCTCTTTCATTTTCCTCGATGAATTTATCATTTTGTTTTTGTTTCATTTGTTTAGGTAACAAAGCAATATTTCGCTCTTGTTTTTTATGTTTTTCTGCATGGCTGACTGTCCGTCACCAATCAAGTGTTTATGAGTACTGGAAATTTCTGGCCTGATACAAAGAAACGTGGCATTATATGTATTTAATTATATATGCACCCCTTCTGTTAAATTATCACTTTATATCCATGTATTTATTTCCACTGTTGAACAGAAATGGTTTATGGGTAATGAACTCCATGTCTGATTTTCACTAAATCCTAAACAGTTGATATTCAGACCAACATTATGGACTATATATATTATGCACGAAGCAAGCGCAAAATTTTTTTGAATATTGCTGTCAGTTTTGACGGGACAGGTGCACTAAAACACGCGTGCACACACACACACATATATATAAATATATATATATATATATATATATATATATATATATATAATATATATATATATATATATATATATATATATATATATATATATATATATTTATATATCTATATATATATATAAATATATACATATATATATATATATAAATATATACATATATATATAATATATATATGTATATTTTATATATATATACATAAATATGTGTGAGTGTGTGCGTGCGTGTATATGTAGTGTTTGCTTATACGTCACATTTCATTTTACCCCTTTCTTTATTTTGTATTTGTCTTTATGTGGTCTTACTATATCGAGTAAATAATTATATACATATATCTCAGTCTACTCCTTTCTTTCCTTCCTCAGCAAACATGGCCGTCATCAGAAGCTACGTCGCGGCCTCGACCACGACTCAGGAGAGGACGACGGCGGTGGCTCTCACTTCAGCGGCCCAAGGCGGTGGTTTCATCATAGGACCGGGTACGGGATCCTTCCTTCTCTCCGGAGTTCATTAGCATTCCTCTTTGTTATTTCCCGTTTGTTGTTTCTTCTTCTACTGTTGTTTTATGCTTATTTCTACAAGTTCTTGTTACCCTTTTTCGGTATGTATGTTTGTGTTTCTTTGTGTTATCATGATCTTAATTTTTGGTATATCTCTGTGTTATTTTCGTTGTTTCGTGAAGCTTTCTCGTTATTATTCTACTTTATTATGTTGTTATATTATCCTTGACCTAGTTAATTTTGCACACGCTTTCATTCCCTTTTCTTGAGTCCACTTTTACACGTAGTATATAGCTTTTGTTGCTTTCAGTACCTTTTTATTTTATCGCTGCATGTACTTGCTGGTCCAAAACAAAGGCTTTTTATTACTCTTTGTGTCTCTGTTCAGCATGTGACTGGGTACGGAAAATTATAAGCAAGGGGTACTCATCATCAAATTTAGTGTTTGTACAGCAACAATTTCGTCCAAGGATGCACAATAGTACAGCTGCCACGGAACACACCACAGTTTTCTGTTGGATAATCTCTTTGTGTGCTTGTCACACGCTTACACACACACGCATGCAGAGCCACGAACAGACCACAGTTTTCTGTTGGATAATCTCTGTGTGCTTGTCACACGCTTACACACAGACACATGCACAAACATATTTTACCAACATTAAGCCTTTTTCTCAAACATAAGGGACTTCCACGGAAAAAATAAGATTGAGGTCACTGCATCACTCTTAATTTAACCGCTTAATCGCAGATTAACCCACTGTGCATAAAAGTTATACAATATTAACCGATCCTGTCACACACACACACAGGGGGGTTAGTGCCGTCAGTGCTACTTCAGCTTCTTTGCAGCGTGCCTTCGGCCCCTAGCTGCAACCCCTTTCATTCCTTTTACTGTACCTCCTCCTTTCATATTCTCTTTCTTCCATCTTACTTTCCACCCTCTCATAACAATTGATTCATAGTGCGACTGCGAGGTTTTCCTACTGTTACACCTTTCAAACCTTTTACTGTCAATTTCCGTTTCAGAGCTGAATGACCTCATAGGTCCTAGTGCTTGGCCTCTGGCCTAAATTCCATATTCAATTCAATTCACTTAAACTGACGGCTCATCAGTAACACGTCGGACGCAACTACACACATTGCGCTATCTGCCTTTGTCTGGTACACTTTCTTTTGCTTCTGAATATAGAGGCCTTTCCGTTCCAAAACCCAGTTCACTCCATCTGTTCAGTATTTTCTACCTTCATTGTGCCTCTGAATTATATGTTACTTCACCCACTCGTCTTCCTTATTTCATGACCAGAACATTTCAAAACATTCCCAAAATATTACTGACTGGAATCCATATAAATAGTCTCTGAAATCTCAATAATAGGTATGCACTAACAAAATGCTAACTCATCTCTTCAGAGACGATAACCCTTTTACCACTTCCTTTGTTTATCTTCAGATTTCTCACCCTGTTAGTTCTCATTCTACCACACTGATACGTAAACAGTTCATCCAGACAATTTCATAGTTTTTTCTCAGATTTGCACCTAACATCAGTGCAACTCATGTAGTGCACTGTAGACATTAGGTACTAAAGCCTGTTTGTAGCGTCCCTTCGGCCACTGTTGCACCCACTTTTTTTTAGCCTGTTACTTTACCTCCTTGTTCATTTCCATTCTTTCATCTTAATTACCAACCTCTCTCCAACGCCCTCTTTTCACTGAAAGTATCCAAGTACTTGACTTTACAGCCAAATTTTCATAAATCAGTTCATATTTTCCAAGCTTCACTTCCAATAAAGTTTTGACTCAAAAATTTTATTCCTGCATTCAATTTTTGGCTATTTGTCACTCCAACTCTTTGCTGAATTTTTTGCACACATCCTTTGACATCCTTTGCTTCACCTACTCTGTGACTTTCTCCTCTTCTCATCCTACCATCGTCTATTAAATTCGTTAATTCACTAAATCTAGTTCAGTGCTGTTTTAGTTAAATCACTGTTGATGAGGTCAGCTTTTGAATTCTAAAATCTTACTAGAGTCTAAGCATTTGTTACCGTATCAGCTCAGATGCATTTACTGACGCTTATCAGTCAGTATATGAGCAATGTGCAGAAGGTATGATTAGGGCAAAAAAAAAAAAAAAAGTCTTGGACTTCGTGGTCGTGATAAACAAAGAAACAAAGCAATTTTTCATGACACATTAAATAATAGGAAAGACACAAAGCAATTAGGTTAAACAAAAGCAAAACGGAAAAAAGTATCACGAACAGAACAGATGCAAAAGCATATCTGTTCTCAGCTAAACCAAAAGGAGGAATAAGTAGCCTCAAGCTAAATGTGAAGAAATTTAATAAAGTTGGGAAACACTAAAAAGGAAAAGGGAATTATGGCAAAACTTCGAGACCTGGTCATAACAACTCGTCCTTTTGTAATCTTTAGCATTAAAGGTTTGTTTGCTATGTATTTTCGGTTTGTTTTTATTTGTTTATTGAAATTGTGTGGTTTTTGTAATATTTAACTTTGATTAATCTCAGTTGTCTCTTGCGCTGTTCTATTTCCTAGACTCCTAGTTTGTGTTTATATACTGTCTTGTAACTGTGAAACAAACTCACCTACATAGATAATCTATTGTCTTGTAATTGTGAAACAAACTCATCTACATAGATAATCTATTGTCTTGTAATTGTGAAACAAACTCACCTACATAGATAATATATTGTCTTGTAACTGTGAAACAAACTCACCTACATAGATAATATATTGTCTTGTAATTGTGAAACAAACTCACCTACATAGATAATATTATACTTACATATTTATCTGCTCATACAGCGCTTCAGGCAGCAATAGCAGTTGCCTTCAGCCAGGAGATAATACCGTCCTCTAATTCTACAATGAATCATAACGAAACTGATTACCTGGAGGATGTTGAGGGAGAAAGTCGTCTCGAATGGAACATGTACACAGCAGCTGGGTGGGCAGCCGCTGTCTTGGGAATTATAAACTTCTTCATCTTTTTGCCTTGCATTTTTCAGGTGAGTTCTATTCGTCTTGCATTTTTCAGCGGAGTTCTGTTCGTCTTGCATTTTTCAGGTGAGTTCTGTTCGTCTTGCATTTTTCAGGTGAGATCTATTCGTCTTGCATTTTTCAGGTGAGTTCTATTCGACTTGCATTTTTCAGGTGAATTCTATTCGTCTTGCATTTTTCAGGTGAGTTCTGTTCATCTTGCATTTTTCAGGTGAGATCTATTCGTCTTGCATTTTTTAGGTGAGTTCTATTCGACTTGCATTTTTCAGGTGAGTTCTATTCGTCTTGCATTTTTCAGGTGAGTTCTGTTCGTCTTGCATTTTTAAGGTGAGACCTATTAATCTTAGATTTTTCAGGTGAGTTCTATTCGACTTGCATTTTTCAGGTGAGTTCTGTTCATCTTGCATTTTTCAGGCGGGTTCTATTCGTCTTGCATTTTTCAGGTGAGATCTAGTCGTCTTGCATTTTTAAGGCGAGTTCTATTACTCATTTTGCATTTTTCAGGTGTTCTATTCATCTTGCACCTTTCACGTGAGTTCTATTCATCTTGGATTTTTTAGGCGAGTCCTATTCATCCTTGATTTTTCAAGTGAGGTCTATTCATCTTACATTTTTCACGCGAGCTGTATTCATCTTGCAGTTTTCTGGTGAGATCTCTTCATCTTGCATTTTTCAGGTGAGCTCTATTCATCTTGCATTTTTCAGGTGAGCTCTATTACATCTTGCATTTTTCTGGTGAGATCTATTCATCTTGCATTTTTCAGGAGAACTCTATTCATCTTGCATTTTTCAGGCGAGTTCTATTCATCTTGTATATTTCAAGTGAGTTCTATTCGACTTGCATTTTTCAGGTGAGTTCTATTCGTCTTGCATTTTTCAGGTGAGTTCTGTTCGTCTTGCATTTTTAAGGTGAGACCTATTAATCTTAGATTTTTCAGGTGAGTTCTATTCGACTTGCATTTTTCAGGTGAGTTCTGTTCATCTTGCATTTTTCAGGCGGGTTCTATTCGTCTTGCATTTTTCAGGTGAGATCTAGTCGTCTTGCATTTTCAAGGCGAGTTCTATTACTCATTTTGCATTTTTCAGGTGTTCTATTCATCTTGCACCTTTCACGTGAGTTCTATTCATCTTGGATTTTTTAGGCGAGTCCTATTCATCCTTGATTTTTCAAGTGAGGTCTATTCATCTTACATTTTTCACGCGAGCTGTATTCATCTTGCAGTTTTCTGGTGAGATCTCTTCATCTTGCATTTTTCAGGTGAGCTCTATTCATCTTGCATTTTTCAGGTGAGCTCTATTACATCTTGCATTTTTCTGGTGAGATCTATTCATCTTGCATTTTTCAGGAGAACTCTATTCATCTTGCATTTTTCAGGCGAGTTCTATTCATCTTGTATGTTTCAAGTGAGTTCTATTCATCTTGCATTTTTCAGGTGGGTTCTATTCATCAGGTACGTTAATTGTTATTCATTAGTCCATGGAAGAGTTTTGTTTTCATTTGTTATTTAGTCACGAGTACTTTTTCTTATGCTGTTTTTCTCAACGTTCCATTGTAGTGCGTCCACACAGAACTTTTATGCAGAATTTTACAGCCACCCAGAATAGTATGTCCTGTAAGAATCAAGTCCTGATTTTCCAGCTGAGAAATTGTATTGTATCAAGAATGTATAAGTTACCTTATACATTCTTGAAACTTCTTCCATTACTTCAGATGTAAGAGTCTTTCCCTTACATTACTTACTCTAGTAAAGGTGTTTTTTATATGTGTTAGTGAGGTAACGAATTATCAGCTGTCATTTACTGACAGTAATTCCACCATGATTCATGTGACGACTTATGAATCCTTTTAGTCACTTAAACTACGATGTAGGATTGTCTTATATTATTTTCTGCTGAAAACGTAATTGGCTATCAGTTCGGTAACAAATTCGTCGCAATTAGAGGCCTTGTGATGTGCTATTTTAGTGGTTGAATTGACAACGAGATTTACGCTGCACATAATTGCTTAAATGAACCATTTGTATTCAGCCAATTGGCCGCAATTACGCAAAATACAATTGCATCTCTTTGTATTATTAATGCTTATTGTAAGAATCGCCCAGTTTTACAGATACAGATTCACTATAGCAGGATTAATACAGTACAAGGTTAGTAAGTTCCGGTCAGAGAGAAGGTTCCGGTGATACTGCGCATCTTTGTGACGTAGGCTGGATACTTGGACGATTACCATAGAAAAATTTAACCAGGAAAAGAAGGAAATGAAGGGTCATAATGGCAAATGTTTGACCACACATTCTCTCATTTTCACGACCTTAGATGAGAAAGAGGTCCCCGTTAATCTCCAGGTACTGCTGAGCTAAAGGATGCGAATATCTCCCCCCCCCTCCCCCCTTTCACTATGTTTATTGATATTTGGCTAATGCAGAAGCCTTGGCCGCGGCCGGGTCGAGATTAAAAGGGCTGACCAGGTGAAGAGCACCTTAATCCAGGTTAAGAGAGCTTCCTTGTTCTTCACTCTTGTAAGGTCAAATACTGACTGAGGACTTTTTATTATCTTAACCTCGACCAATTGCAGCCAGACGATGACATGCGCGAGATTGTTCTTATATTGGTCACAGGCGGACTAACCCTGTACTCTATTAATCGTGGATTGTAGGAAACATTAAATGGCGTCACGAAACAATTTAATTGAAACGAATAGGAATAAAGATTCAGATATCCAGGTACATTTGTAAAAGAAGACAGACACATGTCAGGTACATCTGCAGCCAGCTTAGGCCAGATGTTAGAATTAGCTAGGTCAAATACATAGGCGTGACACGGATCCCCAGAATTCACAAATAAGTGAGCATCCCTTTGAAAGTTGATTATCCATAGCCAGTCCCAAAAAAATGCACTGCCATTATATTTAATGAACGTCTATTTGAAATATCATAACATCACTCTTGTCAAACTTCCAAATCTTTCATAAGATTATGTGAAGACTATGAGAACATTGTTAGATGTCTATTTCAATTATCACCATTCATATTTTCTTTCTTCCATCGTGCTGTCCACTCTCTCCTAACAATTGATTCATAGTGCAACTGCGAGGTTTTACTCCTGTCACACCTTTCAAACGTTTTCACTGTCAATTTCCGTTTCAGCGCTGAATGGTCTTAGTTGCCATAGTACTTGGCATGTATGCCTAAAATCTATAAATCAATCAGTCAATCAATTATCAATAGCAACTCATTATCAGGGGTAACCACAATGAAATGTTAACTTACTGCAGTACGCTTTTAATTTTTCTGTCAGGTCCCTCACCAAGCTTATTCTTTCATACAGTGACTGACAAATTGTGTGATTTTTTTTTTCAGGAGTACCCAGTTGCAGCAAAGGAAGCTCAGATGCAGAGGGACGCAGCTAACTTAAGCGAAACCAAGCTCCCTAACCCCGACTACAAAACGGTGATTGCCGTTTTGGTATCGTTTTTCATCACGCAGTTTGTGTTTGTGTTAATAGAAGTGGTGTTAGTGCCAATGTGCATGGACATGTACGCATGGTCGGACGAAACAGCCCTAACGATCATTGGCGTCGGACTGTGTGTGGCTGGAATTGTGGCCACTATTATGTTCGCTAGTGTGGGCGCGTTAGTGAGGAGGTTCGACGAACGGAAAGTGTATATTCTCCTAGGCCTAGTGCCTCTTCTCATATCAATGGTCAGTTTCATTCCTATGGGGAATACGTACCCCAAGATACAAAACTGCACGACAGAAATGAGTGAATTGCATCACAGAGAGGCTCGCAGCATTTCTCCAATGCTACCGTATCACTTAGAAGTGGTCAAAAATCAGTTCCATCCAATGATTTATGCAAAGAACTATCCAAACTCCTCATATGAAGAAGAGTTTTCTTTTATGCCACTTGAGGAGGACCTGAGTGCCGATTTCACAGATGTTCCACTCTTGTATCAAACTGATGATCTGCAGTACGCTGGAACGTCGTCAGATCAGCGCATTCTGTCCAGAAGACGTCGTGGCATACGGAGGGACAAGAAGTGCCGTGACACAGGCTGTCCTCCTGAGCAGGAGTGGTGCACATACACCCCTATCATCGAGCAGTCCCAAATGATCGTCGCCTGCTTCCTGTCCTTCGTGGGCTACCCCATCGCATTTACTCTGTCCAGCTCACTGTACTCAAAACTCCTTGGTCCCAACCCGCAGGGTCTGTGGATGGGAATTCTCACCAGCATAGGTAGCTTTTCACGGATGACGGGGCCGATTTTCGTTTCATATATGTATACAGAATTAGGCACAAGATGGACGTTTGGTCTCTTGGTTATTGTCATGATAATTACCATTGTTTTGACACTAGCATTCTACAAACGATTAGTGCCCATGAAAGTGGTGGACAGTTAAAGAATGCGTTCCTAACTATTACACGCTCAAGTTCTTATACTAAAGAGGATTATCTTTCGCATTTATATTGTAAATTAGTCCTTATGGGGCCTATGATATGTAGGGGTATATTTGAGATTCATGATGTAATATACTGTATTATGACAATATTTTCCACAATTTTTTTTAATGCGAATGACATACAGTGTTTCATTCCAAGGTGCTTCACAGTCAGTAAGACTTTTGTGTCTTTCAGGTGTGATAACATTTTCAGATAAAAGAGTAATTGTAGACAATATTTTATACATTATATCTAGTGTAAACAGTGAATCTATAGCTCTCAAATATATATTTTTTCATATCTCTTTGCTGTTGCTGTGTTATCGTAGACAGTGACACATAAGGTGAAAGTGGCATTCCTCACAATATTGGCAGAAAAGACTAGAAAAAAAATTGTTTGTTACTTTTTAAGTGTTTCCTATAGATTTAGGACCATTAATTAATTTACACAGCCATTGTTTCACTGGTAAATCTTTTCTTAAATCAAAATGATGTAGTAAAGAAAATAATTATTGATTAGGATGTGTGAGAGTGATAAGATATGACTCGTTTTAATAGATGATCAGGCATAATTTTTTATTTTACTTTCAATAATTCTGTCCATATCAGTAATATCAGACTTGACTTATACTGTATACAGGAGTTTTTGCTATAAAATCGGACAAAGTAATATTTTTCAGACCATTTAGAACATTCTGGAGGTAAAAATGTCTTCTTATATTTTACCAAAATTTGCTTAAAAAAACATAATTTAGTAAATTTGTGAAAGTTTACCAAAAAAAATCATAATTTTGTAAAATTTCCAACGATTTATATTATGTAAGTTTAGAGAGTCCTTCTCAACCGCATTCACTAATTTAAGCAGAATTCTTGATGTGATAATGCAGTTTTTTAAACTTATAAGATTCTACAGTTGAAATATTTTTTAGAATACCACTTGTACATTGTTCTCTGCATTCGTTAGTTTCCATCGGGTCTAAAGCCCAATTTTTCCCAACTTTACATTTTTACTTCAATATCAGTAAGATCACTGGGTTACCTTGAAATGACCTTGACCACAATAATAACTGCTGCATGTGAAAATAAAATAATCTGCCAAAGAGTTTTGGGGTATTACTGATATTTGAGACTACAATTTCTATGTCATGTGGAAAAACTTACATTTACTCAACTGTTGTATATCTGTGATGTAAACAGCCACTGTGTAAGTACTGTACATGGCCATTGTTAATGTAATATGCAGTACTTACCAGTAGCTGTGATTTAGACAGTAAATATACGTACTACTGTATAGCTGTATGCGTGCATTTTGTTTTCTGAATATGAGAACTCGTAGAAGATCTCTGACATCTTTCTGTTGTGTCTTTCACCATATTCCTGCATTTTATTGCATAATTACAAGACTCCTTATAAGCCTTTTTCCATCCTTGTTTGTAATGTACTATATAGATCGGAAGGGAAAGTTATGTTTTTTATGATTAAGTCTTCCAGCGGTATAAATATTCGACATCTTCGTATGAAATTGTATTTCAGACATTAGTTAAATATTCTATGTATACGGTAGATTCCTCATTGATAAACAGGAATTAAGTCATTCCATTGGCAAAACTACGCGAAGATGCTTTAAGTTTTTAATTTCGTTGCCAATTTCTCATTTGTGTCTCAACATTCCACTAAGGTGTTTCCCAAAGTGAATATTTGTGAAAGATGTGATAGTCTCAGAATGTGTTTGAATGTATCTTTATATACAAATGACCTTCTTTTGTATTTTTTCCCCTTTTGTATTTTCAGTAACCTTTGTATCATGATGTATTTTGAATTATTTTTGTGTGCGCGATTCCATCTAGGTGATATTAAAAAGTTTCCTCTAAGACTAGATTGATTTACCTAGCTGTGATATGTAACAATTAATTTTCCTGTACTTAAGTTGACAAAACATTACCCTGTATTTCGTGAGTTTTGTCGACCTAAGGAATGTAAGATAGTGTTGTATGTTTTGTGTCTCGTTGATATTGCATTTTATATTATTTTATATTATGTGGGTATGCCCGGGGAAGGAGCAGATTAGGCAAAAAAGATATTTTATATCATCCCCCTTAATTCATGAGGTAGTTGAATTCAGAGTCTTGATTCTGTATAAAAGAATATGGAGCGGATGTCCTTTTAATTAGCGGCTCTCTTTTGTCAGGATTTTTGTAGAGCGACTATCATTCTCTTCCTGTGTTTTACGATGCATTTGCATTTTTGGTTACACCAGAACTCAAATTATTCCCATGGTTGGTCTAAGAGTTGTTTTGTTCGCTGCAACAATGTGATCCCTTGTTAGCAATAAGAAAATCACTTGTAAGTACGACAATGTGTATGTAAATTAAGATTTAAGTTTCGTGCATTTATGCGAGAATACTCTTTGTAAACTAATGAAGATACTGCTGTGTGTTGCCTTTTATTTGATTCACAGTATTTGAGAGGTGCGAAATTAGTCTGTAATAAATATTTTAATATTCACATTACCTCGTAGTTGGGTGAATTCTGCCCTGATGGGGGTGTTATGAAAATAGTTGAATACTGTTCGTTTCCAAACAAATGCACTGACAAATTTTCTACCTGTAACCAAAGTAACGATGTTTTTATACATAGCCAGGTGAATTTTTACATTTTGACATATAAATGCTGAGTATGGTAATTTGGGAGTCTTCCTGCTATTATTCTTATTACTATGCACATATTCTTATGAAAGAAGTAAAAGAAAAGGCACTTATTGCATGCAACCCATCACAGAATAGAATTCAGCAGAGCTAATAAAGAAGCATGAATTAATGTATATAAAATATTAACCAAAAATCCACCACACACACACACACACATACAAACATATATGATCATACCTCGGATAAAGGATTTAATTCATTTACAGAAGGCCGTCCTTGATCCGAACTGTCCTTAAACCGAGTGAATTTTTCCCATAAGAAATAATTGGATTAATCGGTTCCAGATCTCCAAAAGCACACCAAATGAAAGCATTTTAACTCAAAATTAAGGCGCCTAGCATGCAGACATCATATGAAAACACATACAATGTAAACAGACGAAATAGATGCAAATCTGTTCTCACTTTACTTGCAACTGGGAGAGTTGATGGCCTATGTTGGTGAGGAAGGTGAAGAGGAGGGGGGATGCTATGTTGGTGAGGAAGGTAAAGAGGAAGGGAAAGAGGAGGAGAGATGCTATGTTGGTGAGGAAGGTGAAGATGAGGAGAGATACTATGTTGGTGAGGAAGGGGAAGAGGAGGAGAGATGCTATGTTGGTGAGGAAGGGGAAGAGGAGGAGAGATGCTATGTTGGTGAGGAAGGGGAAAAGGAGGAGAGATGCTATGTTGGTGAGGAAGGGGAAGAGGAGGAGAGATGCTATGTTGGTGAGGAAGGGGAAGAGGAGGAGAGATGCTATGTTGGTGAGGAAGGGGAAGAGGAGGAAAGGTATTATTTGGAAGGGGAGTCCCCTTCCATAAAAAAGGCAAGCAACTGTGTTCCGTAGGGGGGGTAGTGCAGTCAGTGCACCTCACGCGGTGCACTGTAGGCATTACTTAAGATTCATTGTAGCGTTCCATCGGTCCCTAGCTGCAACCCCTTTCGTTCCTTTTACTGTACCTCCAATCATATTCTCTTTCTTCCATCTTGCTATCTAACCTCTCTTAACATTTGTTTCATAGTGTAACCTCGAGGTTTTCCTCCTGTTACACCTCTCAAACCTTTCCACTCCCAATTTCCTTTCCAGCGCTGAATGGCCTCTTAGGTCCCAGTGTTTGGCCTTACGCCTAAACTCTATATTACATTCAATTCCACATCAGGCTCAGCCTCAAAGCCTTCAAAATACCTTTCTACTACAGCATCTGGCCACAACTTCCTCCAGGTAGAGGTCAGGGTCTTGCAAGACACAACACCCCCCCCCATTGCTTTGTCTATGAGTATTATGTAATGGAAGATTTAGATTTAGTTCTTCCAAAATTCTCTTAGGGCCAGCTCCGTGTCAGAAGTCACTTCAAAGCACCTGTGTAACAGTGCTTGGGTGTAGAGTTTCCTGAAATGAAGAGATGACTGTGGGCTGGATGAAAGGAACTGTGTTATGGGACAGGACCCTCACCCTTATAAAGTTAAACTCCTGCAGCAACTCGGCCTCCATGATTTTGTGTCTTCTTTTCGATTTTAAATTTTTGTCATTGTAATTTTTACGTAAGCGCATCTATGATGCGCATAAAAAATATTTAAAGTCTTATCACAGCATAACGCCCGATAGGCATCCAGGTTACTTAATTACACTCGCGTAAATGATATAGCTAATTACACGAACAACAGCAATAGCTTCAGATGCGTTTCGTGGATTCAGCCAAATCCTCTATATTCACCGGAAGTCTGTTTGTCCAAGGAGGAAACTGGGGATAATTTTTATCAAGTTACCTCTCCTCCGTGATTCAACCTCCCCCGCTCTCTCTCTCATAATAAAACAAAATTTGACTTAAGGTGAAAAAATCAAAATGCATTACATTTCTCATTTATACGTAAACCTTTCAATGTGCCACAAAAACCTCATACAAATTTGCTACCTAAAAACACCTGATAAAACTTAATACAATTAAAGTGTCGCGTAATAATTCATTCCTAGAATAAATCTGCACCCGCTAAGTATACCTCACCGGAGACAACCTTTATTTTGATGCACCTTACATAAAATCATAAGCTTTCCTTCACAGGTACCTGAGCGAGTAACTCTTTAGTATATGCATTTATATAAACAAAGGGCACTGATCAGCCCGCTGATCATGAATTTCCCATCTTCAAGTGAATTAAATCGTTATGCTCCATAATTAACCTACCTGATCTGAGGTCTCATTATTACAGAAGGGATAAAAAAAATAATAGATATGAACTAAGTAAAAATGTAACTTTCACTTACGTAGTAAAATATATATGTTTCCCATTAAACGCAGTTATCGTTTTCTATCAAATTGTTTTATAGAAAACGTAATCGTAATATTAAATGTATGACACAAACATTTACGGTACACAATTTTCTTAGTTTTACTGGGGATATGGACGCGGTGTATTTTAAATGATTATGCTGTATAATAAGAAAAAAAAAAAACTTATTCAAAATTTTCAGTCAGTCCTCCTAACACCCGTTTCTTTCATTACACAGATTCTTGCAGTTATTTTCGAATTTGGTCTCTTCATTAATTCAAAAACTTCCGTGATTTACAAATTCTAAGAGTCGAGTCAGTTTAGCCTATTGTATTTAACGTTTCACACTGTATTTCCCATACTTGCAAGCTATGAGGGAAGTTCATTATCCTAAAACTACTAATTTGCTATCGAAATCAATGAAGTAAACCTCTAAACCACACACGAAAACACTGGCAAAAATTTTTTTCATTACCAGAGTATGATCACGGTTTAAGTAAAAAAATTTACCCATTACTTCACTAGTTATCCTAAGACAGCAATTGATGTAAGGTTAGGTCATCCTGGGTTAGGCTGTATTAGATAAGGATTCACTGGGACAAGGACTGTAGCAGCATGGTTAGAAACTCTCCTAAGCAAGATTAGGTTTAGGTCACATTCAGCTGCTCCAGTCAGATAACTGTATCCTTACAATGCATTAAACAGTATTTTTTTTAGTCAGGGTAGAGGTGTGAAGTCCACATCATTCAGGCTACAGCACTGAGTTCAACTAAGATTAAGTTAGGTTTCGGTACTTTCCTGGGGTGTAGTGTATGTGTGAGATCACTCCTTACAAAGCATAGTGTCCTAAGTTAAGTTAGGATAGGAAGGAGAAAGATAAAATTATTTTCAGTGGTGAAATTTCAAGTATTAAGTACAATTTTTGATTGTTCATCCTACGATATGTGCTTTTGGCAAACACTGCTTGCACATAGCACTTTCTGA
>JANJGK010000050.1:10183226-10335726 GCA_039081455.1 Macrobrachium rosenbergii | reverse complement strand
ATACCTAAACAGTCATGCACAAGAACCCAGCAATACCTTAAATAGTCATCCACAAGAACCCAGAAATACCTTAAATAGCCAGGCACAAGAACTCAGCAATACCTTAAATAGCCATGCACAAGAACCCAGCAATACCTTAAATAGTCAGGCACAAGAAGCCAGCAATACCTTAAATAGTCATGCACAAGAAGCCAGCAATACCTTAAATAGTCATGCACAAGAACCCAGCAATACCTTAAATAGTCAGGCACAAGAACCCAGCAATACCTAAAATAGTCATGCACAAGAACCCAGCAATACCTTAAATAGTCAGGAACAAGAACCCAGCAATACCTTAAATAGTCATGCACAAGCACCCAAAGTGATCTGTCTCCCACAGAATCTCCTGTTTGCGTTTCTTGCATATATAGTAAAAAGGAAAAGTATTTTATTTTTAAAGTAATTTCACTCTTGTCCTTGTTTAAAATTACAGTGACTTTTCTGATGTCATTGCTCGAGATAAACCTAAGTTTTCCATGTTATTTTGGAAAGGGAGATTCTTCTCAACGTAGAAGCTTACTATTCATGTAATAAAGGAAAGATATTTGAATCTCGTCTTAAAGAATCAATGGTAAGTTACAGGTACGGGTGTGATGGCTATTTCATATTAATTTATTTTTTCCATGCTGTTATATTGTTATTTGTTTTGGTCTACAGAGAATTTTGGCTTTTGTACTGGGAAAAGGTAAACACAATAAAGACTTAATATCCTTGTTTGAACCAGACTTTTGTGGGATTTAGATATTTGGGTTTTATGGCGGTGGTATTTTCACACGCACACACCCATGTATAATTATATATTTACATATATATAAAGATATATATAGAAAATAAATATCTATCTATATATATATATATATATATATATATATATATATAAATATATATATATATATATATATATATATATATATATATATATAGGCTCTTACAATTACACACACACATACATATATATATTATTCACCCGGTTCTGATAGATCTTCATTGACGCATTATCTTAATGAACCATGTAACCAAGGAAGGAAGCGTTGGGCTAAGTAATAAGAGAACATTTTCTAGATATTAATCATTCTTGCTTCTCACTTAGTGAGGTGTCTCACAAGCACTGAGTAACTTCATTTCGTTTGTCTTGAAGCATTCAAGGACAGATGTATCATGCTGCTTTATTTTCCCTTCGTTACCAGAGTAAGTCTGAAGATAAAGGCATTCCTTTGTTATTATATTCAAACTACTGAAATACATCCTCCTATTTCCATATAAAATGGTTTTAAAAATATCTTTTGGTTTTTTCCATCAAGGAAAACATTGCAAGAATATCGATAATCCTTTGAAATATGTTTCAACTACCTTTCATCAATTTGTAAACTTTTTGTCGATTTTTAAATAATGTTGCAAGGTAAAAATTTTAATTAACAAATAGACTTTATTTAATCTTTATTCTTGGTTTTACTTAAAAGTACATTTTTTTTTTACAAAACGTGCATTTACAGTATATATAGTCGTTTACGTACATGAATCACGAAAAAATATAAATTTTACACTAGCATGTTTTGTCAAGATATAAAAAGAAACTTGAGAATGCTTATTTATTTACACAATTCCTCCAAAAATAGAAAAAAAGTTTTATAACTATATAATTTACAATGTTTTCATCCTAGAACATCATATTCAAAACATTTAAGCAGCATTAGCATGGGGCATCAGGCTTAGCTTTGCATTTAGCCAAGGCTGGAAGAGTACAAGAGTACACTTTCGTAGTAAAGTGCAACCCTTGGGGACACTTAAGTTCCTCTGCCTCCCAAGAGTGGCATCTGAAATAACGTGTGCAGTCCCGTGGATGGGCAAATTTGCCATTACGCCTTGGGCATTCAAAGTCACATTCTTCAGCTGAAGAATCCTCTTCTGATGAAGAGTCTTCATCTGAAGAACCTTCTCCTGAAGAAGAGTCTTCAGTTGGTGCCGCTGTAGGTAGGCGAGTTGGGTGCGCTTCAGTTGGAGGCTGAGTTGGGGCTTTAGTGGTTGGTTCAGGTTTTGGCTCCTCTGTTGGAGGCTGAGTTGGAGCTTTAGTGGTTGGCTCAGGTTTTGGCTCCTCTGTTGGAGGTTGAGTTGGAGCTTTAGTGGTTGGCTCAGGTTTTGGCTCTTCTGTTGGGGGTTGAGTTGGAGCTTTTGTGGTTGGCTCAGGTTTTGGCTCCTCTGTTGGAGGTTGAGTTGGAGCTTTAGTGGTTGGCTCGGGTTTTGGCTCTTCTGTTGGGGGCTGAGTTGGAGCTTTAGTGGTTGGTTCAGGTTTTGGCTCTTCTGTTGGAGGCTGAGTTGGAGCTTTAGTGGTTGGCTCAGGTTTTGGCTCTTCTGTTGGAGGTCGAGTTGGAGCTTTAGTGGTTGGCTCAGGTTTTGGCTCTTCTGTTGGAGGTTGAGTTGGAGCTTTAGTGGTTGGTGCCTGAGTAGGAGGCACTTCTGTTGGTAATTCGTTACAAGGCTTGCCGACTGGAGTTAGATATTTTCCGGTTTCACAAGGAACTAAATGGGCATAAGCACAAGTCAACATATGTTGGTCCCAGACTAATCCATCTGGGCAATGCAAGACTGTAGGTCCAAAAGGGGCGCATTGTATGAACTTAGAGCAGTCAGAAGGATGCTGAAGGTAAGCTCCTACATGACAGTGGATGACACATCCTTCTATCACACCACTAGCCTGGCCAACGCGGATGACTGTTGGAGAGATACTTTGTTTAATTTACCATCTATGTGTCAAAATAGCCACCTTATTCTAATGAAGAAAAAACTCCATTTTAGTCGTATGACTCTTATGCATACAAATAATAAAACGCCTTTGTGAATGATTAGAAAATCTATTTGACGCAAAAGTCACATCAGCTGAGAATGAGTGATGTGAGAACACAGAGAAAAAGGAGTAACTTTGAAATTCTGCAGACGATGTTGCTTTATATCATGTATATAAATAATATCATAAATGATAACCCAAGTAAATATTTTGTACTTAGTAGAGAATAAAAAAGATAATATACTTATTTCAAAGTGAATAACATAATGATTGCTGGCCAAACTTTTCCATCTGAGTTTTACAAAAGCCACTATCACTAACTGTAAGCGGATTGTTACACCTAAGGGATTTTTCCTTAAGTATCACATTTTACAGCTTCCTTCCATGATGGAATCTTGGATAAATATGAGTCTAGTTAACATGAAAAGCAGGAAAAAATAGAAAATGTTACCTTCTGCAGAGGAACTACTAAATGCCAACACAATGATTGCAAAGAGTGAGCTCAAAGAACCCATGTCACTCTTTGGTGCTTCTTCTTGTTCAGTCAAACGGGGAAGGAAATCAGGAAACTGAATACTGTATTCGCTCTGCTGACAATGACAACAAGTTCTCCCTAACAGGAGTTATATACAAGACGAACAGCTGATTCTGACGTCAGTACTGGGAATGAAAATCACTCTGAGCAATCCGTTAAGTCCAATTTCCAATTATCTGATTAGAAACAATTCAAATTGGAGGTAGTCAAATAACTAGCGGTTTATGTCTCTAGCTAATAAAATTGCCGATAAAACGAAATCCGATGACTTTAACACTTAACCCTGAGAAATGTACTGGTTGACTTTCGTTTTGATTTGTTACATTATGTTTAACTTCTAAATTATTATTGTTATTATTATTATTATTATTATTATTATTATTATTATTATTATTATTATTATTATACAGAAGATAACCCCTATTCATATGGAACAAGCCCACAGGGGCCATTGACTTGAAATTAAAGGTTCCAAAGACTGTGGTATTCATTTGAAAGAAGTAGCAAAAGGTAATGGGAAATACAGAAAGAGATGAGTTATTAGAAAAACAGATAAATTAACAATTAACAAATACATAAAAATATAAGTAAAATATTAAAATACAAGCTGAATTGTATTAGGGTAGTAATGCATTGCATCTTCGCTTGAACTTATGAAGTTCCAATTGTACGACATCCTGTGGGAGGCTGTTCCACAATACATGGTGTGAGGAACAAAGGACCTCTGGAACTGAGGAGTTCGACAGCGAGGCACATTTACTGCATATTGGTGCTGCTGTTCAGCGAATCTGGTTGCTCTCGGCAGGAAAAGGGGATCAGGGATCAATTGTGAAAGCGAAAGATCTCTGTTAAAACACAGCTTATGAAAGTGACAAACAAGAGACTACCCGTCGATGGTCCAAGTCATAACTGCTACTATTAGGAAACAGAAACCTACCACCACGAACCACTCATCTAAAAAGAGATAAATCTCTGGCAGAAGCAGACATCCACACCAGAGAACAGTATTCTAGTAAAGGAAGGACAAATGACCTAAAACAGACTGCACTGATTTTATCGCTGTTATGAATATATGAGGCTTTACAAACAATACCTTACTTTCATGCGGCATTTGCTGACACTTTCATTAGATATTTCTCAAAAGTAAGATGTGAGTCAAAAGTTACATCTAGAATAGTTAAAGCTTCAGACTCATTCAGCATAGCCCCCATCCAATTGAAGGGGAAGAATGGCGGGGGGTGGGGGGGAATCTGTACATGATCCGCTAATAATAGTGTTTTCGTTTTACCGGAGTTCAGCCTCATGCACCACCGACTACACCATTCACTGATCCGGTCCAGCTTCCTTTCTCATAAGTGGAGGCTTTACTAAAACCACAAGTGTTGCATCATCGGCCTGCTGAACAATCTTGTTTTCCAGGTCAACAACCATAGCACTTGCGTGCACTAAAAATAACAGTGGACGAAGAACACTACCTTGTGGGACTCCAGACAAAATACGTCTCGGTTCACTAAAGATCCCATCAACAGCAATTCGCTGCTGCTTACTTGCAAGGAAATCTTGAAGCAATTCTAAAATATTTCCACCCACTCCAAGATTCTGAAGTTTATAAATAATCGTCTACACATGTTTATATCATATATATTCATGATGACTCAACCAGTTTCCTGTAAAATTCAATATTCCTCTTGTCACCTAACCAGTGAACTAGGAATCTAGATGTTAGTCGACTGTGGTAGTCACACCCATGTTAGAGATAGGCATGATACTAGCAATTTCATCCCATAATAGGTTTATATATATATATATATATATATATATATATATATATATATATATATATATAATGTATATAAATACATACATATACATATATAAATATATATACATACATATATACTGTATATATAATATATATAATATATATATATATATATATATATATATATATATATATATATATATATATATATATATATACTATATAATAACAGGGCCTAGCTTAAACAGAATGGTTTCCGATGAAGATTTGATTCACCAAAGTTACAGGTTTTCAAGGACTAACAGTCCCCATTGTTTGGTGGTCGTAAAATTTTATGGCTACCAGATGATGGGGACATTTATTCCTTGAAGGCTTGTAACTTTTGTGAATAAAATCTTCATTAGAAACCTAATGTTTAAATTATGTCCTCTTGTTAAGCTTTGTATGAATATGCAGTACAAATGTGAGAGTGATTAATTTATATGCAATATATATGTGTGTATATATATATATATATATATACTGTATATATATGTATGTAAGTATATACATACATATATGTATATATATATACACACGTTTAGGCCAGCAAAAGCTAGTTGCTAGGCTAGTCTAACAATCGACAAGATTACTTCTGGTCATTAATCGAACGGGTGACTATTAAGACATGCAAAATGTTATTGGAACATGAGCTCCTTGAATATCTGAGCTGAGCATGTCTCAAAAGCTCATCACAAAATGAGTTGACACAGATTGGGGAGGGATAACTTTTGGAGCTTCCCAGGCTGAGGAAAAGAGCATGCATACACACATACATACACATATACATATGTGTGTGTGTGTGTATATATATATATATATATATATATATATATATATATATATATATATATATATATATATATATATATATATATATATATAAAGGCCAATACCACGAAGGAAATGTGAAACAACGGGGTGGTTGCTAGGCCTTTCGACACACGGTCCTTTACTAGCAGACGTGTACTTGCCCTTATTTATACATTCACCACGTTCCATATTTTCTTGAATCAAGTTATACATACATACACACACACAAACACACACACACATATATATATATATATATATATATATATATATATATATATTATATCCTTAATATAGAACTGACTTTGCCTCTGGGAATTTTAAATAAGTGCATCAACCTGGCCAAATTCGAACCTATACCTTTTGTGGCCTGACATACAGATAAGGGTAATCCTGGCCAGGAGAGACTTTCTTATCATACATAATTCCCTTTAAATGAAGGTAAAATGAATTTCATATTTAAGAGTATTTGCAGCTTGAAATTTTAAAGTATAAAAATTGTTATGTTTACAATGCCAGTTTATTGTGCATACAGAGTCAAGCTTTAAAAATGACTACTTTGCTGTCTTTGCACGAATTGAACAGGAATATAAACAGCCGAATCGAAATCAATATATACATATATATATATACATATACATATAAATATATATATATATATAATATATATATATATATATATATATATATATATATATATATATATATATATATATATATATATATATATAAATCAGCAATAAGTCACCAAACTGCACGTGACAAATATATACGTAGACGACCACATGAAAGGTGAAAATTAAAGACAAGTGCTTTATTTGTACATATGAATGATTTTAACCATTGTATGGACTGGAAAAATTCATGAGATAATTTTTTGTAACCACATTGTTAAGAGAAATATAATTGAATCTGCCTTTATTAAGCATTTTAACAATCAACTTATGAATATTAGTTCGGGTCTTTTTAAATTAGATAGTTACCTTGTTCATAAAATTGTAGGGAAGTACAATGTTACCTTTTAGCAATAGCCTGTTCTAACTGTAGTTTCAGTTCTTAAGTATTTTTAAAGTATTTTTTGTTGGTCTGTGACAATTTGACTTCAAACTAGTGATTGCATTCAGTAATGATGTTTAGCTTGTTAGTGGCTTTGATCTTTGTTTTGTGAAGTTTTCTTGTTTATGTCTATCTTTATTTATTTTACTTTGTACCCCGAAGAAGTGTACGCAATACACGAAAGCGCTTGGTACCTGGTCTTTAATTTTCACCTTTCATGTGGTCGTCTACGTATATATTTGTCACGTGCAGTTTGGTGACTTATTGCTGATATGGAAGCCACGCGTGAACTCTACAACTTTGCTGTATACTATCCTGCTTTGGTGGCTATCGTGACGACTTTCTGCTCTACATTGATCAGGGCCCACAAGCTGAAGCTTCGTTACAGATTCCTGAGGAACTGCTTATTGGAACAAGTAGCGCCAAAATCGTTCATTCCACGAAGATTGCTTAAATTGGCTGACCGACCTTTTGATGACTACCAACGCTTAATCTTGCAGAAATATACTGAAATGGCGAAAATAGATGTTCAAGATGCTTTTTATAATTTGAGTGAAAAACGACGCAGTTTTCATATGCTCATTCCTGTAGATTGGAAACATCCGCTTATGAATTATTGTTATAGGAAGCTGAGAACTACATGCCGCAGAGTAACAGACTAGAAAGAAAGCTGAAGGGTTTGATCGAAAACAGTGACTGGAATAATCATGCTAACCCCGATTTTGTGATAAACTTGTCAAGTAGACCGTTACAGGAACATGTCTCAAGTGTTCTAGGTTACGGATTAAGCTTTTCGTTTTCTAAAGAAAATGTTGACTACGTAGATGTTGCCAACTCCTTTAATTATCTGGAAAGGAATTGTAGTCTGTCTAGTGATGAGCTTAATATTTGCAAAGGTATTGTTTACGGTGCCCTGTCGAAACCAATACCAACTAGTGTTCCTAGACGTTTCATCAAGTGTTACAATGACTTGAAAAATGATAATGACCTGCATATTACGAAGGCTGATAAATCCCAGGTTCTGGTGATAATGGATAAAGATGATTATGTTAGAAAAATGTGTAATCTTTTGTCAGATAATGTAACTTACTCAGAACTACGAAAAAATCCCCTAGCGACTGTTAATAGTAACTTTAATAAGAAATTAAAAAGTGTCTTAAAAGGAAATGATGCTCTAATCAAACAGTTTTCTTCGCAGTGTGCAACTTTACCGTATATGTATGGTCTTATTAAAACACACAAGTTTGGTAATCCTGTCCGCCCAATAATCAGTTCTGTTGGTAGCGTTTCATATAAACTGTCTAAATGGTTGGTTCGGATTCTCACGCCTATTGTCGGAAACATATCCCAATCGCATATAAAGAATAATACAGATTTTGTTGAAAAAATTAGTAATTCTCGCATAAATTACGACTTTAAAATGGTCAGTTTTGATGTAACTTCTTTATTTACCAATGTCCCAGTTGACGATTTATTGGCCTTTTTAGCTGACGAATTAACAAGGCATGATTTACCTTTAGCTTCTGACAAAATTTTAGAATTGATAAAATTATGTGTTAAGGATTGCAAGTTTGTTTTTAACGGAAATTATTACCTTCAAAAGTTTGGGATGGCTATGGGAAATCCCCTTTCCCCAGTTCTTAGCAACCTATATATGGAGTTTTTTGAAGTAGAAATATTGCCTGCTATTTTGCCTAAGGGGGTTCTTTGGTTTCGATACGTTGATGACATATTCTGTGTTTGGCCCATGTGCGAAAATTTGAACAGTTTTTTGGACAAGGTAAATCATTTGGTACCTTCTATTAAATTCACCGTTGAAGAGGAAAATAATTGTTCATTACCGTTTTTAGATGTTTTGGTTCATAGAAGGGATAGAACTTTTGTGTTTGATGTTTACAGGAAACCTACCAACGTCTGTTCTTATGTCCACTATTATTCAGATCACCACGTTAATGTCAAACTCTCAGTTTTTTGTAGCATGTTTTTAAGGGCATTAAGGATATGCAGCCCGGAATTCTTAGACTCGGAATTTTGTAAAATTTACGACGTAGGAATTATGTTAAAATACCCAAAGTTTTTAATCGACAAATCTTTACAGAAAGCTAGAAACATTTTTTATTCCAATAACAATAGGGAGCCTTTGGTGAGAGAAAATATTTTGACACTTCCATATAACGTAAATCTTTGTTTCATTAAAAAATTACTGGAAATTTTCAAGATAACTGTTGTTTACAAGAATTCAGGGACACTTCAGAATATCATTGTTCGTAACTCCCCAAAACAAATTAATGGCTGTATTTACACGATTCCTTGTGCTGGATGTAGTAATAAATACCTTGGTCAAACTGGTAAAGAACTAGATTATCGTCTAAAACAGCATCGTTACGCAGTTCGAACAGGCCAATTGACAAGTGCTTTATTTGTACATATGAATGATTTTAACCATTGTATGGACTGGAAAAATTCATCTGAGATAATTTTTTGTAACCACATTGTTAAGAGAAATATAATTGAATCTGCCTTTATTAAGCATTTTAACAATCAACTTATGAATATTAGTTCGGGTCTTTTTAAATTAGATAGCTACCTTGTTCATAAAATTGTAGGGAAGTACAATGTTACCTTTTAGCAATAGCCTGTTCTAACTGTAGTTTCAGTTCTTAAGTATTTTTAAAGTATTTTTTGTTGGTCTGTGACAATTTGACTTCAAACTAGTGATTGCATTCAGTAATGATGTTTAGCTTGTTAGTGGCTTTGATCTTTGTTTTGTGAAGTTTTCTTGTTTATGTCTATCTTTATTTATTTTACTTTGTACCCCGAAGAAGTGTACGCAATACACGAAAGCGCTTGGTACCTGGTCTTTAATTTTCACCTTTCATGTGGTCGTCTACGTATATATATATATATATATATATATATATATATATATATATATATATATATATATACATATATATATATATATATATATATATAATATATATATATATATATATATTATATATATATATATATATATATATATATATATATATATATATATATATATATATATATATATATATATATATATATATATATATATAATCTTAATAGATGAATCGATAAAGTCACTATTATCACCATGTAATCCCAAAAACGCATAGGTTCGAATCCTGGCGAAGGTTGAGGTACTTTTGTATAATTTCCACTGGGTGTACATCATTCCCAGGACAAAATGAATTCTATTCTAAATGGTATTATGGTTATATATTTCAAAAAATACAAATATGTGCTAAACTGACAAACTATAATATATGTCTATGCATATGCTATAAAGTGAATTCAATAATAAGCGGCATCTGTGCTTTAATATCATGCAATTCCCCAGACAGTAAGTGATTCCAAAACAGAAGTTACGCTGGTAAGAGCCGAATTTATGAGTGTTTTTAAACTGTGAATATTCAGTCTGTGGAGAAATCTCACCTTAAGCACAATGAACTCTTGATAACCACTGCGTCCTTACCCTCTATCTTGAATATCTTTAAATGCTTCATGGGTATTAAAGTCCTTCCTTTCAACATTAACTATTCTGCTTCACCTGTCCAGGATTTTTAGTTTTCCTCTGTTTCCTGACACCCTTTTCACCAACCTGGTTCAACGCTTAGAAAGTACAGTAGGTATTGTAATATTGATCTGCTCTTGTCTACTACTTTGATGCTGTCAAATGCACATGTTTGGAATGCAGGACGCTTGTCTTTACTTGCCAACGTTGTTCCAACATTTGATTTTGACGAAAGATGTCTTCTTTCAAAACTGTATTTTATTCCAACGCTTTTTACTGGACTTGTCAGATCCTGCTTGGAATAATGCTCTCGTACGTACGGTGACCCTTTTCTCTATCTGATTCATATCAGAAGAGTAATTCTGCTTCAAAGTGACACTGCTGTCGATTTTTTACTGACAGTATTTCGGACATTGCTCCGTTAAAAGGAAAAAGAAATATATTTTCTTTTAAGAGGCCTAGTGACAGTCCCCATGCCATTACTTCTCACATTTTCTTGATATCAGTAACCGTCACTGTTTCTTTACCTATGAGTCATTACTCAGTATTATCCCCTAATTCTGTTTATCCTAGTTTCAACAATATTTCATTTTCCAAATAGCAGGCATACCGTTATCTTTATGATTAACTTCACTTTTTTCTTCTTTACTGAACTATTAGTCTCATTGGCTTTTGCCTTAAAGAAAGAGTAGTTCCTGTCATGTACATGACACCGAGACAAATGTTGCACTGGCTGTGATAAAAGTTATTCCTAGCACTGGCTTTGAGGAAACGGTAGATCTGGCATCAAAGAGACAGCAATTGTAAGAAATGGTCAAAGCCATCCTACTAACGTCCGAGAAAAAATGACAGGTATTATATAATTTTCAGATGAATTATAACAGAGGGACGAAAGCAGTGAAAATTAAATAAATAACACGAAACCAAAATATATCCGGGTTAAGCAAGTGTTCGTGAAAGCACGGACTGTTTTGGGACCTGAATGGCTTCACGAGAAGAGCTCATTCTCATTTTCTGGTTTTTAATTGGAAAAAGATGAAATTCACAAGTAAGTGATGCGTAAGAACTATGACAGATTTCTAGAGTGGTTTCATATCTCTCTCTCTCTCTCTCTCTCTCTCTCTCTCTCTCTCTCTCTCTCTCTCTCTCTATATATATATATATATATATATATATATATATATATATATATATATATATATATATTACAGTACACACACACACACACACACACATATATATATATATATATATATATATATATATATATACTGTATATGTATATATATATATAGCCTATATATAAATAAAAATATAAATATATATATATATATAAATATATATATATATATATATATATATATATATATAAATATATATAAATATAAATATATATATATACATATATATGTATACATACATACATACATATATATATATATATATATATATACACATATAGATATATATGTATATATGTATGTATAACCGATTCACTAAGATATGGAGCGTGATGAATGCATAAATAAAGGCAAATGCCACGAAGGAAAAGTGAAACAACGGAGTGGTTGCTAGGCCTTTCGACACATGGTCCTTTACTACCCGAATGGTGAAAACTATAAAATTAAGGGTACAGGAAAGCTCATATAATTGACAGATGACAAACAGATATCCCTGAGGATGGGTATTATAAAGGAACATATGCACCTGGAATCCAACACAGTTGAAGATTTAGTGGACCTACCAAAACAAAGGTAAATCTTTGGGAGGGTTCACAAAGGATTTAGGGCAACTAGCTCGAAAGCAGGGAGGAGTCAATTAAAGGATTATACAGGAGAAGAGACTGACCACCAAAAGTGACCTTGGAATAAATAAGCTGATTACATATTTATAAAAGTACAACACTTAATATATTCTCCTTTTGGTAAGCAACAACAATTTTTGCAAAATGAACATTTTAAAAAAACTGTTAAACACACGAATGCATAAAAAATATATGGTAACTCATTAGTAATTAAGTCAGTGATTTTATCTTTAAGGTCAATCATGAACATTTTACTAATACAGGGGTCCAAGTAAAACATGCCAGGGCTAAGGTTGAAATTACAGCTGGAAGTAAGCTGTATACTTGCAGAAGAGAAATCTTTTGATCTGGCAATCACTGAACTGTCAGTCCAACTGATTCTGTAAAAGTTTACACTTAAATGAATCAATATTGCATTGGATGTTTGCCCAGTTTTTACAGAATACTTATGCTGCATAATTGTCACTTCTAAATCTTTACTAGATTGAGCTATATAGAAAGAAGAGCAGTCCAAGCATGGAATTTTATATATCAAGTTGTTGCTTTCCTTAGGGCTATTTTTTAGAATCTGCAATTATTCAGAGAAATATCTTTTAATTACCTTTGCTTAAAACATTTGTAGACTTTTTCAAATAAACAATTATTGATGTATAATGCTGCAGAAAAATATCTGGTGAATGCTTGGAGAGAAAAATGGATTTAAAGGAAATTTTATTTTGAGTTTTACAGAAAAACAGTTTTTACTTTTTACAAAACGCGATTGTAAACTTCTTTAATTTGCCCGCAAAGTATATGAATAAAACCTATATATTATTTTTCATTGTTTCGTAGAAGAAAAATTTTAAAAATTACAACTTTTGTTCTTAAATTCTCTGCATATCAAGAGAACTGCTGCATAAAGATATTGATTAAAATCCTTTTCATCTTGCAAGCACATACCGAACATCATATGTCACTACAGTATAACTAGATTGTGTTAGCATTCAGCATCTGGATTAGCTTTGCAATTAGCCAAGGCTGGAATTGTGCAGATGTTCATTTTGTCATTAAAATGCAAACCAAGAGGGCACTTATGCTTCCTTGGCTTCCTGAGTAAGCATGTGAAATAGCGTCTACAGTCTCGTGGATGGGCAAATATTCCAGTGAGCTGTGGGCATTTAAAGTCACATTCCGTTGGAGTTGGGTCTTCAGTTGGTGCCACTGTAGGTAAACGAGTTGGGTGTGCTTCTGTTGGAGGATGAGTTGGAGCTTTAGTGGTTGGCTCGGGTTTTGGCTCTTCTGTTGGAGGTTGAGTTGGAGCTTTAGTGGTTGGTTCAGGTTTTGGCTCTTCTGTTGGAGGCTGAGTTGGAGCTTTAGTGGTTGGCTCAGGTTTTGGCTCTTCTGTTGGGGGCTGAGTTGGAGCTTTAGTGGTTGGTTCAGGTTTTGGCTCTTCTGTTGGAGGCTGAGTTGGGGCTTTAGTGGTTGGTTCAGGTTTTGGCTCTTCTGTTGGAGGCTGAGTTGGAGCTTTAGTGGTTGGTTCAGGTTTTGGCTCTTCTGTTGGAGGCTGAGTTGGAGCTTTAGTGGTTGGTTCAGGTTTTGGCTCTTCTGTTGGAGGCTGAGTTGGGGCTTTAGTGGTTGGCTCTGGTTTTGGCTCTTCTGTTGGAGGCTGAGTTGGAGCTTTAGTGGTTGGTTCAGGTTTTGGCTCTTCTGTTGGAGGCTGAGTTGGAGCTTTAGTGGTTGGCTCGGGTTTTGGCTCTTCTGTTGGAGGGTGAGTTGGAGCTTTAGTGGTTGGCTCTGGTTTTGGCTCTTCTGTTGGAGGTTGAGTTGGAGCTTTAGTAGTTGGTTCAGGTTTTGGCTCTTCTGTTGGAGGTTGAGTTGGAGCTTTAGTGGTTGGCTCAGGTTTTGGTTCTTCTGTTGGAGGCTGAGTTGGAGCTTTAGTGGTTGGTTCAGGTTTTGGCTCCTCTGTTGGAGGCTGAGTTGGGGCTTTAGTGGTTGGCTCAGGTTTTGGCTCTTCTGTTGGAGGGTGAGTTGGAGCTTTAGTGGTTGGTTCAGGTTTTGGCTCTTCTGTTGGAGGCTGAGTTGGAGCTTTAGTGGTTGGTTCAGGTTTTGGCTCTTCTGTTGGAGGCTGAGTTGGAGCTTTAGTGGTTGGTTCAGGTTTTGGCTCTTCTGTTGGAGGCTGAGTTGGGGCTTTGGTAGTTGGCTCAGGTTTTGGCTCTTCTGTTGGACGCTGAGTTGGAGCTTTAGTGGTTGGCTCTGGTTTTGGCTCTTCTGTTGGAGGCTGAGTTGGAGCTTTAGTGGTTGGCTCTGGTTTTGGCTCTTCTGTTGGAGGCTGAGTTGGAGCCTTTGTGGTTGGTGCCTGAGTAGGAGGAACTTCTGTTGGTAATTCGTTACAAGGCTTGCCGTCTGGAGTTAGATATTTTCCAGTTTCACAAGAAACTGAATGGGTTAAAGTACAGGTCAAAATATGTTGGTTCCAGATTAAGCCACTTGGGCAATTCAAGACTGAAGGTCCTGTAGGGCCACACTGTATGAACTTAGAACAGTCAGAAGGATGTTGAAGGTAAGCTCCTAAATTACACTTGATGACACATCCATCTATCACGCTACTTGTCTGGCCAACACGGATGACTGTTGGAGAAACACTCAGATTAATTTATGATCTACGTAAAATGAACTCCATCTTAGGCGCATGATTGTTCAGCATGCAAATATCAAAACAATTTTCTGATTGATTAGAAATCTATTTCATGCAACTGCAACATCGGCTGAGAATAGGTGATGTGAGACCAGAGAAAAAGGAGTAACTTTGACATTCAGCTAAAGGAGTTGTTTTATATTATGTATATAAATATGATAAATAATTACTCAAGTGAATATGCTGTACCTAGTAGAAAATAGAGAAGATAATATATATACTTATTTCAGAGTGAACAGCATAATGATTGCTTCCCACACCTCTCAATCTGAGTTTTACAGAAGCCACTATCTGTAAGCGAACTGTTATGCCTAAGGGATTTCTTCCCAACTACCACATTTTACAGCTGCTTTCCATAATTGAATCAGAGATGAATATAACTATACTTAAAATGAAAAGCAGGAAAGAACAGAAAAAAAACAGAAAATGTTACCTTTTGCAGAGGAACCAGTCAACGCCAAAACAGCGATTACAAAGAGTGAGCTCAAAGAACCCATGTTGCTCTTTTGTGCTCCTTCTGGTTCTTGTTCAGTCAAACGGGGGACGAAATCAGGAAGTTGAATGCTGTATTCACACTCCTGACAATGACAACGTATTCTCCCCAAGAGAATTTATATACAAGAAGGACAACTGACTCTGACGTCAACACTGGGGATGAAAAACACTCTGAAAAATCCGTTAAGCCCAGTTTTCCAATTATCTGATTAGAAACAAAAGTTGGAGGTAGGTTCGTGTGCCTAACAGCTTATCTATCTCTATATATAATAATATTGCCGAAAAAAACGAACCCCGATGACTTTAATCTGTTTTGGGGTTAAGGAATTTAGGGAAATTGGTTCATAATCTTTGGGAATTTTCAAAGTATTTTCACCTGCTGTTGCTAAACAAGAACTTTTTGCTGGTCACTTAACTCTGAGGAATGTACTGGGTGACCTGTGTTTTGATCTGTTACATTATGTTTTGCTTTTAAAGGACCGTTACATGTCCACACACGTTTATATTATTATATATTATGATTCAACCGGTTCCCTGGAATATATAATATGCCTCTTGTCACCTAACCAGTGAACTTAGAATCTAGATGTTAGTCAACTGTGGTAGTCACAACCATGTTAGAGATAGGGGTGATACAAGTACTTTTATCCCAAAATGGAGGTATATATATGTAAATAAATAAATAAATAAATATATATATATTATATATATATACATATATATATATATATATATATATATATATATATATATATATATATATATATATATATATATATATATATATATATATATATATATATATACATACACACACACATCTAGGCCAGTCTCCCAATCAACAAAGTTAGTTCTGGTCATTATTCGGATGGGTGATTATTAAGACATGCAAAATTTTCTTGGTACCTGAGCTCCTTGAACATCTGAGCTGACCATCAGCTTCAAAACCTCATCCCAAAATGAGTTTGCACAGAATGGGGAGGATACCAACTTCCGGAGCGTCCTAGCCTAAGGAAAGGAGCACGTACACGAGACACACACGCATATATATATATATATATATATATATATATATATATATATATATATATATATATATATATCCAGAGGAAGACGGACGAAAACCACACATCAGTAGGCTGTCTTTTTTTTATTTTATATCCAACGTTTCGTAATTACCTACCGAATTACATCTTCAGGGCTGTGCATAAGAAAAGATAAAAAAAAAACAATTATAAGTACAGTCTTAGAATACATTTAAAACATTACAGTAAGAATGAAATAAATAAGAATGAAAAAAAAGACAACCAACCTAGAGGTGAGACAGTAAGGAACTAAATGGAAAGAAACCATCACAGTAAGGAGTTAAGCTAAATACAATTGACCAGCGGAAGTATGAGTATTTAAGGATGGTATAAGTTGTTTTAGCAGAATCTCGAACCCAGAGCACTCCAATATCAGGAACCATTCAAAACAATGTAAAACCTACACTGAGAACAAAGATTTTAGTGTCATCGGTCGTACTGCCAACCCTGAAGATTTAACAATCTTAGAACCGTTATTTATAAAACAACTTGTACCATCCTTAAATACTCATACATCCACTGGTCAATTGTACTTAGCTTAACTCCTTACTGTGGTGGTTTATTTCCATTTAGTTCCCTACTGTTTCACCTCTAAGTTGGTTGTGTTTTTATTCTTATTTGTTTCATTCTCACTGTAATGTTTTAAATGTATTCTAAGATTGTACTTATAATTGTTTTTTTTTTTTTATCTTTTCTTATGCACAGCCCTGAAGATGTAATTCGGTAGATAATTACGAAACGTTAGCTATAAAATAAAAAAAATAAAGACAGCCTAGCGATGTGTGGATTTCGTCCGTCTTCCTCTGGTTATGTTTCCTGGAGTATTTCCCTGTTCCCTGTATCTATATATATATATATATATATATATATATATATATATATATATATATATATATATATATATATATGTCCATTTACTTATAAACTCACATATACCCGTTAATACAGAACTGACTATGCCTCTGGAATATCATCACCCGAAGGGAATTTTAAATGAAAAGTACACCAACCTGCCAAATTCGAACCTATGCCTTTTCGGTTTGACAGACGGATAAAAGTAATCCTGGGCAGGACTGACTTTTTCATCATACAAAATTCTCTTTGAGTGAAGGTAAAATGAATTTCATATTTAAAGTTATTTGTAGCCTGAAATTTGAAAGAATAAAATTGTTGTTTAAGACGCCAGTTCATTATACATATATAGGCATGAATCAAACAGGAATATAATTTCCGAATCGAAATCAACGTATATCTTTACTGATGTATAACTGAATCACGAAGATAAATAAAGATAAACAAAGGCAAATGCCATGATGGAAAAGGAAACAACGGAGCGGTTGTTTCACTCTTTCCTTCGTGGCATTTGCCTTTATTTATCTTTATGGATGAATCGATAAAGTCAATGTAATCACCGAGTTTACCTAAAAAAAGAAAGCAAAGGTTCGAATCCTGCCAGGGTTGCAGTGCTTCTTTATAATTTTCGTTCGGTTATGGTCCTAAGGCAAAATGAATTCTATACTTGAGGGTACCTCTGGCTTTGTATTTGAAAATATAGAAAAGTCATGGGCAAAACTGACATTCTATCAACAATCTATAGCCGCATGTTTACAAAACAGCACTCAGCTCTCATGGTGAAGGGTCGACTTCGACTCCAATATGGAACCTAATATCATTAAGAATATGTACAACAATTGTTGGAATTAAATCTTATTTCTCTTGACTGAATTGGTAAAATCATTGTTATAACTGTAAACCCTAAAGGCTTAGGTGGTGGGTTGGGGGTGGGAAAGGGTGACGTGTAAAAATTACTGAAAACGACAGATATTAGTATCTAATCCGTAGTTTTCGGGGTCGCTGAGATGAATAGTGACACTCCTGATGCCATTTAAGTCTATGTTCAGCCCCGATAGGAAAGGGGGGTGAGAAGGGGGTGAAATATAAAAGGTTAAAAATGTTGGGCAATGTAACCGAATCAACTATCTTAACAGGAGAGAGAGAGAGAGAGAGAGAGAGAGAGAGAGAGAGAGAGAGAGAGAGAGAGAGAGAGAGAGAGAGAGTTTATTGGTTGTCATTCAAAGTTTTCCTGGGCAGCGCCGGGTTGGTCAGCTAGTACTATACTAAAGGAGAGTTAAAATCAACTTGTAATTCTTTTAATGGCTTAACGAACAACGTTACTGCCATCCCTCTATTAAATAAAAAAAGTTATAAGGTTGAATCCTGGCCCAGGCTAATGTCCTTCTGTCCTTTAAGGCTTGATATTTGAAAGTATAAAGTTATTTGTGAAACAGATAACCTGTCAAACATACATAGTCATTTTTTATAAGCTTTGCACTCACTCATGATGATGGGAATCAGTTGACTTTAAGTACAGGGTCTGAATTCCACGGGAATAAGTAGGACAAAGTCGAAATCACTTTACATATCTCTTACTGGCTGAACGAATAATTTCACTGTCATCCCTGTATTACACCCAAAAAGGACTAAATTTGAATCCTGCCTGGAGCAGACGCACTTTATGTGTATATATATATATATATATATATATATATATATATATATATATATATATATATATATATATATATAATTTATATATATATATATATATATATATATATATATATATATATACATTTTTTTGGGGTGTAAGTTATTCCCAAGAGAGAGTGAATAAAATACAGAGAGGTATTTGTGACTTAATGTTTGGAGGGATTAAAATGATGCATACATTATATATATATATATATATATATATATATATATATATATATATATATATATATATATTGTGTATATATATACATATATATAAATGGATGTATGTATGTGTGTATGTGTATGTTCCAGCAAAACTCTGAAATGCATTGAGCAATTTCAATCAAACTTGGTATACATATGACTTACTATCTGGAAAAGAATACTGTGGGGTTGGGGTGGGAAGGGGGTGACATATAAAAATAACGAAAACGACAGATATTAGTGTCTAATCCATAGTTTTCGAGGCCGCTGAGATGAACAGTGACACTCCTGATGCCCTTGAAGTCCAAGTTCAGCCACGATAGGAATGGGGGTGAGAAGGGCTGAAAAATCAAATGAATGTTGACTGGAAGTCATTTGAGGGTACTGTCGAGTGTTCGTGTCGCTTAGGTACCTATCCATTTATCACTTATAATTCCCCTTTGGTGATATTCCCGAAGTAGGGAGAATTGGATAAAAAAAGACATTTTTAGATTAATGTTTGTACATAAATCACAGTAATGTGATAAAAATTTATAAAATGAGCTACATGTTCCAAACGTACCAATCACCTATCATGGTGGGGGTTGGGTTGATGTTGACACTAAGTACAGATCCCCACACTCAACGGTTATCAGTATGACAGATTCAGCATTAACTTATGCCTCTCTTGATGGCTCAATGGTTATGAATGTTGACTGGAAGTCGTTGGAGGGTACTGTCGAGCGTTCGAGACACTTACTGTAGGTACCAATCCAATATCCTTTATAATTCCACTTCTATAATATTCCTGAAGTAGTGTGAATTGGATATCAAACGACATTTGTAGCTTAATGTCTGTATACAAATCATGTTGATGTGATATAAATCATAAAAAGAGCTACGTGCTTCCCCACCCCCACCATGACAGCTGCAAATCCCCGCACTCAACGGGTATTAGAGCGTCAGAGTCGGGATTAACTCATATCTCTCTTGATGGCTCAGTGGTTTTGAACGTCGACTGGAAGTCGTTCGGGGGTAAGGTCGAGTGTTTGAGTCACTTAGGTACCAACCCATTTATCATTTATAATTCCCCTTCGGCGATACTCCCGAAGTAGCGCGATCTGGGTATTAAACGACATTGTTGTAGCTTATAATGTTTGTATATAAAATGTCATGGTGGTGTGATAGAAAATTCATATATATATATATATATATATATACATATATATATATATATATATATATATATATATATATATATATATATATATATATATATATATATATATATATATATATATATATATATATATATATATTGTTACGATCTCGCCTCTCGAGATCGTCAGGTTCTTTAAAAAAAAAACAAGCAATTGGGCTGTAATGACTGACGAGAGGTGACAAACAAAGGAGGGAGGAGAACTAAACCAAAAAGTTACCTTAAAATTAATTTATTACAAGTTAGTTATGTACATATTTACAGTGAGTCAGGTTCAGTAGGTTTAGTTTAATTTAAAATAATGAAATGAACATTACTACAAATGAATTAATTACTCAAAGGACAGCAAAATACAAGCAATTTAAACTTCAAATAAATTAACATTTGAGCAGCAAAATTACTTAAGGGGAGCGCACGCTTACATAGAAATAATGCTCCGACTTTTATGGAATTTTTATATGTTATACATATATATAAGGTGATGTTCCAGGAAAAATTTGAGAGTGATCGGATGATTATTTTGGATTTTATTAAAAAAATAAAAAATAAATAAAAAAATTAAAAATGATTCACCTCCTTCATTTTTAGAGCTATTGCAATGCGGCTTCATACACAGAAAGTATATCACAGTATGAAAAAAATAATGGGAAGAGTTTTTCTACTTTTCCTTTTTTTTTGGATGGGGGCGAGGGGGGATTTTCCCCCCAAATTTGTATAATTTGATTATCACCGGTTCCTCGTCAACCTAAGAAAAAATCTAGCCCCAAATAAATATTCGTCTTTCTTTCCTCTTTCCAATGGTATATTTAACTTTAAAATTGGCCTAAAAATAAAAATGTAGTTTGCGTTTGAAGTGCAAAAAAGTGAAAACTGAGAAAAACGACCGTAAAGATCAACAAGTGGTTTTTTTTGGCACTCGTGGAAAAAACTGACCTTAGAGCATTATTTTGGTTGATTTCTGGCTCCAGGTCACCCCCTTCCCTCTATAAAAAGGGTTATTATTCGCTCGAGGCGAGGGTATCATCAAGTACCACCTGATTCATTGTTGCCTTGTTTGAAACTAAGAAACTAGAAGTTTAGTAGCTACCAGGCTGATATTCTTGACTCATTTTCAGTCGTTTTTTTCACTTGTTTGGTCTTTGGAGTTTGATTTTCAAGCCTTTTTGTCTCTCGAATGAAGAACTTCTTCTATACTTTCACTTGTGCCAAACAGATGTGTTAGCAAGTTGAATTTCTCATAGCCAAAGTTGTGTTCAATTTCCTCAATATTTATCTCACTCAATTGATGGTGCTGAGATTTTCCATTGCTAATTCGCTTTGCTGGGGCACTAACTGTAAACCTACACGATTGGCACTTCATTAAAATATCAGTATCCCATCTATTGGCAGAGAATTCGACCTGAACTTTACCTCTGCAATTTCCTACCTTGCACTTAATACCCGACACTATTTTATCTAACCGAGATTTGATATAATGAACTTGTCATCATATACTCCCTTTTCATCATCCTTTATTCATTTCATCAACTGTGAGCATATTTTTGAAGGTGAAAGTATATAGATTGTATTTAGAGTTACTGGATGTAAAAAAAGACAGCAAAAACACCGCAAATAGCGAAAAAATTGCTCAGAGTAAAAAGTGTCCCACCACCCGCTTTCAACGTATGGTGGCAACCCTGTCTCCTACCACGCATTCACCAAGGAAGAAGCCATTGTTGTTGCCAGACACTGCCAGACGTAGGAGATAAGGTGATATATAAATCAAAATAATGAATAAATTAGGCGAATAAAGGAAAAAATGACAATAGTCATTAGGAGCCAAACGTCAGCCCTACCTCACCGTGTGGGGGGCGAAGGCCCAAAACCCGATCAATTTTAATATTTCGAAAAATGCTTAGGTCACGTGATAACGAAGGTGTTGCTCATGTCTTACGGCCATTTAACCATTTTTTTTAAATTTCAAAAATATTCATAAAAAATCTAAGAGTGCGCTCCCCTTAATAGCAGGGAGCGTAATACATAAAAACAAACAATAAATACAAGAGCAGCAACATTAATTAATACAGGCAGCGTAATACATAAAAACAAACAAATACAAGAGCAGCAAAATTAATTAATACAGTCAACATAATACATAAACAAATACACAAGCAGCATAAACAATCTTAATAAATAAACGATAATGCAATATTATAAAATCACTCAGGGAAATACTGATAAACACATCAATCTCGGCAGAGATAACACGATAGACCCAGCTGTCAAGAAGGATGAAGGCAATCAGACGAACTCCTGTGAAGACACCAAAGCAGCCACCAACTGCTCGACAGGAACACTGCAGGACAACTAAGACAGAGCCGACACGACAACCATCTCGTCCTCAAGCACAGTGCTGACGTCCTCCTCCAGTACCGACGATCATGACAGAGCCGACACGGCAACCATCTCGTCCGCAAGAAACGTACTGACGTCCTCCTCCAATTACGACGACCATGACAGAGCCGACACGGCAACCATCTCGTCCTCAACAAACTCTCCGCTGCTCTGCTGCCAGGACCTGACTCGCAGGTACGGATACCTGCTGCTGCTACCTTGGACCATCGGTCGATCTGCCCTCCAGAACCTGGCTCGTTGCTGCTACGAATCTGACTTGTTGCTATTACGAACCTGACTGACGAAGTCTGACGCCATTCACCAGACGACAGCTCGCCAGCAAGAAAAACACAAAAACAACAAAAGGAGGCAACAATCCACCAAGGGAACAATCGACAAACGATTGTTCCTAACATACATACATACATACATATATATATATATATATATATATATATATATATATATATATATATATATATATATATATATATATATATATATACACGAGTATATCAGGTTGAAGAGGTAAAGGCATGTATGTCTCTCACAAGAATCAAGTTTATTATGCCAACGTTTCACATCACATGATGCCTCATCCTCAAGGCTGGAAAATGGAAAATTACAGACTATAAATACTTAAAACGTCACTTATATAACGGGAAAAACTTTTAAAAATTTTAACATTAACAAATACAAAAATTATAAAACAAGAACTTGAAAGGAACACCTACCAAGGCAAGAGCTAAAAAGTGACTGAAAAGACAGGGAGAAAGTAAACATACGAAAGAAACCTATAACGAACGTGGAGAGTAAACAAACAGGCAATTATGCTATAAACAGTTGTGTGGACGATGATTGGGTGTCTAGTGTTGGTACATTAGTTTTTATAAAAAGTGAGTCCAACACCATCAACTCGTCGTCCTTATGGGCAGATCCAATAATTTTAAAATCATTTATATCCAAGTGGGTACCACAAATCAGAGAATGGTTCCGGAAACTGGATAGTCCGGGATTGGATAATGTGCAACCCGTCCTAAAGCTGACACCTTGGTGGGAGCAGAAACGGACCTTGAGAAGCCTCCTCGTACATCCAACGTAGGTTCCCAGACTACATCTGGGACAGGTATATTTATAGATAATGTTGGATGTCAAGGAAGGGCTCAGTCTGTCCTTAACTCTGAAAAGAGAACGTATATTTAGAGGATTTCGTGAGATCAACTTCAGATTTACAGCTGGCAATTCATGATGAATTAAATTCATACATTTCTTTTTAAAACTTTTGTCATGTAGGAATGGGAACTTAGCATGAATACATAATTTGGGAACGGTACATATGGGAATAGGTTGTTTAATTTTTGTGGTTACGAGCTTATTAAGTACTCGATGGAAGTAGTGGGATGGAAAACAACTGTTGCGGGAAAAATTAGCCAAGAACTCTACTTCTTTATGAAAGGCTGGCCAGCTGGAAGTCAGAGAATATGCCCAGTGGAGGAGTAGTAGAGAGAGAGAGAGAATTCAACTTAAAATTTAAATTACATGAGTTATAAAAATTGGTGCCCAACCCTGTAAAAGAATTTTTCCTATGATGCTGGTTTGAAACCCATTATCTTCCCTATACTGGCCCGTAAATCTAGAAATGATAAAAAGTTACGAGTTTCTTTCTCAACTGTAAACCTAATGTTGGGATGTTGGACATTAATGAATTCTGAAAAGGAATCTGCGTTAAAATCGCGTTTAAACAGGGCAAAGATGTCGTCCACATATCTTTTATAAAATAAATGGTGAAAACTAAGGCGACAATTGTCAAATACTGTCTCCTCCAGGGAGCTCATAAAAAATATTGGCGAAGGTAGGACCTAAAGGGTTTCCCATTGCCATCCCCTCCACCTGTCTGAAACAAGAATCATTAAAAATAAAGACCGTGTCCCGCACGGCCAATTCTAAAAGTTGTTTAAATAAGGGTCTATTAAAACCGTTAAAGAGAGAATCGGGAAATGGAAAAAGTTCGGTTAATATGATCTCGATCGTCTCCTCAACAGGATACTAGTAAACAAGGACTCATCGTCGAAACTGACCATAAAAAGGTCAGAGTCCTGCTTAAGAATATCCTCCTTGAAATCAGCAGCACTTTTTACGTTAAATGAAACAACCTATTCCCATATATACCGTTCCAAAATTATGTATTTATGCTAAGTTCCCTTTCCTACATGACAAAAGTTTTAAAAAGAAATGTGTGAATTTAATTTAATTCATCATGAATTGCCAGCTGTAAATCTGAAGTTGATCTCACTAAATCCTCTAAATATACGTTCTTATTTTTTCAGAGTTAAGGACAGACTGAGCCCTTCCTTGACATCCAACATTATATGTAAATATACCTGCCCCAGATGTAGTCTGGGAACCTACGTTGGATGTATGAGGAGGCTTCTCAAGGTCCGTTTCTGCTCCCACCAAGGTGTCAGCTTTAGGACGGGTTGCAGATTATCCAATCCCGGACTATCCAGTTTCCGGAACCATTCTCTGATTTGTGGTACCCACTTGGATATAAATGATTTTAAAATTATTGGATCTGCCCATAAGGCCGAGAAGTTGATGGTGTTGCAGTCGCTTTTTATAAAAACTAATGTACCAACACTAAACACCCAATCAAAGTCCACACAACTGTTTATAGCATAATTGCCTGTTTGTTTACTCTCCACGTTCGTTATAGGTTTCTTTCGTATGTTTATTTTCTCCCTGTCTTTTCAGTCACTTTTTAGCTCTTGCCTTTGTAGGTGTTCCTTTCAAGTTCTTGTTTTGTAATTTTTGTATTTGTAAGTTTTAAAAATTTTAAAAGTTTTTCCCGTTGTATAAGTGACGTTTTAAGTATTGATAGTCTGTAATTTTCCAGCCTTGAGCATGAGGCATCATGTGATGTGAAACGTTGGCATAATAAACTTGATTCTTGTGAGAGACAAACATGCCTTTACCTCTTCAACCTGAGATGTTTGTCGGGTCTGTTTCCCCTGCGATTCTTCTCTCTCTCTCTCTCTCTCTCTCTCTCTCTCTCTCTCTCTCTCTCTCTCTCTCTCTGTATATATATATATATATATATATATATATATATATATATATATATATATATATATATGTATATATATATGTATATATATATATATATATATATATATATATATATATATATATATATATATATATATATATATATATATATGTATTATGCTGAATTTGTGTATACTCATGACTTTGGGGGTCGTGGCACGGACTAATTCCTTAGTGAGGTTAGGCCCGGGTGTTACTATAGAGAAAGACTATGACGTGTGGCTGTTGTCTGACGCAATATCTTCTGAGTATAGAGTTTGAGGATATAGGTTCGGCAAGGTTTGAGCTTGAAGCATCCCAGAGTAAACTTCAGTTGCTTAGGAATTTTTTTGGGCGAGATGAATATTGGAATAAATCTGTCTGATCCGTTACGGGGTTGGCTAACCGAACTTAATGCTACAGTGGTTAGGGTTTAGGATAGGATTAAGAAGACTTTAACATGCCTTCCAAATTTAGGTGTTTCGGCTTCTCAGATCTCTTCTTGAAGGAGTAAGAGGGCTGCGCCATTGGCAATTGGAGCCGTTATGATCATAGGATCGATTGCTAGTATGTCAATTGCTAATTAGTGAGAATTCAACAAGTATCGGCAGTATTTGCTAGCCAGGGTAAAACTCTGATGACTTTACAAGACAGTAAGGATAAATTACGGGAGGGGTTTTGAGACTTTAGGGACATCTTTAAATAGGTTATTAGTCACAGTTGATAGGATGGGGGAGACTTAGACGTTACGATAGCTCTGTCTTCCTGTCAAACTACCTTGTTGAATACTGAGAAAGAAGCGGAATGCGTGTCATCGGAGATTCAAACACAGATTGAGGCGCCTAGTGGTTGCTGCTTCTAAGGGGGCGAATTTTGGGAGATATTCTACCTCTCGGGTGTTTATAAACGACTTTAATGAATGCATCATATCTGTATTTTTCTCAGGTAATTTTTACTGTATCTTAAAAGTTGGTGTATCTGATAGGGGGTTGCTTGTGGAAATTCTAGTTAGTAACTTGAAATAGTATCATATTTTTATCATACAACCTGTTCCTAGAGGTTTTTATGGTTCAGTAATAGTATGGGATAGTGAGGAGACTATGTACCTTTTGGGTTGACCGTTGACATGACTGACTTACGTTATACACCGCTTCCTCGCAGCACCTTATGGAATGACTTCTATGAGCCTCAACAGATACAAGTTGGATATGGGGGCCATTTACGTTATGCCTGCATGTTTCTACGCCTGCGCCTTCATGAGAGGATTCATGGTCTTTTGGGAGATGTCAGGCAGGACGTCTACAAGTCGCCGTTGTTGCTGAGAGATATCTATTCGGCGCAAAGGATGCGTGTGCGCCGCCCTCAACATGGGCTTGTGCAGTCTGTCGGAAGCCGTCTAGGATATTTGGATCATCAAGAATTCAAGATGTGAAGAGATGCATTTTACAATGAACTGTTTATTGGAATAACAGTTGTGCATACGAGACAAGAAACCTTCGTATCTAGTGCATATTTTTTGTCATGATTTTTGAGCCGGCCCCTACTGAACTTTTTTTATGGATATTTGTTGTACATGGGCGAGGATGCCCAGTGGTAGGTGGGCAAAGCTCCTATAACTGATCAAGCTGACTAATTGCTGGCCTGTGAAAGCATAGTTTCCTGCACAAATGGCTTCTATGTTGATGCTGGTATTTTCCGCAGTTAGAGACAGCAGGTAGCCAACGCGCTCATTCATGGCTTCCGGTCGTGACCAAAGTGCATGGGGAAAACGTGACAGATGGATGGAAGCTTTCTGATATCTGTGTGTTCAGAAGGCAGGGTTCCATCGAACACTGAACCTGACAGTGACGGCACGCTTCAAGGGAGGGGTTATCAAGTGGACGTGTGCATACGTGCGCTCTGTTATGTGTATATTATAGAGGAACCATAGAATTGGTATTCAATTTGATTTGCGGCTGGTGTGATTGCTCTTTTGAGCTGTGTTTGTGAATAAGACAGCCACTTTGAGGGACGGCTTCCCGATGGCCACAGAATGTGAGTAAGATAACTCATTAACGCTTGTAACTTTTTCAGACATTATGTGGAATACCCATTTTACGTTGCAGTGAAACCCCTCATTTCTCTATTATGCATTTTTCAGTTTTAAGTGTTTATTTTTTATGCATCGTTTCAGGATTTAATGTAAGCTATGTTTCTCTTAAAATAAATTCTGGATGAGTCCTGTAAGGACGTGAATACTGGAAGTGGTGTTCTTTTTTAACATACTTTACGACATTTATTTTGGTCTAGAGCAGTCATGACCTTTTTATTTTGTTTGGTGACCGGGGTGTCAGTCACTAGTATTGGTTGGTCTAGAATCACTGATTCGACTGATTGTGAGTCTGAGTTTCCTCTAGTTATGAATTCCATTTTTGTGGGGTATGAGAGACTCCATTTCATGACCGTAGCTTTTGCTGAAATGCTTTCGCTAATTTTACAAATAAAGTCTAGTTTTGTATCTCGGCGTTTTCATTCAGTAAGCCTTTGTTTGAAGATAGATAGAGAGAGAGAGAGAGAGAGAGAGAGAGAGAGAGAGAGAGAGAGAGAGAGAGAGAGAGAGAGAGAGAGAGAGAGAATGTATGTATGTATGTGTGTATACAACAAAGAAACTCGCAAAGGCTCAGTACTCTCACAAATCGTGGCATATTATTTCATTATCCCATCTAAAACTTGAATGGTTAAGGAGGAATAAAAATAAAACTTGTTCCAGCTACAACATAAGTAACAGAATAGTCACAGAATTCCTAGAATATATATATACACACACACACACACACATATATATATATATATATATATATATATATATATATATATATATATATATATATATATATAAATGTATAATATATATGCATATGTATATAATATGCATAAATATATATTTTTATTCTTCCTTAATCAATTAAGTTTTAAATGGAATAATGAGATAATAAACCATGATTGGTGAATGTACTGAGCCTTTGTGAGTTTCCTTGACCCATATCCTGTTGTAGACACACATACATACATACATATATATATATATATATATATATATATATATATATATATATATATATAGATATATATATATATATATATATATATATATATATATATATATATATATATATATTGTTATGTACCTGTATCTTTCAAATTTAGCTAACAGAGCTTTCTGCGACATCTGTTGAGTGAACATTGTATTATTTTTGTTAGTTTCTTTTCTTGAAATTTTTCTTTAGACTCCCTTAAGGTTTAGCTTTTAAGTTTACTTGGGATATTGCTTGCTGGCCTTAAATTGAGATCTTTTGGACTTGCTTTGTGTTAACATCTTAAGTTATTATTGAAACTGTAAGTACCTTCTTATTGTGTTCTTTGTGACACTAGTGAAGCCTTATTTATATATGTGATTATTTTATATGGGAACTTATAATTATTAAATTAGTTCTAAGTGAATTTGATGTGAATTTTCTTATCATCCATTATATGATGTTGTTTGCCTCTAGAGTATTGAGTGTAACTTGTTGTGAGTTAGTCAAATTCATAACAAATGGGGGCCTGTCCGGGATCGAACCATCCGAGAATTGATTGACTATCAGTGATAAGATTAGATTGATAATTCTAGTTCGTGTTAATGTTTATAATTTGTGCTAATCCGTTCATGAACCTCGTAAGTAATTACATTAGTTTAGTTTACTTTTGCCGCCTCTTTGAAAAAGTTACGTAATGAAGTGCTTAGCATATAACTTGTCATTCCTTATTTTTGGTGTATGAAAATGTATTGCATTGATGCATTGCCTTGTATAAATTAGTGGTATATATTTAAGAACCAGGATTAGTTTTATCACTATTTACTCTTGTTTTGCTTGTATAACCTTTGAACTTTGTATCATTTTAACTACTCGCAATGGATGCTTTCATATTAGAAGATTTCATTAGCAGTCCTACTGTATCATATCTTAGCACTCATAACGTAAAGAAAGACGACTGGATAGCAATTGCTCTGCATTATGAAATCGGTATTAAAAAGTCTTGGCGTAAATTGCAAATTAAAAACAAGGTAATTAACAATTTGGTTGAGGAGAATATTTTGTCCGCTGAGATATACGATTTGTGTGATGAGGGAGAAACTGTGTTAGCTGCTAAGAGGTTAGAAATACAGTATATGCGTGAGAAAGAAGAACGTGAACGAAAAGATAGGATTGAGAGAGAAGAACGTGAACGAAAAGATAGGATTGAGAGAGAAGAATGTGAACGAAAAGACAGGGTTCAGAGAGAAGAGAGGGAACACAAAAATAAGTTGGAGCTTCTGACAAAGAAGAGAGAGTTGAAAATGAAAGACTCGAGTGAAAGTGAAAGTGAAGGTGAAAATGAATCTAAATTCTTTGATGTGACTAAAGTAGCGAAGATGGTACCTATATTTGATGAGAATGATCCCGACGAGTTTTTTTCATTATTTGAAAAGCTTGCTCTTAGTTTGAAGTGGCCTGTTGAGTATTGGTCGGTAATTCTTCAATCCGCACTTAAGGGTAAGGGGCGAACTGCATTTCTGTCAATGACTTTGGCTGAATCTAAAGATTATGAAATTGTTAAAGAAATAATTCTTAAAGTTTATGAATTAACTCCTGAATATTACCGTGAGAAGTTCCGTAGATATCGCAAGATGGATAGTGAATCTTACGTAGAATATTCACATAAGGTAGTAAAGTATCATAATAAATGGATTAAGGCTGCTAGTGTCACAAATATGGAAGAATACAGTGAGTTGGTTTTGCTTGAACAATTTATGAAAGGGATTCCTTATGATGTACAAACTTATTTATTTGAACGTGAAGTTTCAACAGTTCAAAGAGCTGCTTCTTTAGCTGAAAATTATAGTCTACTCAAGCCTTCCCACTATAGGTTTAGGCAGTCCAAAAGATCTCCAGGTACAGGTAAATCATCTGCAGATAATAATGATAGCTCTGGTGGTAGTAATAGTAGTGGTTTACCTGGGTTCACATGTTTTGCATGTGGAAAGCATGGTCACATCAAACGAAACTGTCCAAATAAGTCAAAGGATGGACATGAGGTGACAAGAAAAGCAACGATGGTTATGGGTGAAATCCAAAGTTTGAAGGAGGGTATTCTGCAAGATGACATACAAGGTGAATTTGCTTCTTTTATGTTTGATGGAGTTGTGTCTCTGTCGGATGACCTGGCAGGTATCTCTGTGAGGATTATGAGAGATACGGGTTCTTCTCATAGTTTGGTGGTAAAGGGAAAGATTCCCAGGATAGAGGAACACTTTACCGGTGAGAAGATGGTAATTCAGAGTTTAGGAGGAATTGTAACTATTCCCCTATGCAGGTTGCATCTGAGCTGTGATTTGTTTACGAAGTATGTCGTGGTTGGAGTTGTAGAATCCTTACCAGTGAAAGGGGTCGAATTCCTCATGGGTAACGACTTGGCAGGGAAGTTGGTAGTACCTGATCCAATTGTTGTGGATATTCCATTGGTAGAAAGCCCTACTTTGAAGTTGGAAAAGGAAAATCCAACGTTGTTTCCCTCGTGTGTAGTTAAAGATACTTTAGGAGAGGTATCAGAGGACAAAGGTACAGTGGTAAATTTGGATGTGGATCAATGCAAGGAACTATGTACTGAACATGTGCTTGATGCAGATGTGATGGTTAGTGTCTCAAGTTTATTGAATGACACTGGTATAGGCAATAGTGATAATGCTGTTAATGTCGTTGATGACCATGTATTAGTTGATACAAAGAGTGTTCAAACACCCTCTAATTTTGTTTGTGCTGATTCTGTAAATTTAGGTTTTAATGTACAAAGCTCTATGATGAATAATATTGAGACTGATTCTAATTGTTCTCTTGCTTTTAATACTGCCAATCTTATCAAGTCTCAACAGGAAGATGTAACTCTGCAACCACTTTTCAAAGAAGTAGTACCAGAGGGTCTTTGCTCTACTATGCCTGTTTGCTGCTTCTTGAAGAGAGGAGTCCTCATGAGAAAGTATAGAGCCATAGATACTCCTGCAAGTGCTACGTGGAATGTGAAGTATCAGATTGTGGTACCGAGGAAATTTAGGAGGGACATATTGCAACTAGCCCATGATGTCTCTTTTGTACACCTTGGAATTAAGAAGACACTCTTGGCAATCCTGCAGAATTACTATTGGCCTGGTATTCGTAAAGATGTACAGGAGTATTGTAAGTCTTGTACGGTGTGCCAACAAGTAGGTAAGCCCAACCAAGTTTTAAAACCTGTTCCATTGCATCCTGTCCCTGTTGTTAAGGAGCCATTCCAGAAAATTCTTATAGACTGTGTTGGGCCTCTTCCTAAAACTAAAAAACAACATCAGTATTTATTAACAGTTATGTGTAGTAGTACTCGCTACCCTGATGCTTATCCTCTTAGGAACATTAGAACTAAAACTTTAATTCCTGCTTTAATTAAAGTATTTACACAGTATGGCATACCCCATACAATTCAGTCAGATCAAGGCACTAATTTTACCTCTGATCTTTTTAAGCAAGTTATGTCAGCTATGGGGATTAAGCACACACTGTCATCAGTCTATCACCCACAGTCCCAGGGTGTCATTGAAAGGTTTCACCAGACGTTTAAGGAGTGTCTCACGAAATATTGCCATGAAAAGCAGCGTGATTGGGATGAAGGAGTGCCTTTTGTACTTTATGCTATTCGAAATGCTCATCAAGAAAGTTTAGGGTATTCACCGGCTGAACTTCTTTATGGACGACCAGTAAAAGGACCCTTAAAGGTATTATATGATACATGGTTGGATGAAGAAAGTACTATTTCCCTTAGCCAGTATGCTAAGGAATTAAAAGGTAAGCTGGATGAGTCTCGTGAATTTGCTCATAAGAACTTGATATTGGCCCAAAGTAACATGAAAGACAGATTTGATTTAAAAAGTGAAAAAAGAGAATTTTCACCAGGAGATTCTGTGCTGATGATGTCCCCTATGAGAAAAACTTTTGAAAGTAGATATAATGGTCCATATAAAGTGTTAAGTAGAAATGGTGATAACTATATCATATCTACCCCAGGGAAAAGAAAAGATTGCAAGAAAGTACATGTAAACATGTTGAAAGTCTTCGTGAATGAGTATGATGATGATGATGTAATGGCAACTAGTAATGTGATTAAATTGGTAACTAATGAATCTTTTTTAAAGTCTGATTTCCAGCTCCCTGTGGAAACTGCTCTGCTGCAAAATACTTTGTTTCTTGAGAAGATTGATAAGAATTTGGATCACCTTTCCTCTTCGCAAGCTGCAGAAATAAAGAAACTGTTAAAAGGTTTTCCTGAAATTTGTGGAGATATACCTACGATAACAAGTGAAGCTGAGTATAGCATTACATTGCAACCTGAAGTAACCCCAGTGAAAAGCGCACCATACCGCTTATCTCCCCACAAAAAGGAAATCATGAACAAGGAGGTAGATTTTCTTCTTCAGAATAACTTTGCTGAATCTAGTAATAGCCCATGGGCCTCGCCATGTATTTTAGTAGCAAAGCCAGATGGAACACACAGACTGTGCACAGATTTCCGGTTATTGAATGAGGTAACTGTGTCTGATTCATATCCTTTACCTAGGATAGATGATCTTATTGACTTGGTAAGTAATTCAAAGTTCATAACTAAAATTGATCTTCTCAAAGGATATTATTCCATTCCTATAGCTTTGGATGCAAGACCTTTTACTGCTTTTGTTACTCCAGATGGTCTTTTCCAATATAAAGTTTTACCTTTCGGACTTAAAAATGCACCAAGTATTTTTCAAAGAGTGATGGATAATATAATAAAAGATTTACCTTGTGTTAAAGTTTATCTTGATGATATAGTTATTTTTACAGAAACATGGGAGGAACATATTAATACTTTGAAGGCCTTATTCGAGAGACTCAGAAGAGCAAATTTGACAATAAATTTGGCAAAGAGTAGTTTTGGACATGCCAAATTGCAGTATTTGGGTTACGTTATTGGGAGTGAAGAAGTCGCCCCCGTCGACGCCAAAGTTGAAGCAATTCTACAGCTAGGGAGACCCACAAACCGGAGAGAAGTACAAAAATTACTTGGCATGATTGGTTATTATAGGAGATTTTGTCCTAATTTTTCAGATGTGGTATCTCCGTTGACAGAGCTAACGAGTTGCAAGAAGAAATTTGACTGGACTTCTGCTTGTGAAGAAGCATTCTCAAAGGCAAAGAGATTATTGGCTACCCATCCTGTGTTAAAGGCACCCGACTTTAATCAGCCGTTCTCGTTAGAAGTTGATGCGAGTGAAGTGGGAGCCGGGGCAGTCTTGCTGCAACGTGGCCCTCGAGACGTACTACATCCTGTGGCATATATGTCTCAGAAATTCAAACCCCATCAGAAACACTACTCTACTATAGAGAAGGAAAGCCTTGCACTACTACTGGCTTTAGAGAAGTTCGAGGTCTACTTGTCAGGAAGTCCTTTCAAGATTGTTGTGTATTCGGATCACCATCCTCTCAAGTTTCTGCGACGAATGAAGAACAAGAATTTTCGATTAACCCGATGGTGGCTGGCTTTACAACCCTACAACCTCGAGATAAAGCATATTCGAGGCAAAGATAACATTCGTTCAGATATCCTCTCAAGAGATGGTGTAGGATAGAGATTTGTTTTGTTGAAATCTCCAGATATTTCAACATAGGGAGGGGGTGTTATGTACCTGTATCTTTCAAATTTAGCTAACAGAGCTTTCTGCGACATCTGTTGAGTGAACATTGTATTATTTTTGTTAGTTTCTTTTCTTGAAATTTTTCTTTAGACTCCCTTAAGGTTTAGCTTTTAAGTTTACTTGGGATATTGCTTGCTGGCCTTAAATTGAGATCTTTTGGACTTGCTTTGTGTTAACATCTTAAGTTATTATTGAAACTGTAAGTACCTTCTTATTGTGTTCTTTGTGACACTAGTGAAGCCTTATTTATATATGTGATTATTTTATATGGGAACTTATAATTATTAAATTAGTTCTAAGTGAATTTGATGTGAATTTTCTTATCATCCATTATATGATGTTGTTTGCCTCTAGAGTATTGAGTGTAACTTGTTGTGAGTTAGTCAAATTCATAACAATATATATATATATGTTGTTCCTTTTTCTCAATGAAGTAGCCTCCTTTACAACGGTAATCATCAATTGCTTTGTCTAGTACTCATTTAGTTTAAAGGTCGCACGGTGGAACTAAGGTCAGACCTTCATCTTGATTATGAAGGGTAAGAATTTTACCCATAACTTTTTTTTTAACTTATAATACTTCTTCTAGTCATGAATTTTTTTTTTTAATCTTTCCTCCAGGGGAGTTTTATACTGTCATGCAAGAGACCTTTCTGGATACTGATTAATCTTGCCTTTTTCCTGCTGATTTGTTTTTAAACTACTGTTCAAATAGTGTTGGTGTTTAAAGTTAATATCTCTACTCTCTTCACTTTTAATTTTGTTTATTATTCAGTGCCTTTATTACTATGGACGACGAAGATATGTATGGAAAAAATACTACTGCAAGAGAACCGACACAAATATCTTTGCTTAAAAATTTGTAGATTTTTCTAATGAACAATTATTGATGCATAACAACAGAAAAATAATTGGCGAATGATTGGAGAGAAAAATGAATTTAAATGAAATTTTATTTTGAGTTTACCAGAACAGCAGTTTTCACTTTATACAAAAAGCGGTTGTAAAACTTCTAGTTTCATTTACCCGCAAAGTATATGGAAAAACCTCTACATTTTTTACTTGTTTCGTAGAGAAAAAAATTACAATGGTTTTTTTTTTCTTAAATTCTCTACATATCAGGAGAACTGCTGCATAGATCTATAGATCAAAATTCTGTTAATCTTGCAAGAACATACTGAAGACACTTGTCGCCACGGCATATCTAGATCATGTTAACATTCAGCATCAGGATCAGCTTTGCATTTAGCCAAGTCTGCGGTTGTACAGACTTTCAATTTGTTATTAAAGTGCAAACCAAGAGGGCACTTATGCTCCTTTGGCTTCCTGAGGAGGCATGTGAAATAACGTCTACAGTCCCGTGGATGGGCAAATATTCCAGCGGGCTTTGGGCATTTAAATTCACATTCTTCAACTGAGGAACCTTCTTCTTCTGAAGACTCTTCACTTGACGAACCTTCTCCTGAAGACTCTTCAGTTGGAGGCTGAGTAGGAGGAACTTCTGTTGGTAATTCGTTACAAGGTTTGCCGTCTGGAGTTAGATATTTTCCAGTTTCACAAGAAACTGACCGGGGGAAATCGCAAGTCAAAATATGCTGGTTCCAGATTAATCCTTCTGGGCAACTCATGACTGCAGGTCCTGCAGGGGCGCACTGTATGAACTTAGAACAGTCAGAAGGATGTTGAAAGTAAGCTCCTAACTTACAGGGGATGACACATCCTTCTATCACACCACTAGTTTCGCCAACACCGGTGACTGTTGGAAAGATACTTTTATTAGTTAATAAGCGAGACGTCACAATGTCCACATCATCCCAAAGCTGAATGAACTTCATCTAAGGATTATGACGCTAATGTTTAAAATTGTCAACATAGTTCTATGAACGATTTGAAAGCTTATTTAATACAGCAGAAGCATAAAAATAAAAAAAAGTAATTTTTGATATTTTTTAGATGGTCGTACATAAGATGTATTAAATATTCTGATAAGAATAAAATAGAGAGTGCTGTCGACGATTCTAAATCTGAGTTTTACAGAAAAAGGAGCCATCTTTAACTCACCTATTATGTTTAAGAGATCCCTTCTGAAATATCAGATTTTATAACGTCCTTCCACACTGAAAGCATAAATAAACATGAGGGTAAAATAGAAAACAAACTTAAAAAATTACCTTTTGCATGGGAACCACCAAACGCCAATGCAACAATCACGAACAGTGATGTCTTCAAACAACCCATTTTGCTCTAATTTGCCCGGTCTTGTTCGCTCAAGTGGATGGGATAGACGAAATCAGGCAGCTGAATACTGGATTCGCTCTCCTGACTGTGACAATAAAGTCCCCTCAACGGAATTTATATACTCGAAGGTTTGGGCATTTCTGACGTCAGTACAGGGATTAAAAACCGCTTTGATTTACCGGTAAGCTTTTAAAAACTGCTTTGATTTACCGAGTAAGCTTACGTCTTTAATTATCCGATTAAGAACAAGTTGGAGGTAGTGACATGTACCTTATGGCTTGTCATTTGTTAATAAACGAGAAAAACTGAAATGTGATGACTTTAATCTTTATAACGATTACGTAATCAAGGAAAATTGTCATAAGCGATTGATTGATTAATTGTATCTGGCGTCACAAGTTGTCACAAGTGATGATAAGTGATAATCGCTTATTAGTCTTTTAATTCTTGGGCCCGTTTCATGAAAAATCCAATACGCCCTTTTGACCTCAACTCAGAAATAACCACACCTTCGAGTATATAACTTCCGTTGAGGGGACTTTACTGTCCCAGTCAGGAGAGCGAATCTAGTATTCAGCTGCCTGACTTCGTCTCTCCCATCCAACTGAGCGAACAAGACGGCAAAACAGAGCAAAATGAGTTGTTTGAAGACATCACTGTTCGTGATTGTTGCATTGGCGTTTGGTGGTTCCCATGCAAAAGGTAATATTTTTCAGTTTGTTTTCTATTTTACCCTCATGTTTATTTATACTTTCAATGTGGAAGGACGTTATAAAATCTGACATTTCGGAAGAAATCTCTTAAACATAATCGGTGAGTTAAGATGGCTTCTTTTTCTGTAATATTCAGATTTAGAAGAGTTGACAGCATTCACTATTTTATTTTTATCCGAACATTTAATACATCCTATGTACGGCCATCTGAAGAATATTAAAAACTACTTTTTTGTGGTTCCACTGTATTAAATAAGTTTTCAGGTCGTTCATAGGACTATTCTGACAATTTCAAACTTTAGCGTCATGATCCTAAGATGAAGTTCATTCAGCTTTGGGATGATGTGGACATTGCGACGTCTCGCTTATTAACTAATAAAAGTATCTTTCCAACAGTCATCCGTGTTGGCGAAACTAGTGGTTTGATAGAAGGATGTGTCATCCCCTGTAAGTTAGGAGCTTACTTTCAACATCCTTCTGACTGTTCTAAGTTCATACAGTGCGCCCCTGCAGGACCTGCAGTCATGAGTTGCCCAGAAGGATTAATCTGGAACCAGCATATTTTGACTTGCGATTTCCCCCGGTCAGTTTCTTGTGAAACTGGAAAATATCTAACTCCAGACGGCAAACCTTGTAACGAATTACCAACAGAAGTTCCTCCTACTCAGCCTCCAACTGAAGCTCAGCCAACTCGCCTGCCTACAGTGGCACCAACTGAAGAGTCTTCAGGAGAAGGTTCGTCAAGTGAAGAGTCTTCAGAAGAAGAAGGTTCCTCAGTTGAAGAATGTGAATTTAAATGCCCAAAGCCCGCTGGAATATTTGCCCATCCACGGGACTGTAGACGTTATTTCACATGCCTCCTCAGGAAGCCAAAGGAGCATAAGTGCCCTCTTGGTTTGCACTTTAATGACAAATTGAAAGTCTGTACAACCGCAGACTTGGCTAAATGCAAAGCTGATCCTGATGCTGAATGTTAACATGATCTAGATATGCCGTGGCGACAAGTGGTCTTCAGTATGTTCTTGCAAGATGAACAAAATTTTAATCTATAGGTCTATGCAGCAGTTCTCCTCATATGTAGAGAATTTAAGAAAAAACAGTTGTAATTTTTTTTTCTCTACGAAACAATTAAAAAATGTAGAGGTTTTTTCATATACTTTGCGGGGAAATAAAACTAGAAGTTTTACAACCGCTTTTTGTAAAAAGTGAAAACTGCTGTTTTGTAAAGCTCAAAATAAAATTTCCTTTAAATTCATTTTTCTCTCCAATCATTCGCCAATTATTTTTCTGTTGTTATGCATCAATAATTGTTCATTGGAAAAATCTACAAATTTTTAAGCAAAGATATTTGTGTCGGTTCTCTTGTAGTAGTATTTTTTCCATACATATCTTCGTCGTCCATAGTAATAAAGGCACTGAATAATAAACAAAATTAAAAGTGAAGAGAGTAGAGATATTAACTTTAAACACCAACACTATTTGAATAGCAGTTTGAAGACTCGTCAGCAGGAAAAAGGCAAGATTAATCAGTGCCCAGGAAGGTCTCTTCCATGACAGTGAAAACTTCCCCGAAGAAAAGATTAAAAAAAAACTCATGACTAGAAGAAGTATTGTAAGTTAAAAAAAAAAAAAAGGTTATGGGCAAAATTCTCATCCTTCCTAATCAAGATGAAGATTTGACCTTAGTTCCACCATCAGACCTTTAAACTAGATGAGTACTAGGCAAATCAGTTGATGACTATCGCTGTGAAGGAGAGCTACTTCATTGAGAAAAAGGAACAATATATAAATATATATATATATATATATATATATATATATATATATATATATATATATATATATATATATATATAATATATATATTTATATATATGAATGTATGTATGTATGTATGCGTGTATACAATAGGGTATGGGTCAAAGAAACTCACAAAGGCTCAGTACTTTCATCAATCGTGGTATATTATCTCATTATTCCATTTAAAACTTAAATGGTTAAGGAGGAATAAAAATAAAATTTGCTCCAGCTACAACATAAGTAACAGAACAGCCATAGAATTTCTAGAATATACATACATATATATATATATATATATATATATATATATATATACATATATATATATATATATATATATATATATATATATATATATATAATTTACATATATAAAAATATATATGTATATATATTATATACATATACATATATATTATACATTCACACACACACACACACACACACACACATATATATATATATATATATATATATATATATATATATATATATATATATATATATATATATATATATTATGACCTATTAACAAGGACAGATAGGGTCATAACCTCCTTCTACATTTGTTCTGAGAACAATGTCATATCATCTTATATCTCTAAGATTTGCCGGTAGCAATGGCCAGTACTGGGTCAGCACATTATTTCTCTCTAGTCAACTCCTCTCCCTCTCTCTCTCTCTCTCTCTCTCTCTCTCCTCAAACAAAGGCTTAGTGAATGAAAAAGCCGAGATACAAAACTAGACTTTATTTGTAAAATTAGCGAAAGCATTTCAGCAAAAGCTACGGTCATGAAATGGAGTCTCTCATACCCCACAAAAATGGAATTCATAACTAGAGGAAACTCAGACTCACAATCAATCGAATCAGTGATTCTAGACCAACCAATACTAGTGACTGACACCCCGGTCACCAAACAAAATAAAAAGGTCATGACTGCTCTAGACCAAAATAAATGTCATATAGTATGTCAAAAGAGAGCACCACTTCCAATATTCACGTCCTCACAGGACTCATCCAGAATTCCTCTTAAGAGAAACATAGCTTACATCAAAACCTGAAACGATGCATAAAAAATAAACACTTGAAAGGGAAAAATGCATAATAGGGAACAGAGGGGTTTCACTGCAACTTAAAATGGGCATTCCACATAATGTCTGAAAAAGTTACAAGTGTTAATGAGTTATCTTACTCACATTCGATGGCCATCGGGAAGCCGTCCCTCAAAGTGGCTGTCTTATTCACAAACACAGCTCAAAAGAGCAATCACACCAGCCGCAAATCAAAGTGAATGCCCATTCTATGGTTCCTCTATAGTATACACATTAAAGAGCGCACGTATGCGCACGTCACTTGATAACCCCTCCCTTGAAGCATGACGTCACCGTCAGCTTCATTGTTCGAAGGAACCCTGCCTTCTGAACCCACAGGTATCACAAAGCTTCCATCCATCTGTCACGTTTTCCCCACGCATCTTGGTCATGAACGGAAGCCATGAATGGGCGCGTTGGGTAGCCGCTGTCTCTAACTGGGGAAAATACTAACATCAACATAGAAGCCACTTGCACAGGAAACTGTTTTCACAGGCCAGCGATTAGTCAGCTTGATCAGTTATAGGAGCTTTGCCCACCTACCACTGGGCATCCTCGTCCAGGTACAACAAATATCCATAACAAAAGTTCAGTAGGGGCCGGCTCAAAAATCATGACAAACAATATGCACTAGATACGAAGGTTTCTTGTCTCGTATGCACAACTGTTATTCCAATAACCAGTTCATTGTAAAATGCATCTCTTCACATCTTGAATTCTTGATCATCCAAATATCCTAGACGGCTTCCGACAGACTGCACAAGCCCATGTTGAAGGCGGCGCACACGAATCCTTTGCGCCGAACAGATGTCTCCCAGCAACAACAGCGACTTGTAGACGTCCCGCCTGACATCTCCCAAAAGATCATGGATCCTCTCATGGAGTCGCAGGCGTGGAAACCTGCAAGCGTAACATAAATGGCCCCCATATCCAACTTGTATCTGTTGAGGCTCATAGAAGTCATTCCATAACGTGCTGCAAGGAAGTGGTGTATAACGTAAGTCGGTCATGTCAACGGTTAACCCAAAAGGTACATAGTCTCCTCACTATCCCATACTATTACTGAACCATAAAAACCTCTACAGTAAGGTTGTATGGTAAAACTATGAAACGATTTCAAGGTACTAACTGGAATTTCCACAAGCAACCCCCTAGATATGCTCCATTCATTAAAGTCGTTTATAAACACCCGAGAGGTAGAATATCTCCCAAAGTTCGCCCCCTTAGAAGCAGCAACCACTGCCTTAATTTGTGTTTGAATCTCCGATGACACGGATTCCGCTTCTTTCTCAATACTCAACAAGGTAGTTTGACAGGAAGACAAAGCTATCGTAACATCTTAGTCTCCCCACCATCCTATCAACTGTGGCCAATAACCCATTTAAAGATGTCCCTAAAGTCTCAAAAATCCTCCCGTAATTTATCCTTACAGACGAAATGCGAAACAGAGAGAGAGAGAGAGAGAGAGAGAGAGAGACTAATAAAGTGAAGGGAAAATAAGAGTGAAAAGGAATGAGAGAGTAGTTTGCATCTAATTACGAGAGAGAGAAGAAAAACGTAGAGAAATTGTGCATAGGTTTGTGCGTATGTGTGTATGTCAATATACAAAAGGAAGAGAAAGAAAAGAGAGCAAAATTATGTTTGTTCATTGTTTTGACAACTGTGTAAGAGATGGAAGTAGTGGGATGGAAAACAACTGTTGCGGGAAAAATTAGCCAAGAACTCTACTTCTTTATGAAAGGCTGGCCAGCTGGAAGTCAGAGAATATGCCCTGTGGAGGAGTAGTAGAGAGAGAGAGAGAATTCAACTTAAAATTTAAATTACATGAGTTATAAAAATTGGTGCTCAACCCTGTAAAAGTATTTTTCCTATGATGCTGGTTTGAAACCCATTATCTTCCCTATAGTGGCCCGTAAATCTAGAAATGATAAAAAGTTACGAGTTTCTTTCTCAACTGTAAACCTAATGTTGGGATGTTGGACATTAATGAATTCTGAAAAGGAATCTGGTTAAAATCGCGTTTAAACAGGGCAAAGATGTCGTCCACATATCTTTTATAAAATAAATGGTGAAAACTAAGGCGACAATTGTCAAATACTGTCTCCTCCAGGGAGCTCATAAAAAATATTGGCGAAGGTAGGACCTAAAGGGCTTCCCATTGCCATCCCCTCCACCTGTCTGAAACAAGAATCATTAAAAATAAAGACCGTGTCCCGCACGGCCAATTCTAAAAGTTGTTTAAATAAGGGTCTATTAAAACCGTTAAAGAGAGAATCGGGAAATGGAAAAAGTTCGGTTAATATGATCTCGATCGTCTCCTCAACAGGAATACTAGTAAACAGGGACTCATCGTCGAAACTGACCATAAAAAGGTCAGAGTCCTGCTTAAGAATATCCTCCTTGAAATCAGTAGCATTTTTACGTTAAATGAAACAACCTATTCCCATATATACCGTTGCCAAATTATGTATTTATGCTAAGTTCCCTTTCCTACATGACAAAAGTTTTAAAAAGAAATGTGTGAATTTAATTTAATTCATCATGAATTGCCAGCTGTAAATCTGAAGTTGATCTCACTAAATCCTCTAAATATACGTTCTTATTTTTTCAGAGTTAAGGACAGACTGAGCCCTTCCTTGACATCCAACATTATATGTAAATATACCTGTCCCAGATGTAGTCTGGGAACCTACGTTGGATGTACGAGGAGGCTTCTCAAGGTCCGTTTCTGCTCCCACCAAGGTGTCAGCTTTAGGACGGGTTGCACATTATCCAATCCCGGACTATCCAGTTTTAGGAACCATTCTCTGATTTGTGGTACCCACTTGGATATGAATGATTTTAAAATTATTGGATCTGCCCATAAGGACGACGAGTTGATGGTGTTGGAGTCGCTTTTTATAAAAAACTAATGTACCAACACTAAACACCCAATCATCGTCCACACAACTGTTTATAGCATAATTGCCTGTTTGTTTACTCTCCACGTTCGTTATAGGTTTCTTTCGTATGTTTACTTTCTCCCTGTCTTTTTAGTCCCTTTTTAGCTCTTGCCTTGGTAGGTGTTCCTTTCAAGTTCTTGTTTTATAATTTTTGTATTTGTTAATGTTAAAATTTTAAAGTTTTACTCGATGCGTAAGTGACGTTTTAAGTATTTATAGTCTGTAATTTTCCAGCCTTGAGGATGAGGCATCATGTGATGTGAAACGTTGTCATAATAAACTTGATTCTTGTGAGAGACATACATGCCTTTACCTCTTCAACCTGAGATGTTTGTCGGGTCTGTTTCCCCTGCGATTCTCTCTCTCTCTCTCTCTCTCTCTCTCTCTCTCTCTCTCTCTCTCTCTATATATATATATATATATATATATATATATTATGCTGAATTTGTGTATACTCATGACTTTGGGGGTCGTGGCATGGACTAATTCCATAGTGAGGTTAGGCCCGGGTGTTACTATAGAGAAATACTATGACGTGTGGCTGTCGTCTGATGCAATATCTTCTGAGTATAGAGTTTGAGGATATAGGTTCGGCAAGGTTTGAGCTTGAAGCATCCCAGAGTAAACTTCAGTTGCTTAGGAATTTTTTTGGGCGAGATGAATATTGGAATAAATCTGTCTGATCCGTTACGGGGTTGGCTAACCGAACTTAATGCTACAGTGGTTAGGGTTCAGGATAGGATTAAGAAGACTTTAACATGCCTTCCAAATTTAGGTGTTTCGGTTTCTCAGGTCTCTTCTTGAAGGAGTAAGAGGGCTGCGCCATTGGTAATTGGAGCCGTTATGATCATAGGATCGATTGCTAGTATGTCAATTGCTAATTTGGTGAGAATTGAACAAGTATCGGCAGTATTTGCTAGCCAGGGTAAAACTCTGATGACTTTACAAGACAGTAAGGATAAATTATGGGAGGGGTTTTGAGACTTTAGGGACATCTTTAAATAGGTTATTAGTCACAGTTGATAGGATGGGGGGGACTTAGACGTTACGATAGCTCTGTCTTCCTGTCAAACTACCTTGTTGAATACTGAGAAAGAAGCGGAATGCGTGTCATCGGAGATTCAAACACAGATTGAGGCGCCTAGTGGTTGCTGCTTCTAAGGGGGCGAATTTTGGGAGATATTCTACCTCTCGGGTGTTTATAAATGACTTTTATGAATGCAGCATATCTGTATTTTTCTCAGGCAATTTTTACTTTATCTTAAAAGTTGGTGTATCTGATAGGGGGTTGCTTGTGGAAATTCTAGTTAGTAACTTGAAATAGTATCACAGTTTTATCATACAACCTGTTCCTAGAGGTTTTTATGGTTCAGTAATAGTATGGGATAGTGAGGAGACTATGTACCTTTTGGGTTGACCGTTGACATGACTGACTTATGTTATACACCGCTTCCTCGCAGCACCTTACGGAATGACTTCTATGAGCCTCAACAGATACAAGTTGGATATGGGGGCCATTTACGTTACGCCTGCAGGTTTCTACGCCTGCGCCTTCATGAGAGCATCCATGGTCTTTTGGGAGATGTCAGGCAGGACGTCTACAAGTCGCCGTTGTTGCTGAGAGATATCTATTCGGCGCAAAGGATGCCTGTGCGCCGCCTTCAACATGGGCTTGTGCAGTCTGTCGGAAGCCGTCTAGGATATTTGGATTGTCAAGAATTCAAGATGTGAAGAGATGCATTTTACAATGAACTGGTTATTGGAATAACAGTTGTGCATACGAGACAAGAAACCTTCGTATCTAGTGCATATTTTTTGTCATGATTTTTGAGCCGGCCCCTACTGAACTTTTTTTATGGATATTTGTTGTACCTGGGCGAGGATGCCCAGTGGTAGGTGGGCAAAGCTCCTATAACTGATCAAGCTGACTAATTGCTGGCCTGTGAAAGCATAGTTTCCTGCACAAATGGCTTCTATGTTGATGTTGGTATTTTCCGCAGTTAGAGACAGCAGGTAGCCAACGCGCTCATTCATGGCTTCCGGTCGTGACCAAGGTGCATGGGGAAAACGTGACAGATGGATGGAACCTTTCTGATATCTGTGGGTTCAGAAGGCAGGGTTCCTTCGAACACTGAACCTGACAGTGACGGCACGCTTCAAGGGAGGGATTATCAAGTGGACGTGTGCATACGTGCGCTCTGTTATGTGTATATTATAGAGGAACCATAGAATTGGTATTCAATTTGATTTGCGGTTGGTGTGATTGCTCTTTTGAGCTGTGTTTGTGAATAAGACAGCCACTTTGAGGGACGGCTTCCCGATGGCCACAGAATGTGAGTAAGATAACTCATTAACGCTTGTAACTTTTTCAGACATTATGTGGAATACCCATTTTACGTTGCAGTGAAACCCCTCATCTCTCTATTATGCATTTTTCAGTTTTAAGTGTTTATTTTTTATGCATCGTTTCAGGATTTAATGTAAGCTATGTTTCTCTTAAAATGAATTCTGGATGAGTCCTGTGAGGACGTGAATACTGGAAGTGGTGTTCTTTTTTAACATACTTTAGGACATTTATTTTGGTCTAGAACAATCATGACCTTTTTATTTTGTTTGGTGACCGGGGTGTCAGTCACTAGTATTGGTTGGTCTAGAATCACTGATTCGATTGATTGTGAGTCTGAGTTTCCTCTAGTTATGACTTCCATTTTTGTGGGGTATGAGAGACTCCATTTCATGACCGTAGCTTTTGCTGAAATGCTTTCGCTAATTTTACAAATAAAGTCTAGTTTTGTATCTCGGCGTTTTAATTCAGTAAGCCATTGTTTGAGGATAGAGAGAGAGAGAGAGAGAGAGAGAGAGAGAGAGAGAGAGAGAGAGAGAGAGAGAGAGAGAGAGAGAGAGAGAGAAGAATGTATGTATGTATGTGTGTATACAACAAAGAAACTCGCAAAGGCTCAGTACTCTCACCAATCGTGGTATATTATTTCATTATTCCATCTAAAACTTGAATGCTTAAGGAGAAATAAAAATAAAACTTGTTCCAGCTACAGCATAAGTAACAAAATAGTCACAGAATTCCTAGAATATATATATATATATATATATATATATATATATATATATATGCATATGTATATAATATACATAGATATATATTTTTATTCCTTCTTAATCAATTAAGTTTTAAATTGAATAATGAGATAATAAACCACGACTGGTGAATGTACTGAGCCTTTGTGAGTTTCCTTGACCCATATCCTGTTGTAGACACACATACATACATACATACATACATACATACATACATACATACATATATATATATATATATATATATATATATATATATATATATATATATATATGTTGTTCCTTTTTCTCAATGAAGTAGCCTCCTTTACAACGGTAATCATCAATTGCTTTGTCTAGTACTCATTTAGTTTAAAGGCCGCATGGTGGAACTAAGGTCAAATCTTCATCTTGATTATGAAGGGTAAGAATTTTACTCACAACTTTTTTTTTAACTTATAATACTTCTTCTAGTCATGAATTTTTTTTTTTTTTAATCTTTCCTTCAGGGGAGTTTTACTCGTATACTGTCATGCAAGAGACCTTTCTGGATACTGATTAATCTTACCTTTTTCCTGCTGATTTGTTTTTAAACTACTGTTCAAATAGTGTTGGTGTTTAAAGTTAATATCTCTACTCTCTTCACTTTTAATTTTGTTTATTATTCAGTGCCTTTATTACTATGGACGACGAAGATATGTATGGAAAAAATACTACTACAAGAGAACCGACACAAATATCTTTGCTTAAAAATTTGTAGATTTTTCTAATGAACAATTATTGATGCATAACAACAGAAAAATAATTGGCGAATGATTGGAGAGAAAAATGAATTTAAATGAAATTTTATTTTGAGTTTACCAGAACAGCAGTTTTCACTTTATACAAAAAGCGGTTGTAAAACTTCTAGTTTCATTTAACCGCAAAGTATATGGAAAAACCTCTACATTTTTTACTTGTTTCGTAGAGAAAAAAAATTACAACTGTTTTTTTTTCTTAAATTCTCTACATATCAGGAGAACTGCTGCATAGATCTATAGATCAAAATTCTGTTAATCTTGCAAGAACATACTGAAGACCACTTGTCGCCACGGCATATCTAGATCATGTTAACATTCATCATCAGGATCAGCTTTGCATTTAGCCAAGTCTGCGGTTGTACAGACTTTCAATTTGTCATTAAAGTGCAAACCAAGAGGGCACTTATGCTCCTTTGGCTTCCTGAGGAGGCATGTGAAATAACGTCTACAGTCCCGTGGATGGGCAAATATTCCAGCGGGCTTTGGGCATTTAAATTCACATTCTTCAACTGAGGAACCTTCTTCTTCTGAAGACTCTTCACTTGACGAACCTTCTCCTGAAGACTCTTCAGTTGGTGCCACTGTAGGCAGGCGAGTTGGCTGAGCTTCAGTTGGAGGCTGAGTAGGAGGAACTTCTGTTGGTAATTCGTTACAAGGTTTGCCGTCTGGAGTTAGATATTTTCCAGTTTCACAAGAAACTGACCGGGGGAAATCGCAAGTCAAAATATGCTGGTTCCAGATTAATCCTTCTGGGCAACTCATGACTGCAGGTCCTGCAGGGGCGCACTGTATGAACTTAGAACAGTCAGAAGGATGTTGAAAGTAAGCTCCTAACTTACAGGGGATGACACATCCTTCTATCAAACCACTAGTTTCGCCAACACGGATGACTGTTGGAAAGATACTTTTATTAGTTAATAAGCGAGACGTCGCAATGTCCACATCATCCCAAAGCTGAATGAACTTCATCTTAGGATCATGACGCTAAAGTTTGAAATTGTCAGAATAGTCCTATGAACGACCTGAAAACTTATTTAATACAGCGGAACCACAAAAAAGTAGTTTTTAATATTCTTCAGATGGCCGTACATATGATGTATTAAATGTTCGGATAAAAATAAAATAGTGAATGCTGTCAACTCTTCTAAATCTGAATATTACAGAAAAAGAAGCCATCTTAACTCACCGATTATGTTTAATTTAAGAGATTTCTTCCGAAATGTCAGATTTTATAACGTCCTTCCACATTGAAAGTATAAATAAACATGAGGGTAAAATAGAAAACAAACTGAAAAATATTACCTTTTGCATGGGAACCACCAAACGCCAATGCAACAATCACGAACAGTGATGTCTTCAAACAACTCATTTTGCTCTGTTTTGCCGTCTTGTTCGCTCAGTTGGATGGGAGAGACGAAGTCAGGCAGCTGAATACTAGATTCGCTCTCCTGACTGGGACAGTAAAGTCCCCTCAACGGAAGTTATATATTCGAAGGTGTGGTTATTTGAGTTGAGGTCAAAAGGGCGTATTGGATTTTTCATGAAACGGGCCCAAGAATTAAAACACTATAAGCGATTATCACTTATCATCACTTGTGACAACAGATACAATTAATCAATCAATCACTTATGACAATTCCCCTTGATTACGTAATCGTTATAAAGATTAAAGTCATCACATTTCAGTTTTTCTCGTTTATTAACAAATGACAAGCCATAAGGTACATGTCACTACCTCCAACTTGTTCTTAATCGGATAATTAAAGACGTAAGCTTACTCGGTAAATCAAAGCAGTTTTTAAAAGCTTACTGGTAAATCAAAGCGGTTTTTAATCCCTGTACTGACGTCAGAAATGCCCAAACCTTCGAGTATATAAATTCCGTTGAGGGGACGTTATTGTCACAGTCAGGAGAGCGAATCCAGTATTCAGCTGCCTGACTTCGTCTATCCCATCCACTTGAGCGAACAAGACCGGGCAAATTAGAGCAAAATGGGTTGTTTGAAGACATCACTGTTCGTGATTGTTGCATTGGCGTTTGGTGGTTCCCATGCAAAAGGTAATTTTTTAAGTTTGTTTTCTATTTTACCCTCATGTTTATTTATGCTTTCAGTGTGGAAGGACGTTATAAAATCTGATATTTCAGAAGGGATCTCTTAAACATAATAGGTGAGTTAAAGATGGCTCCTTTTTCTGTAAAACTCAGATTTAGAATCGTCGACAGCACTCTCTATTTTATTCTTATCAGAATATTTAATACATCATATGTACGACCATCTAAAGAATATCAAAAATTACTTTTTTTATTTTTATGCTTCTGCTGTATTAAATAAGCTTTCAAATCGTTCATAGAACTATGTTGACAATTTTAAACATTAGCGTCATAATCCTTAGCTGAAGTTCATTCAGCTTTGGGATGATGTGGACATTGTGACGTCTCGCTTATTAACTAATAAAAGTATCTTTCCAACAGTCACCGGTGTTGGCGAAACTAGTGGTGTGATAGAAGGATGTGTCATCCCCTGTAAGTTAGGAGCTTACTTTCAACATCCTTCTGACTGTTCTAAGTTCATACAGTGCGCCCCTGCAGGACCTGCAGTCATGAGTTGCCCAGAAGGATTAATCTGGAACCAGCATATTTTGACTTGCGATTTCCCCCGGTCAGTTTCTTGTGAAACTGGAAAATATCTAACTCCAGACGGCAAACCTTGTAACGAATTACCAACAGAAGTTCCTCCTACTCAGCCTCCAACTGAAGAGTCTTCAGGAGAAGGTTCGTCAAGTGAAGAGTCTTCAGAAGAAGAAGGTTCCTCAGTTGAAGAATGTGAATTTAAATGCCCAAAGCCCGCTGGAATATTTGCCCATCCACGGGACTGTAGACGTTATTTCACATGCCTCCTCAGGAAGCCAAAGGAGCATAAGTGCCCTCTTGGTTTGCACTTTAATAACAAATTGAAAGTCTGTACAACCGCAGACTTGGCTAAATGCAAAGCTGATCCTGATGCTGAATGTTAACATGATCTAGATATGCCGTGGCGACAAGTGTCTTCAGTATGTTCTTGCAAGATTAACAGAATTTTGATCTATAGATCTATGCAGCAGTTCTCCTGATATGTAGAGAATTTAAGAAAAAAAAAACCATTGTAATTTTTTTCTCTACGAAACAAGTAAAAAATGTAGAGGTTTTTCCATATACTTTGCGGGTAAATGAAACTAGAAGTTTTACAACCGCTTTTTGTATAAAGTGAAAACTGCTGTTCTGGTAAACTCAAAATAAAATTTCATTTAAATTCATTTTTCTCTCCAATCATTCGCCAATTATTTTTCTGTTGTTATGCATCAATAATTGTTCATTAGAAAAATCTACAAATTTTTAAGCAAAGATATTTGTGTCGGTTCTCTTGCAGTAGTATTTTTTCCATACATATCTTCGTCGTCCATAGTAATAAAGGCACTGAATAATAAACAAAATTAAAAGTGAAGAGAGTAGAGATATTAACTTTAAACACCAACACTATTTGAACAGTAGTTTAAAAACAAATCAGCAGGAAAAAGGCAAGATTAATCAGTATCCAGAAAGGTCTCTTGCATGACAGTATAAAACTCCCCTGGAGGAAAGATTAAAAAAAAAATTCATGACTAGAAGAAGTATTATAAGTTAAAAAAAAAGTTATGGGTAAAATTCTTACCCTTCATAATCAAGATGAAGGTCTGACCTTAGTTCCACCATGCGACCTTTAAACTAAATGAGTACTAGACAAAGCAATTGATGATTACCGTTGTAAAGGAGGCTACTTCATTGAGAAAAAGGAACAACATATATATATATATATATATATATATATATATATATATATATATATATATATATATATATATATATATGTATGTATGTATGTATGTATGTGTGTCTACAACAGGATATGGGTCAAGGAAACTCACAAAGGCTCAGTACATTCACCAATCATGGTTTATTATCTCGTTATTCCATTTAAAACTTAATTGATTAAGGAAGAATAAAAATATATATCTATGCATATTATATACATATGCATATATATTATACATTTATATATATATATATATATATATATATATATATATATGTGTATATATATATTCTAGGAATTCTGTGACTATTCTGTTACTTATGTTGTAGCTGGAACAAGTTTTATTTTTATTCCTCCGTAACCATTCAAGTTTTAGATGGGATAATGAAATAATATACCACGATTGGTGAGAGTACTGAGCCTTTGCGAGTTTTTTTGTTGTATACACACATACATACATACATTCTTTCTCTCTCTCTCTCTCTCTCTCTCTCTCTCTCTCTCTCTCTCTCTCTCTCTCTCTCTCTCTCTCTCTCTCTCTCCTCAAACAAAGGCTTACTGAATGAAAACGCCGAGATACAAAACTAGACTTTATTTGTAAAATTAGCGAAAGCATTTCAGCAAAAGCTACGGTCATGAAATGGAGTCTCTCATACCCCACAAAAATGGAAGTCATAACTAGAGGAAACTCAGACTCACAATCAATCGAATCAGTGATTCTAGACCAACCAATACTAGTTAATACTAGTGACTGACACCCCGGTCACCAAATAAAATAAAAAGGTCATGACTGCTCTAGACCAAAATAAATGTCATACAATATGTTAAAAAAGAACACCACTTCCAATATTCACGTCCTCACAGGACTCATCCAGAATTCCTCTTAAGAGAAACATAGCTTACATTAAATCCTGAAACGATGCATAAAAAATAAACACTTAAAACTGAAAAATGCATAATAGAGAAATGAGGGGTTTCACTGCAACGTAAAATGGGTATTCCACATAATGTCTGAAAAAGTTACAAGCGTTAATGAGTTATCTTACTCACATTCTGTGGCCATCGGGAAGCCGTCCCTCAAAGTGGCTGTCTTATTCACAAACAGCTCAATAGAGTAACCACAACAGCCGCAAATCAAAGTGAATGCCCATTCTATGGTTCCTCTATAGTATACACATTAAAGAGCGCACGTATGCGCACGTCACTTGATAACCCCTCCCTTGAAGCATGACGTCACCGTCAGCTTCATTGTTCGAAGGAACCCTGCCTTCTGAACCCACAGGTATCACAAAGCTTCCATCCATCTGTCACGTTTTCCCCACGCATCTTGGTCATGAACGGAAGCCATGAATGGGCGCGTTGGGTAGCCGCTGTCTCTAACTGGGGAAAATACCAACATCAACATAGAAGCCACTTGCACAGGAAGCTGTTTTCACAGGCCAGCGATTAGTCAGCTTCATCAGTTATAGGAGCTTTGCCCACCTACCACTGGGCATCCTCGCCCAGGTACAACAAATATCCATAACAAAAGTTCAGTAGGGGCTGGCTCAAAAATCATGACAAAAAATATGCACTAGATACGAAGGTTTCTTGTCTCGTATGCACAACTGTTATTCCAATAACCGGTTCATTGTAAAATGGATCTCTTCACATCTTGAATTCTTGACGATCCAAACATCCTAGACGGCTTCCGACAGACTGCACAAGCCCATGTTGAGGGCGGCGCACATGCATCCTTTGCGCCGAATAGATGTCTCTCAGCAACAACGGCGACTTGTAGACGTCCTGCCTGACATCTCCCAAAAGACCATGAATCCTCTCATGAAGGCGAAGGCGTAGAAACCTGCAGGCGTAACGTAAATGGCCCCCATATCCAACTTGTATCTGTTGAGGCCCATAGAAGTCATTCCGTAAGGTGCTGCGAGGAAGCGGTGTATAACGTAAGTCAGTCATGTCAACGGTCAACCCAAAAGGTACATAGTCTCCTCACTATCCCATACTATTACTGAACCATAAAAACCTCTAGGAACAGGTTGTATGATAAAACTATGATACTATTTCAAGTTACTAACTAGAATTTCCACAAGCAACCCCCTATCAGATACACCAACTTTTAAGATACAGTAAAAATTGCCTGAGAAAAATACAGATATGCTGCATTCATTAAAGTCGTTTATAAACACCCGAGAGGTAGAATATCTCCCAAAATTCGCCCCCTTAGAAGCAGCAACCACTAGGCGCCTCAATCTGTGTTTGAATCTCCGATGACACACATTCCGCTTCTTTCTCAGTATTCAACAAGGTAGTTTGACAGGAAGACAGAGCTATCGTAACGTCTAAGTCTCCCCCATCCCATCAACTGTGACTAATAACCTATTTAAAGATGTCCCTAAAGTCTCAAAACCCCTCCCGTAATTTATCCTTACTGTCTTGTAAAGTCATCAGAGTTTTACCCTGGCTAGCAAATACTGCCGATACTTGTTCAATTCTCACCAAATTAGCAATTGACATACTAGCAATCGATCCTATGATCATAACGGCTCCAATTACCAATGGCGCAGCCCTCTTACTCCTTCAAGAAGAGACCTGAGAAGCCGAAACACCTAAATTTGGAAGGCATGTTAAAGCCTTCTTAATCCTATCCTGAACCCTAACCACTGTATCTTTAAGTTCGGTTAGCCAACCCCGTAACGAATCAGACAGATTCCTTCCGATATTCATCTCACCCAAAAAATGTCCTAAGCAACTGAAGTTTATTCTGGGATGCTTCAAGCTCAAACCTTGCCGAACCTATATCCTCAAACTCTATGCTCAGAAGATATTGCGTCAGAGGACAACCACACATCATAGTCTTTCTCTATAATAACACCCGGGCCTGAACTCACTATGGAATTAGTCCATGCCACGACCCCCAAAGTCATGAGTATACACAAATTCAGCATAATGTATATGTATATATATATATATATATATATATATATATATAGAGAGAGAGAGAGAGAGAGAGAGAGAGAGAGAGAGAGAGAGAGAGAGAGAGAGAGAGAGAGAGAGAGAAGAATCGCAGGGGAAACAGACCCGACAAACATCTCAGGTTGACGAGGTAAAGGCATGTATGTCTCTCACAAGTATCAAGTTTATTATGCCAACGTTTCACATCACATGATGCCTCATCCCCAAGGCTGGAAAATTACAGACTATCAATACTTAAAACGTCACTTATACAACGAGAAAAACTTTAAAAATTTTAACATTAACAAATACAAAAATTATAAGACAAGAACTTGAAAGGAACACCTACCAAGGCACCAGCTAAAAAGTGACTAAAAAGACAGGGAGAAGTAAACATACAAAAGAAAACCTATAACGAACGTGGAGAGTAAACAAACAGGCAATTATGCTATAAACAGTTGTGTGGACGATGATTGGTTGTTTAGTGTTGGTACATTAGTTTTTATAAAAAGCGACTCCAACACCATCAACTCGTCGTCCGTATGGGCAGATCCAATAATTTTAAAATCATTTATATCCAAGTGGGTACCACAAATCAGAGAATAGTTCCGAAAACTGGATAGTCCGGGATTGGATAATGTGCAACCCGTCCTAAAGCTGACACCTTGGTGGGAGCAGAAACGGACCTTGAGAAGCCTCCTCGTACATCCAACGTAGGTTCCCAGACTACATCTGGGACAGGTATATTTACATATAATGTTGGATGTCAAGGAAGGGCTCAGTCTGTCCTTAACTCTGAAAAAATAAGAACGTATATTTAGAGGATTTAGTGAGATCAACTTCAGATTTACAGCTGGCAATTCATGATGAATTAAATTAAATTCACACATTTCTTTTTAAAACTTTTGTCATGTAGGAAAGGGAACTTAGCATAAATACATAATTTGGAAGCGGTATATATGGGAATAGGTTGTTTCATTTAACGTAAAAAGTGCTGCTGATTTCAAGGAGGATATTCTTAAGCAGGACTCTGACCTTTTTATGGTCAGTTTCGACGGTGAGTCCTTGTTTACTAGTATTCCTGTTGAGGAGACGATCGAGATCATATTAACCGAACTTTTTCCATTTCCCGATTCTCTTTTTAACGGTTTTAATAGACCCTTATTTAAACAACTTTTAGAATTGGCCGTGCGGGACACGGTCTCTATTTTTAATGATTCTTGTTTCAGACAGGTGGAGGGGATGGCAATGGGAAGCCCTTTAGGTCCTACCTTCGCCAATATTTTTTATGAGCTCCCTGGAGGAGACAGTATTTGACAATTGTCGCCTTAGTTTTCACCATTTATTTTATAAAAGATATGTGGACGACATCTTTGCCCTGTTTAAACGCGATTTTAACGCAGATTCCTTTTCAGAATTCATTAATGTCCAACATCCCAACATTAGGTTTACAGTTGAGAAAGAAACTCGTAACTTTTTATCATTTCTAGATTTACGGGCCACTATAGGGAAGATAATGGGTTTCAAACCAGCATCATAGGAAAAATACTTTTACAGGGTTGAGCACCAATTTTTATAACTCATGTAATTTAAATTTTAAGTTGAATTCTCTCTCTCTCTCTACTACTCCTCCACAGGGCATATTCTCTGACTTCCAGCTGGCCAGCCTTTCATAAAGAAGTAGAGTTCTTGGCTAATTTTTCCCGCAACAGTTGTTTTCCATCCCACTACTTCCATCTCTTACACAGTTGTCAAAACAATGAACAAACATAATTTTGCTCTCTTTTCTTTCTCTTCCTTTCGTATATTGACATACACACACACGCACACACCTATGCACAATTTCTCTACGTTTTTCTTCTCTCTCTCGTAATTAGATGCACACTACTCTCTCATTCCTTTTCACTCTTATTTTCCCTTCACTTTATTAGTCTCTCTCTCTCTCTCTCTCTCTCTCTCTCTCTCTCTCTCTCTCTCTCTCTCTCTCTCTGTTTCGCATTTCGTCTGTAAGGATAAATTACGGGAGGATTTTTGAGACTTTAGGGACATCTTTAAATGGGTTATTGGCCACAGTTGATAGGATGGGGGGAGACTAAGATGTTACGATAGCTTTGTCTTCCTGTCAAACTACCTTGTTGAGTATTGAGAAAGAAGCGGAATCCGTGTCATCGGAGATTCAAACACAGATTAAGGCAGTGGTTGCTGCTTCTAAGGGGGCGAACTTTGGGAGATATTCTACCTCTCGGGTGTTTATAAACGACTTTAATGAATGCAGCATATCTGTATGGTTCTCAGGTAATTTTTACTGAGAAGAATTTGTATCAATAGTGTCTTAAAAGTTGGTGTATCTGATAGGGGGTTGCTTGTGGAAATTCCAGTTAGTACCTTCAAATCGTTTCATAGTTTTACCATACAACCTTTCTGTAGAGGTTTTTATGGTTCAGTAATAGTATGGGATAGTGAGGAGACTATGTACCTTTTGGGTTAACCGTTGACATGACCGACTTACGTTATACACCACTTCCTTGCAGCACCTTATGGAATGACTTCTATGAGCCTCAACAGATACAAGTTGGATATGGGGGCCATTTATGTTACGCTTGCAGGTTTCCACGCCTGCGACTTCATGAGAGGATCCATGATCTTTTGGGAGATGTCAGGCGGGACGTCTACAAGTCGCTGTTGTTGTACTGGGAGACATCTGTTCGGCGCAAAGGATTCGTGTGCGCCGCCTTCAACATGGGCTTGTGCAGTCTGTCGGAAGCCGTCTAGGATATTTGGATCATGAAGAATTCAAGATGTGAAGAGATGCATTTTACAATGAACTGGTTATTGGAATAACAGTTGTGCATACGAGACAAGAAACCTTCGTATCTAGTGCATATTGTTTGTCATGATTTTTGAGCTGGCCCCTACTGAACTTTTGTTATGGATATTTGTTGTACCTGGGCGAGGATGCCCAGTGGTAGGTGGGCAAAGCTCCTATAACTGATCAAGCTGACTAATCGCTGGCCTGTGAAAACAGTTTCCTGTGCAAGTGGCTTCTATGTTGATGTTGGTATTTTCCCCAGTTAGATTCAGCGGCTACCCAACGCGCCCATTCTTGGCTTCCGTTCATGACCAAGATGCGTGGGGAAAACGTGACAGATGGATGGAAGCTTTGTGACACCTGTGGGTTCAGAAGGCAGGGTTCCTTCGAACAATGAAGCTGACGGTGACGTCATGCTTCAAGGGAGGGGTTATCAAGTGACGTGCGCATACGTGCGCTCTTTAATGTGTATACTATAGAGGAACCATAGAATGGGCATTCACTTTGATTTGCGGCTGTTGTGGTTGCTGTGTTGAGCTGTTTGTGAATAAGACAGCCACTTTTAGGGACGGCTTCCCGATGGCCATCGAATGTGAGTAAGATAACTCATTAACACTTGTAACTTTTTCATACATTATGTGGAATGCCCATTTTAAGTTGCAGTGAAACCCCTCTGTTCCCTATTATGCATTTTTCCGTTTCAAGTGTTTATTTTTTATGCATCGTTTCAGGTTTTAATGTAAGCTATGTTTCTCTTAAGAGGAATTCTGGATGAGTCGTGTGAGGACGTGAATATTGGAAGTGGTGTTCTTTTTTAACATACTATATGACATTTATTTTGGTCTAGAGCAATCATGACCTTTTTATTTTGTTTGGTGACCGGGGTGTCAGTCACTAGTATTGACTAGTATTGGTTGGTCTGGAATCACTGATTCGATTGATTGTGAGTCTGAGTTTCCTCTAGTTATGACTTCCATTTTTGTGGGGTATGAGAGACTCCATTTCATGACCGTAGCTTTTGCTGAAATGCTTTCGCTAATTTTACAAATAAAGTCTAGTTTTGTATCTCGGCGTTTTCATTCAGTAAGCCTTTGTTTGAGGATAGAGAGAGAGAGAGAGAGAGAGAGAGAGAGAGAGAGAGAGAGAGAGAGAGAGAGAGAGAGAGAGAGAGAGAGAAATAATATGCTGACCCAATACTGGCCATTGCTACCGGCAAATCTTAGAGATATAAGATGATATGACATTGTTCTCAGAACAAATGTAGAAGGAGGTTATGACCCTATCTGTCCTTGTTAATAGGTCATAATATATATATATATATATATATATATATATATATATATATATATATATATATATGTGTGTGTGTGTGTGTGTGTGTGTGTGTGTGTGTGAATGTATAATATATATGTATATGTATATAATATATATACATATATATTTTTATATATATAAATTTTATATATATATATATATATATATATATATATATTCTAGAAATTCTATGACTGTTCTGTTACTTATGTTGTAGCTGGAGCAAATTTTATTTTTATTCCTCCTTAACCATTTAAGTTTTAAATGGAATAATGAGATAATATACCACGATTGATGAAAGTACTGAGCCTTTGTGAGTTTCTTTGACCCATACCCTGTTGTATACACACATATATACATACATACATTCATATATATAAATATATATATATTATATATATATATATATATTATATATATATATATATATATATATATATATATATATATATATATATATATATATATATATACATATATATATATATATATATATATATATATATATATATATATATATATATATATATATATATATATATATATATATATATATATTTTGTTCATTTTTCTCAATGAAGTAGCTCTCCTTCGCAGCGATAGTCATCAACTGATTTGCCTAGTACTCATCTAGTTTAAAGGTCTCATGGTGGAACTAAGGTCAAATCTTCATCTTGATTATGAAGGATGAGAATTTTGCCCATAACCTTTTTTTTTTTTTTAACTTACAATACTTCTTCTAGTCATGAGTTTTTTTTTTTAATCTTTTCTTCGGGGAAGTTTTCACTGTCATGCAAGAGACCTTCCTGGGCACTGATTAATCTTGCCTTTTTCCTGCCGATGAGTCTTCAAACTGCTGTTCAAATAGTGTTGGTGTTTAAAGTTAATATCTCTTCTCTCTTCACTTTTAATTTTGTTTATTATTCAGTGCCTTTATTACTATGGACGACGAAGATATGTATGGAAAAAATACTACTACAAGAGAACCGACACAAATATCTTTGCTTAAAAATTTGTAGATTTTTCCAATGATATTGATGCATAACAACAGAAAAATATTTGGCGAATGATTGGAGAGAAAAATGAATTTAAAGGAAATTTTATTTTGAGCTTTACAAAACAGCAGTTTTCACTTTTTACAAAAAGCGGTTGTAAAACTTCTAGTTTTATTTCCCCGCAAAGTATATGAAAAAACCTCTACATTTTTTAATTGTTTCGTAGAGAAAAAAAAATTACAACTGTTTTTTCTTAAATTCTCTACATATGAGGAGAACTGCTGCATAGACCTATAGATTAAAATTCTGTTCATCTTGCGAGAACACACTGAAGACCACTTGTCGCCACGGCATATCTAGATCATGTTAACATTCAGCATCAGGATCAGCTTTGCATTTAGCCAAGTCTGCGGTTGTACAGACTTTCAATTTGTCATTAAAGTGCAAACCAAGAGGGCACTTATGCTCCTTTGGCTTCCTGAGGAGGCATGTGAAATAACGTCTACAGTCCCGTGGATGGGCAAATATTCCAGCGGGCTTTGGGCATTTAAATTCACATTCTTCAACTGAGGAACCTTCTTCTTCTGAAGACTCTTCACTTGACGAACCTTCTCCTGAAGACTCTTCAGTTGGTGCCACTGTAGGCAGGCGAGTTGGCTGAGCTTCAGTTGGAGGCTGAGTAGGAGGAACTTTTGTTGGTAATTCGTTACAAGGTTTGCCGTCTGGAGTTAGATATTTTCCAGTTTCACAAGAAACTGACCGGGGGAAATCGCAAGTCAAAATATGCTGGTTCCAGATTAATCCTTCTGGGCAACTCATGACTGCAGGTCCTGCAGGGGCGCACTGTATGAACTTAGAACAGTCAGAAGGATGTTGAAAGTAAGCTCCTAACTTACAGGGGATGACACATCCTTCTATCAAACCACTAGTTTCGCCAACACGGATGACTGTTGGAAAGATACTTTTATTAGTTAATAAGCGAGACGTCGCAATGTCCACATCATCCCAAAGCTGAATGAACTTCATCTTAGGATCATGACGCTAAAGTTTGAAATTGTCAGAATAGTCCTATGAACGACCTGAAAACTTATTTAATACAGCGGAACCACAAAAAAGTAGTTTTTAATATTCTTCAGATGGCCGTACATAGGATGTATTAAATGTTCGGATAAAAATAAAATAGTGAATGCTGTCAACTCTTCTAAATCTGAATATTACAGAAAAAGAAGCCATCTTAACTCACCGATTATGTTTAAGAGATTTCTTCCGAAATGTCAGATTTTATAACGTCCTTCCACATTGAAAGTATAAATAAACATGAGGGTAAAATAGAAAACAAACTGAAAAATATTACCTTTTGCATGGGAACCACCAAACGCCAATGCAACAATCACGAACAGTGATGTCTTCAAACAACTCATTTTGCTCTGTTTTGCCGTCTTGTTCGCTCAGTTGGATGGGAGAGACGAAGTCAGGCAGCTGAATACTAGATTCGCTCTCCTGACTGGGACAGTAAAGTCCCCTCAACGGAAGTTATATACTCGAAGGTGTGGTTATTTGAGTTGAGGTCAAAAGGGCGTATTGGATTTTTCATGAAACGGGCCCAAGAATTAAAAGACTATAAGCGATTATCACTTATCATCACTTGTGACAACAGATACAATTAATCAATCAATCACTTATGACAATTCCCCTTGATTACGTAATCGTTATAAAGATTAAAGTCATTGCATTTCAGTTTTTCTCGTTTATTAACAAATGACAAGCCATAAGGTACATGTCACTACCTCCAACTTGTTCTTAATCGGATAATTAAAGACGTAAGCTTACTCGGTAAATCAAAGCAGTTTTTAAAAGCTTACTGGTAAATCAAAGCGGTTTTTAATCCCTGTACTGACGTCAGAAATGCCCAAACCTTCGAGTATATAAATTCCGTTGAGGGGACGTTATTGTCACAGTCAGGAGAGCGAATCCAGTATTCAGCTGCCTGACTTCGTCTATCCCATCCACTTGAGCGAACAAGACCGGGCAAATTAGAGCAAAATGGGTTGTTTGAAGACATCACTGTTCGTGATTGTTGCATTGGCGTTTGGTGGTTCCCATGCAAAAGGTAATTTTTTAAGTTTGTTTTCTATTTTACCCTCATGTTTATTTATGCTTTCAGTGTGGAAGGACGTTATAAAATCTGATATTTCAGAAGGGATCTCTTAAACATAATAGGTGAGTTAAAGATGGCTCCTTTTTCTGTAAAACTCAGATTTAGAATCGTCGACAGCACTCTCTATTTTATTCTTATCAGAATATTTAATACATCATATGTACGACCATCTAAAGAATATCAAAAATTACTTTTTTTATTTTTATGCTTCTGCTGTATTAAATAAGCTTTCAAATCGTTCATAGAACTATGTTGACAATTTTAAACATTAGCGTCATAATCCTTAGCTGAAGTTCATTCAGCTTTGGGATGATGTGGACATTGTGACGTCTCGCTTATTAACTAATAAAAGTATCTTTCCAACAGTCACCGGTGTTGGCGAAACTAGTGGTGTGATAGAAGGATGTGTCATCCCCTGTAAGTTAGGAGCTTACTTTCAACATCCTTCTGACTGTTCTAAGTTCATACAGTGCGCCCCTGCAGGACCTGCAGTCATGAGTTGCCCAGAAGGATTAATCTGGAACCAGCATATTTTGACTTGCGATTTCCCCCGGTCAGTTTCTTGTGAAACTGGAAAATATCTAACTCCAGACGGCAAACCTTGTAACGAATTACCAACAGAAGTTCCTCCTACTCAGCCTCCAACTGAAGAGTCTTCAGGAGAAGGTTCGTCAAGTGAAGAGTCTTCAGAAGAAGAAGGTTCCTCAGTTGAAGAATGTGAATTTAAATGCCCAAAGGCCGCTGGAATATTTGCCCATCCACGGGACTGTAGACGTTATTTCACATGCCTCCTCAGGAAGCCAAAGGAGCATAAGTGCCCTCTTGGTTTGCACTTTAATAACAAATTGAAAGTCTGTACAACCGCAGACTTGGCTAAATGCAAAGCTGATCCTGATGCTGAATGTTAACATGATCTAGATATGCCGTGGCGACAAGTGTCTTCAGTATGTTCTTGCAAGATTAACAGAATTTTGATCTATAGATCTATGCAGCAGTTCTCCTGATATGTAGAGAATTTAAGAAAAAAAAAACCATTGTAATTTTTTTCTCTACGAAACAAGTAAAAAATGTAGAGGTTTTTCCATATACTTTGCCGGTAAATGAAACTAGAAGTTTTACAACCGCTTTTTGTATAAAGTGAAAACTGCTGTTCTGGTAAACTCAAAATAAAATTTCATTTAAATTAATTTTTCTCTCCAATCATTCGCCAATTATTTTTCTGTTGTTATGCATCAATAATTGTTCATTAGAAAAATCTACAAATTTTTAAGCAAAGATATTTGTGTCGGTTCTCTTGCAGTAGTATTTTTTCCATACATATCTTCGTCGTCCATAGTAATAAAGGCACTGAATAATAAACAAAATTAAAAGTGAAGAGAGTAGAGATATTAACTTTAAACACCAACACTATTTGAACAGTAGTTTAAAAACAAATCAGCATGAAAAAGGCAAGATTAATCAGTATCCAGAAAGGTCTCTTGCATGACAGTATAAAACTCCCCTCGAGGAAAGCTTAAAAAAAAAATTCATGACTAGAAGAAGTATTATAAGTTAAAAAAAAAGTTATGGGTAAAATTCTTACCCTTCATAATCAAGATGAAGTTCTGACCTTAGTTCAACCATGCGACCTTTAAACTAAATGAGTACTAGACAAAGCAATTGATGATTACCGTTGTAAAGGAGGCTACTTCATTGAGAAAAAGGAACAACATATATATATATATATATATATATATATATATATGTATGTATGTATGTATGTGTGTCTACAACAGGATATGGGTCAAGGAAACTCACAAAGGCTCAGTACTTTCATCAATCGTGGTATATTATCTCATTATTCCATTTAAAACTTAATTGATTAAGGAAGAATAAAAATATATATCTATGCATATTATATACATATGCATATATATTATACATTTATATATATATATATATATATATATATATATAAATATATATACATATATATATATATATATATATATATATATATATATATATGTGTGTGTGTGTGTGTATATATATATTCTAGGAATTCTGTGACTATTCTGTTACTTATGTTGTAGCTGGAACAAGTTTTATTTTTATTCCTCCTTAACCATTCAAGTTTTAGATGGGATAATGAAATAATATACCACGATTGGTGAGAGTACTGAGCCTTTGCGAGTTTCTTTGTTGTATACACACACATACATACATTCTCTCTCTCTCTCTCTCTCTCTCTCTCTCTCTCTCTCTCTCTCTCTCTCTCTCTATCCTCAAACAAAGGCTTAGTGAATGAAAACGCCGAGATACAAAACTAGACTTTATTTGTAAAATTAGCGAAAGCATTTCAGCAAAAGCTACGGTCATGAAATGGAGTCTCTCATACCCCACAAAAATGGAATTCATAACTAGAGGAAACTCAGACTCACAATCAGTCGAATCAGTGATTCTAGACCAACCAATACTAGTGACTGACACCCCGGTCACCAAACAAAATAAAAAGGTCATGACTGCTCTAGACCAAAATAAATGTCCTAAAGTATGTTAAAAAAGAACACCACTTCCAGTATTCACGTCCTCACAGGACTCATCCAGAATTTATTTTAAGAGAAACATAGCTTACATTAAATCCTGAAACGATGCATAAAAAATAAACACTTAAAACTGAAAAATGCATAATAGAGAAATGAGGGGTTTCACTGCAACGTAAAATGGGTATTCCACATAATGTCTGAAAAAGTTACAAGCGTTAATGAGTTATCTTACTCACATTCTGTGGCCATCGGGAAGCCGTCCCTCAAAGTGGCTGTCTTATTCACAAACACAGCTCAAAAGAGCAATCACACCAGCCGCAAATCAAATTGAATACCAATTCTATGGTTCCTCTATAATATACACATAACAGAGCGCACGTATGCACACGTCCACTTGATAACCCCTCCCTTGAAGCGTGCCGTCACTGTCAGGTTCAGTGTTCGAAGGAACCCTGCCTTCTGAACCCACAGGTATCACAAAGCTTCCATCCATCTGTCACGTTTTCCCCATGCACCTTGGTCACGACCGGAAGCCATGAATGAGTGCGTTGGCTACCTGCTGTCTCTAACTGCAGAAAATACCAACATCAACATAGAAGCCATTTGTGCAGGAAACTATGCTTTCACAGGCCAGCAATTAGTCAGCTTGATCAGTTATAGGAGCTTTGCCCACCTACCACTGGGCATCCTCGCCCAGGTACAACAAATATCCATAACAAAAGTTCAGTAGGGGCCGGCTCAAAAATCATGACAAACAATATGCACTAGATACGAAGGTTTCTTGTCTCGTATGCACAACTGTTATTCCAATAACCAGTTCATTGTAAAATGCATCTCTTCACATCTTGAATTCTTCATGATCCAAATATCCTAGACGGCTTCCGACAGACTGCACAAGCCCATGTTGAAGGCGGCGCACACGAATCCTTTGCGCCGAACAGATGTCTCCCAGCAACAACAGCGACTTGTAGACATCTCCCAAAAGATCATGGATCCTCTCATGGAGTCGCAGGCGTGGAAACCTGCAAGCGTAACATAAATGGCCCCCATATCCAACTTGTATCTGTTCAGGCTCATAGAAGTCATTCCATAAGGTGCTGCAAGGAAGTGGTGTATAACGTAAGTCGGTCATGTCAACGGTTAACCCAAAAGGTACATAGTCTCCTCACTATCCCATACTATTACTGAACCATAAAAACCTCTACAGAAAGGTTGTATGGTAAAACTATGAAACGATTTCAAGGTACTAACTGGAATTTCCACAAGCAACCCCCTATTAGATACACCAACTTTTAAGATACTATTGATACAAATTCTTCTCAGTAAAAATTACCTGAGAACCATACAGATATGCTGCATTCATTAAAGTCGTTTATAAACACCCGAGAGGTAGAATATCTCCCAAAGTTCGCCCCCTTAGAAGCAGCAACCACTGCCTTAATCTGTGTTTGAATCTCCGATGACACGGATTCCGCTTCTTTCTCAATACTCAACAAGGTAGTTTGACAGGAAGACAAAGCTATCGTAACATCTTAGTCTCCCCACCATCCTATCAACTGTGGCCAATAACCCATTTAAAGATGTCCCTAAAGTCTCAAAAATCCTCCCGTAATTTATCCTTACAGACGAAATGCGAAACAGAGAGAGAGAGAGAGAGAGAGAGAGAGAGAGAGAGAGAGAGAGAGAGAGAGAGAGAGAGAGAGAGAGAGAGAGAGAGACTAATAAAGTGAAGGGAAAATAAGAGTGAAAAGGAATGAGAGAGTAGTGTGCATCTAATTACGAGAGAGAGAAGAAAAACGTAGAGAAATTGTGCATAGGTGTGTGCGTGTGTGTGTATGTCAATATACGAAAGGAAGAGAAAGAAAAGAGAGCAAAATTATGTTTGTTCATTGTTTTGACAACTGTGTAAGAGATGGAAGTAGTGGGATGGAAAACAACTGTTGCGGGAAAAATTAGCCAAGAACTCTACTTCTTTATGAAAGGCTGGCCAGCTGGAAGTCAGAGAATATGCCCTGTGGAGGAGTAGTAGAGAGAGAGAGAGAATTCAACTTAAAATTTAAATTACATGAGTTATAAAAATTGGTGCCCAACCCTGTAAAAGTATTTTTCCTATGATGCTGGTTTGAAACCCATTATCTTCCCTATAGTGGCCAGTAAATCTAGAAATGATAAAGAGTTACGAGTTTCTTTCTCAACTGTAAACCTAATGTTGGGATGTTGGACATTAATGAATTCTGAAAAGGAATCTGCGTTAAAATCGCGTTTAAACAGGGCAAAGATGTCGTCCACATATCTTTTATAAAATAAATGGTGAAAACTAAGGCGACAATTGTCAAATACTGTCTCCTCCAGGGAGCTCATAAAAAATACTGGCGAAGGTAGGACCTAAAGGGCTTCCCATTGCCATCCCCTCCACCTGTCTGAAACAAGAATCATTAAAAATAAAGACCGTGTCCCGCACGGCCAATTCTAAAAGTTGTTTAAATAAGGGTCTATTAAAACCGTTAAAGAGAGAATCGGGAAATGGAAAAAGTTCGGTTAATATGATCTCGATCGTCTCCTCAACAGGAATACTAGTAAACAAGGACTCACCGTCGAAAATGACCATAAAAAGGTCAGAGTCCTGCTTAAGAATATCTTCCTTGAAATCAGCAGCACTTTTTACGTTAAATGAAACAACCTATTCCCATATATACCGTTCCCAAATTATGTATTTATGCTAAGTTCCCTTTCCTACATGACAAAAGTTTTAAAAAGAAATGTGTAAATTTAATTTAATTCATCATGAATTGCCAGCTGTAAATCTGAAGTTGATCTCACTAAATCCTCTAAATATACGTTCTTATTTTTTCAGAGTTAAGGACAGACTGAGCCCTTCCTTGACATCCAACATTATATGTAAATATACCTGTCCCAGATGTAGTCTGGGAACCTACGTTGGATGTACGAGGAGGCTTCTCAAGGTCCGTTTCTGCTCCCACCAAGGTGTCAGCTTTAGGACGGGTTGCACATTATCCAATCCCGGACTATCCAGTTTTCGGAACCATTCTCTGATTTGTGATACCCACTTGGATATAAATGATTTTAAAATTATTGGATCTGTCCATAAGGACGACAAGTTGATGGTGTTGGAGTCGCTTTTTATAAAAACTAATGTACCAACACTAAACACCCAATCAAAGTCCACACAACTGTTTATAGCATAATTGCCTGTTTGTTTACTCTCCACGTTCGTTATAGGTTTCTTTCGTATGTTTACTTTCTCCCTGTCTTTTCAGTCACTTTTTAGCTCTTGCCTTTGTAGGTGTTCCTTTCAAGTTCTTGTTTTATAATTTTTGTATTTGTTAATGTTAAAATTTTAAAGTTTTTCTCGTTGCGTAAGTGACGTTTTAAGTATTTAAAGTCTGTAATTTTCCAGCCTTGAGGATGAGGCATCATGTGATGTGAAACGTTGGCATAATAAACTTGATTCTTGTGAGAGACATACATGCCTTTACCTCTTCAACCTGAGATGTTTGTCGGGTCTGTTTCCCCTGCGATTCTTCTCTCTCTCTCTCTCTCTCTCTCTCTCTCTCTCTCTCTCTCTCTCTCTCTCTCTCTCTCTCTCTCATATATATATATATATATATATATATATATATATATATATATATATATATATATATATATATATATATATATATATATGTATGTATATATATATATATACATATATATATATATATATATATATATATATATATATATATATATATATATATATATATATATATATATATATATATATATTATGCTGAATTTGTGTATACTCATGACTTTGGGGGTCGTGGCATGGACTAATTTCATAGTGAGGTTAGGCCCGGGTGTTACAATAGAGAAAGACTATGACGTGTGGCTGTCGTCTGACGCAATATCTTCTGAGTATAGAGTTTGAGGATATAGGTTCGGCAAGGTTTGAGCTTGAAGCATCCCAGAGTAAACTTCAGTTGCTTAGGAATTTTTTTGGGCGAGATGAATATTGGAATAAATCTGTCTGATCCGTTACGGGGTTGGCTAACCAAACTTAATGCTACAGTCGTTAGGGTTCAGGATAGGATTAAGAAGACTTTAACATGCCTTCCAAATTTAGGTGTTTCGGCTTCTCAGGTCTCTTCTTGAAGGAGTAAGAGGGCTGCGCCATTGGTAATTGGAGCCGTTATGATCATAGGATCGATTGCTAGTATGTCAATTGCTAATTTGGTGAGAATTGAATAAATATCGGCAGTATTTGCTAGCCAGGGTAAAACTCTGATGACTTTACAAGACAGTAAGGATAAATTACGGGAGGGGTTTTTGAGACTTTAGGGACATCTTTAAATAGGTTATTAGTCACAGTTGATAGGATGGGGGAGACTTAGACGTTACGATAGCTCTGTCTTCCTGTCAAACTACCTTGTTGAATACTGAGAAAGAAGCGGAATCCGTGTCACCGGAGATTCAAACACAGATTAAGGCGCCTAGTGGTTGCTGCTTCTAAGGGGGCGAATTTTGGGAGATATTCCACCTCTCGGGTGTTTATAAACGACTTTAATGAATGCAGCATATCTGTATGGATCTCGGGTAATTTTTACTGGGAAGAATTTGTATCAGTAGTATCTTGAAAGTTGGTGTATCTGATAGGGGGGGTGCTTGTGGAAATTCCAGTTAGTAACTTGAAATAGTATCATAGTTTTATCATACAACCTTTTCCTAAAGGTTTTTATGGTTCAGTAATAGTATGGGATAGTGAACTTAATGCTACAGTCGTTAAGGTTCAGGATAGGATTAAGAAGACTTTAACATGCCTTCCAAATTTAGGTGTTTCGGCTTCTCAGGTCTCTTCTTGAAGGAGTAAGAGGGCTGCGCCATTGGTAATTGTGTTGACCGTTGACATGACCGACTTAAGTTGTACACCACTTCCTTGCAGCACCTTATGGAATGACTTCTATGAGCCTGAACAGATACAAGTTGGATATGGGGGCCATTTATGTTAAGCTTGCAGGTTTCTATGCCTGCGACTTCATGAGAGGATCCATGGTCTTTTGGGAGATGTCAGGCGGGACGTCTACAAGTCGCCGTTGTTGCTGGGAGACATCTGTTCGGCGCAAAGGATTCGTGTGTGCCGCCCTCAACATGGGCTTGTGCAGTCTGTTGGAAGTCGTCCTAGGAGAGCTGTTAATCAGCTCAGTGGTCTGGTAAAACTAAGGTATACTTAACTTGGAAGTCGTCCAGGATATTTGGATCATCAAGAATTCAAGATGTGAAGAGATGCATTTTACAATGAACTGTTTATTGGAATAACAGTTGTGCATACGAGACAAGAAACCTTCGTATCTAGTGCATATTTTTTGTCATGATTTTTGAGCCGGCCCCTACTGAACTTTTGTTATGGATATTTCTTGTACCTGGGCGAGGATGCCCAGTGGTAGGTGGGCAAAGCTCCTATAACTGATCAGGCTGACTAATTGCTGGCCTGTGAAAGCATAGTTTCCTGCACAAGTGGCTTCTATGTTGATGTTGGTATTTTCCGCAGTTAGAGGCAGTGGGTACCCAACGGACTCATTCATGGCTTCCGGTCATGACCAAGATGCGTGGGGAAAACGGGACAGATGGATGGAAGCTTTGTGATACCTGTGGGTTCAGAAGGCAGGGTTCCTTCGAACATTGAACCTGACAGTGAGGGCACGCTTAAAGGGAGGGGTTATCAAGTGGATGTATGCTTACGTGCACTCTCTAATGTGTATGTTACAGAGGAGCCATAGAATGGGTATTCACTTTGATTTGCAGCTGGTGTGATTGCTCTTCTGAGCTGTGTTTGTGAATAAGACAGTCACTTTGAGGGACGGCTTCCCGATGGCCATAGAATGTAAGATAACTCATTAACACTTGCACCTTTTTCAGACATTATGTGGAATACCCATTTTACGTTGCAGTGAAACCCCTCATTTCTCTACTATGTATTTTTCAGTTTTAAGTGTCTATATTTTATGCATCGTTTCAGGATTTAATGTAAGCTATGTTTCTCTTAAAATGAATTCTGGATGAGTCCTGTGAAGACGTGAATATTGGAAGTGGTGTTCTTTTTTAACTTACTATATGACATTTATTTTGGTCTAGAGCAGTCATGACCTTTTTATTTTGTTTGGTGACCGGGGTGTCAGTCACTAGTATTGACTAGTATTGGTTGGTCTAGAATCTCTACTTCGATTGATTGTGAGTCTGAGTTTCCTCTAGGTATGACTTCCATTTTTGTGGGGTATGAGAGACTCCATTTCATGACCGTAGCTTTTGCTGAAATACTTTCGTTAATTTTACAAATAAAGTCTAGTTTTGTATCTCGGCGTTTTAATTCAGTAAGCTTTTGTTTGAGGATAGAGAGAGAGAGAGAGAGAGAGAGAGAGAGAGTGAGAGAGAGAGAGAGAGAGAGAGAGAGAGAGAGAGAGAGAGAGAGAGAGAGAGAGAGAGAGAGAATGTATGTATGTATGTGTGTATACAACAAAGAAACTCGCAAAGGCTCAGTACTCTCACCAATCGTGGTATATTATTTCATTATTCCACCTAAAACTTGAATGGTTAAGGAGGAATAAAAATAAAACTTGTTCCAGCTACAACATAAGTAACAGAATAGTCACAGAATTCCTAGAATATATATATATACATATATATGTAAATGTATAATATATATGCATATGTATATAGTATGCATAGATATATATTTTTATTCATCCTTAATCAATTAAGTTTTAAATGGAATAATGAGATAATAAACCACGATTGGTGAATGTACTGAGCCTTTGTGAGTTTCCTTGACCCATATCCAGTTGTAGACACACATACATACATACATACATACATATATATATATATATATATATATATATATATATATATATATATATATATGTTGTTCCTTTTTCTCAATGAAGTAGCCTCCTTTACAACGGTAATCATCAATTGCTTTGTCTAGTACTCATTTAGTTTAAAGGTCGCATGGTGGAACTAAGGTCAGACCTTCATCTTGATTATGAAGGGTAAGAATTTTACCCATAACTTTTTTTTTTAACTTATAATACTTCTTCTAGTCATGAATTTTTTTTTTAAGCTTTCCTCCAGGGGAGTTTTATACTGTCATGCAAGAGACCTTTCTGGATACTGATTAATCTTGCCTTTTTCCTGCTGATTTGTTTTTAAACTACTGTTCAAATAGTGTTGGTGTTTAAAGTTAATATCTCTACTCTCTTCACTTTTAATTTTGTTTATTATTCAGTGCCTTTATTACTATGGACGACGAAGATATGTATGGAAAAAATACTACTGCAAGAGAACCGACACAAATATCTTTGCTTAAAAATTTGTAGATTTTTCTAATGAACAATTATTGATGCATAACAACAGAAAAATAATTGGCGAATGATTGGAGAGAAAAATGAATTTAAATTAAATTTTATTTTGAGTTTACCAGAACAGCAGTTTTCACTTTATACAAAAAGCGGTTGTAAAACTTCTAGTTTCATTTACCGGCAAAGTATATGGAAAAACCTCTACATTTTTTACTTGTTTCGTAGAGAAAAAAATTACAATGGTTTTTTTTTTCTTAAATTCTCTACATATCAGGAGAACTGCTGCATAGATCTATAGATCAAAATTCTGTTAATCTTGCAAGAACATACTGAAGACACTTGTCGCCACGGCATATCTAGATCATGTTAACATTCAGCATCAGGATCAGCTTTGCATTTAGCCAAGTCTGCGGTTGTACAGACTTTCAATTTGTTATTAAAGTGCAAACCAAGAGGGCACTTATGCTCCTTTGGCTTCCTGAGGAGGCATGTGAAATAACGTCTACAGTCCCGTGGATGGGCAAATATTCCAGCGGCCTTTGGGCATTTAAATTCACATTCTTCAACTGAGGAACCTTCTTCTTCTGAAGACTCTTCACTTGACGAACCTTCTCCTGAAGACTCTTCAGTTGGAGGCTGAGTAGGAGGAACTTCTGTTGGTAATTCGTTACAAGGTTTGCCGTCTGGAGTTAGATATTTTCCAGTTTCACAAGAAACTGACCGGGGGAAATCACAAGTCAAAATATGCTGGTTCCAGATTAATCCTTCTGGGCAACTCATGACTGCAGGTCCTGCAGGGGCGCACTGTATGAACTTAGAACAGTCAGAAGGATGTTGAAAGTAAGCTCCTAACTTACAGGGGATGACACATCCTTCTATCACACCACTAGTTTCGCCAACACCGGTGACTGTTGGAGAGATACTTTTATTAGTTAATAAGCGAGACGTCACAATGTCCACATCATCCCAAAGCTGAATGAACTTCAGCTAAGGATTATGACGCTAATGTTTAAAATTGTCAACATAGTTCTATGAACGATTTGAAAGCTTATTTAATACAGCAGAAGCATAAAAATAAAAAAAGTAATTTTCTATATTCTTTAGATGGTCGTACATAAGATGTATTAAATATTCTGATAAGAATAAAATAGAGAGTGCTGTCGACGATTCTAAATCTGAGTTTTACAGAAAAAGGAGCCATCTTTAACTCACCTATTATGTTTAAGAGATCCCTTCTGAAATATCAGATTTTATAACGTCCTTCCACACTGAAAGCATAAATAAACATGAGGGTAAAATAGAAAACAAACTTAAAAAATTACCTTTTGCATGGGAACCACCAAACGCCAATGCAACAATCACGAACAGTGATGTCTTCAAACAACCCATTTTGCTCTAATTTGCCCGGTCTTGTTCGCTCAAGTGGATGGGATAGACGAAGTCAGGCAGCTGAATACTGGATTCGCTCTCCTGACTGTGACAATAACGTCCCCTCAACGGAATTTATATACTCGAAGGTTTGGGCATTTCTGACGTCAGTACAGGGATTAAAAACCGCTTTGATTTACCGGTAAGCTTTTAAAAACTGCTTTGATTTACCGAGTAAGCTTACGTCTTTAATTATCCGATTAAGAACAAGTTGGAGGTAGTGACATGTACCTTATGGCTTGTCATTTGTTAATAAACGAGAAAAACTGAAATGTAATGACTTTAATCTTTATAACGATTACGTAATCAAGGGGAATTGTCATAAGTGATTGATTGATTAATTGTATCTGTTGTCACAAGTGATGATAAGTGATAATCGCTTATAGTCTTTTAATTCTTGGGCTCGTTTCATGAAAAATCCAATACGCCCTTTTGACCTCAACTCAAATAACCACACCTTCGAATATATAACTTCCGTTGAGGGGACTTTACTGTCCCAGTCAGGAGAGCGAATCTAGTATTCAGCTGCCTGACTTCGTCTCTCCCATCCAACTGAGCGAACAAGACGGCAAAACAGAGCAAAATGAGTTGTTTGAAGACATCACTGTTCGTGATTGTTGCATTGGCGTTTGGTGGTTCCCATGCAAAAGGTAATATTTTTCAGTTTGTTTTCTATTTTACCCTCATGTTTATTTATACTTTCAATGTGGAAGGACGTTATAAAATCTGACATTTCGGAAGAAATCTCTTAAATTAAACATAATCGGTGAGTTAAGATGGCTTCTTTTTCTGTAATATTCAGATTTAGAAGAGTTGACAGCATTCACTATTTTATTTTTATCCGAACATTTAATACATCATATGTACGGCCATCTGAAGAATATTAAAAACTACTTTTTTGTGGTTCCGCTGTATTAAATAAGTTTTCAGGTCGTTCATAGGACTATTCTGACAATTTCAAACTTTAGCGTCATGATCCTAAGATGAAGTTCATTCAGCTTTGGGATGATGTGGACATTGCGACGTCTCGCTTATTAACTAATAAAAGTATCTTTCCAACAGTCATCCGTGTTGGCGAAACTAGTGGTTTGATAGAAGGATGTGTCATCCCCTGTAAGTTAGGAGCTTACTTTCAACATCCTTCTGACTGTTCTAAGTTCATACAGTGCGCCCCTGCAGGACCTGCAGTCATGAGTTGCCCAGAAGGATTAATCTGGAACCAGCATATTTTGACTTGCGATTTCCCCCGGTCAGTTTCTTGTGAAACTGGAAAATATCTAACTCCAGACGGCAAACCTTGTAACGAATTACCAACAGAAGTTCCTCCTACTCAGCCTCCAACTGAAGCTCAGCCAACTCGCCTGCCTACAGTGGCACCAACTGAAGAGTCTTCAGGAGAAGGTTCGTCAAGTGAAGAGTCTTCAGAAGAAGAAGGTTCCTCAGTTGAAGAATGTGAATTTAAATGCCCAAAGCCCGCTGGAATATTTGCCCATCCACGGGACTGTAGACGTTATTTCACATGCCTCCTCAGGAAGCCAAAGGAGCATAAGTGCCCTCTTGGTTTGCACTTTAATGACAAATTGAAAGTCTGTACAACCGCAGACTTGGCTAAATGCAAAGCTGATCCTGATGATGAATGTTAACATGATCTAGATATGCCGTGGCGACAAGTGGACTTCAGTATGTTCTTGCAAGATGAACAGAATTTTGATCTATAGATCTATGCAGCAGTTCTCCTGATATGTAGAGAATTTAAGAAAAAACAGTTGTAATTTTTTTTTTCTCTACGAAACAATGAAAAAATTTAGAGGTTTTTCCATATACTTTGCGGGGAAATAAAACTAGAAGTTTTACAACCGCTTATTGTAAAAAGTGAAAACTGCTGTTTTGTAAAGCTCAAAATAAAATTTCCTTTAAATTCATTTTTCTCTCCAATCATTCGCCAAATATTTTTCTGTTGTTATGCATCAATAATTTTTCATTGGAAAAATCTACAAATTTTTAAGCAAAGATATTTGTGTCGGTTCTCTTGTAGTAGTATTTTTTCCATACATATCTTCGTCGTCCATACTAATAAAGGCACTGAATAATAAACAAAATTAAAAGTGAAGAGAGTAGAGATATTAACTTTAAACACCAACACTATTTGAATAGCAGTTTGAAGACTCATCAGCAGGAAAAAGGCAAGATTAATCAGTGTCCAGGAAGGTCTCTTGCATGACAGTGAAAACTTCCCCGAAGAAAAGATGAAAAAAAAAAACTCATGACCAGAAGAAGTATTGTAAGTTAAAAAAAAAAAAAAAGGTTATGGGCAAAATTCTCATCCTTCATAATCAAGATGAAGATTTGACCTTAGTTCCACCATGAGACCTTTAAACTACATGAGTACTAGGCAAATCAGTTGATGACTACCGCTGTGAAGGAGAGCTACTTCATTGATAAAAAGGAACAACATACACACACATATATATATATATATATATATATATATATATATATATATATATATAATATATATATATTTATATATATGAATGTATGTATGTGTGTATACAACAGGGTATGGGTCAAAGAAACTCACAAAGGCTCAGTACTTTCATCAATCGTGGTATAGTATCTCATTATTCCATTTAAAACTTAAATGGTTAAGGAGGAATAAAAATAAAATTTGCTCCAGCTACAACATAAGTAACAGAACAGTCATAGAATTTATAGAATATATATATATATATATATATATATATATATATATATATATATATATATATATATATATAATTTATATATATAAAAAAAAATTTATATATATATATATATATATATATATATATATATATATATATATATATTATATACATATACATATATATTATACATTCACACACACACACACACACACACACATATATATATATATATATATATATATATATATATATATATATATATATATATATATATATATATATATATATATATATATTATGACCAATTAACAAGGACAGATAGGGTCATAACCTCCTTCTACATTTGTTCTGAGAACAATGTCATATCATCTTATATCTCTAAGATTTGCCGGTAGCAATGGCCAGTATTGGGTCAGCACATTATATCTCTTTAGTCAACTCCTCTCTCTCTCTCTCTCGGGAAGCCGTCCCTAAAAGTAGCTGTCTTATTCACAAACACAGCTCAAAAGAGCAACCACAACAGCCGCAAATCAAAGTGAATGCCCATTCTATGGTTCCTCTATAGTATACACATTAAAGAGCCCACGTATGCGCACGTCACTTGATAACCCCTCCCTTGAAGCATGACGTCACCGTCAGCTTCATTGTTCGAAGGAACCCTGCCTTCTGAACCCACAGGTATCACAAAGCTTCCATCCATCTGTCACGTTTTCCCCACGCATCTTGGTCATGAACGGAAGTCATGAATGGGCGCGTTGGGTAGCCGCTGTCTCTAACTGGGGAAAATACCAACATCAACATAGAAGCCACTTGCACAGGAAACTGTTTTCACAGGCCAGCGATTAGTCAGCTTGATCAGTTATAGGAGCTTTGCCCACCTACCACTGGGCATCCTCGCCCAGGTACAACAAATATCCATAACTAAAGTTCAGTAGGGGCCGGCTCAAAAATCATGGCAAACAATATGCACTAGATACGAAGGTTTCTTGTCTCGTATGCACAACTGTTATTCCAATAAACAGTTCATTGTAAAATGCATCTCTTCACATTTTGAATTCTTCATGATCCAAATATCCTAGACGGCTTCCGGCAGACTGCACAAGCCCATGTTGAAGGCGGCGCACACGAATCCTTTGCGCCGAACAGATGTCTCCCAGCAACAACAGCGACTTGTAGACGTCCCGCCTGACATCTCCCAAAAGATCATGGATCCTCTCATGAAGTCGCAGGCGTGGAAATCTGCAAGCGTAACATAAATGGCCCCCATATCCAACTTGTATCTGTTCAGGCTCATAGAAGTCATTCCATAAGGTGCTGCAAGGAAGTGGTGTATAACGTAAGTCGGTCATGTCAACGGTTAACCCAAAAGGTACATAGTCTCCTCACTATCCCATACTATTACTGAACCATAAAAACCTCTACAGAAAGGTTGTATGGTAAAACTATGAAACGATTTCAAGGTACTAACTGGAATTTCCACAAGCAACCCCCTATCAGATACACCAACTTTTAAGATACTATTGATACAAATTCTTCTCAGTAAAAATTACCTGAGAACCATACAGATATGCTGCATTCATTAAAGTCATTTATAAACACCCGAGAGGTAGAATATCTCCCAAAGTTCGCCCCCTTAGAAGCAGCAACCACTGCCTTAATCTGTGTTTGAATCTCCGATGACACGGATTCCGCTTCTTTCTCAATACTCAACAAGGTAGTTTGACAGGAAGACAAAGCTATCTAACATCTTAGTCTCCCCCCATCCTATCAACTGTGGCCAATAACCCATTTAAAGATGTCCCTAAAGTCTCAAAAATCCTCCCGTAATTTATCCTTACAGACGAAATGCGAAACAGAGAGAGAGAGAGAGAGAGAGAGAGAGAGAGAGAGAGACTAATAAAGTGAAGGGAAAATAAGAGTGAAAAGGAATGAGAGAGTAGTGTGCATCTAATTACGAGAGAGAGAAGAAAAACGTAGAGAAATTGTGCATAGGTGTGTGCGTGTGTGTGTATGTCAATACACGAAAGGAAGAGAAAGAAAAGAGAGCAAAATTATGTTTGTTCATTGTTTTGACAACTGTGTAAGAGATGGAAGTAGTGGGATGGAAAACAACTGTTGCGGGAAAAATTAGCCAAGAACTCTACTTCTTTATGAAAGGCTGGCCAGCTGGAAGTCAGAGAATATGCCCTGTGGAGGAGTAGTAGAGAGAGAGAGAGAATTCAACTTAAAATTTAAATTACATGAGTTATAAAAATTGGTGCCCAACCCTGTAAAAGTATTTTTCCTATGATGCTGGTTTGAAACCCATTATCTTCCCTATAGTGGCCCGTAAATCTAGAAATGATAAAAGGTTACGAGTTTCTTTCTCAACTGTAAACCTAATGTTGGGATGTTGGACATTAATGAATTCTGAAAAGGAATCTGCGTTAAAATCGCGTTTAAACAGGGCAAAGATGTCGTCCACATATCTTTTATAAAATAAATGGTGAAAACTAAGGCGACAATTGTCAAATACTGTCTCCTCCAGGGAGCTCATAAAAAATATTGGCGAAGGTAGGACCTAAAGGGTTTCCCATTGCCATCCCCTCCACCTGTCTGAAACAAGAATCATTAAAAATAAAGACCGTGTCCCGAACGGCCAATTCTAAAAGTTGTTTAAATAAGGGTCTATTAAAACCGTTAAAGAGAGAATCGGGAAATGGAAAAAGTTCGGTTAATATGATCTCGATCGTCTCCTCAACAGGAATACTAGTAAACAAGGACTCATCGTCGAAACTGACCATAAAAAGGTCAGAGTCCTGCTTAAGAATATCCTCCTTGAAATCAGCAGCATTTTTACGTTAAATGAAACAACCTATTCCCATATATACCGTTCCCAAATTATGTATTTATGCTAAGTTCCCTTTCCTACATGACAAAAGTTTTAAAAAGAAATGTGTGAATTTAATTTAATTCATGAATTGCCAGCTGTAAATCTGAAGTTGATCTCACTGAATCCTCTAAATATACGTTCTTCTTTTTTAAGAGTTAAGGATAGACTGAGGCCTTCCTTGACATCCAACATTATATGTAAATATACCTGTCCCAGATGTAGTCTGGGAACCTACGTTGGATGTACGAGGAGGCTTCTCAAGGTCCGTTTCTGCTTCCACCAAGGTGTCAGCTTCAGGACGGGTTGCACATTATCCAATCCCGGACTATCCAGTTTTCGGAACTATTCTCTGATTTCTGGTACCCACTTGGATATAAATGATTTTAAAATTATTGGATCTGCCCATACGGACGACGAGTTGATGGTGTTGGAGTCGCTTTTTATAAAAACTAATGTACCAACACTAAACAACCAATCATCGTCCACACAACTGTTTATAGCATAATTGCCTGTTTGTTTACTCTCCACGTTCGTTATAGGTTTCTTTCGTATGTTTACTTCTCCCCGTCTTTTTAGTCACTTTTTAGCTCTTGCCTTGGTAGGTGTTCCTTTCAAGTTCTTGTTTTATAATTTTTGTATTTGTTAATGTTAAAATTTTAAAGTTTTACTCGTTGCGTAAGTGACGTTTTAAGTATTTATAGTCTGTAATTTTCCAGCCTTGAGGATGAGGCATCATGTGATGTGAAACGTTGGCATAATAAACTTGATTCTTGTGAGAGACATACATGCCTTTACCTCTTCAACCTGAGATGTTTGTCGGGTCTGTTTCCCCTGCGATTCTTCTCTCGCTCTCTCTCTCTCTCTCTCTCTCTCTCTCTCTCTCTCTCTCTCTCTCTCTCTCTCTATATATATATATATATATATATATATATATATATATATATATATATATATATATATATATTATGCTGAATTCGTGTATACTCATGACTTTGGGGGTCGTGGCATGGACTAATTCCATAGTGAGGTTAGGCCCGGGTGTTACTATAGAGAAAGACTATGACGTGTGGCTGTCGTCTGATGCAATATCTTCTGAGTATAGAGTTTGAGGATATAGGTTCGGCAAGGTTTGAGCTTGAAGCATCCCAGAGTAAACTTCAGTTGCTTAGGAATTTTTTTGGGCGAGATGAATATTGGAATAAATCTGTCTGATCCGTTACGGGGTTGGCTAACCGAACTTAATGCTACAGTGGTTAGGGTTCATGATAGGATTAAGAAGACTTTAACATGCCTTCCAAATTTAGGTGTTTCGGTTTCTCAGGTCTCTTCTTGAAGGAGTAAGAGGGCTGCGCCATTGGTAATTGGAGCCGTTATGATCATAGGATCGATTGCTAGTATGTCAATTGCTAATTTGGTGAGAATTGAACAAGTATCGGCAGTATTTGCTAGCCAGGGTAAAACTCTGATGACTTTACAAGACAGTAAGGATAAATTACGGGAGGGGTTTTGAGACTTTAGGGACATCTTTAAATAGATTATTAGTCACAGTTGATAGGATGGGGGAGACTTAGACGTTACGATAGCTCTGTCTTCCTGTCAAACTACCTTGTTGAATACTGAGAAAGAAGCGGAATGCGTGTCATCGGAGATTCAAACACAGATTGAGGCGCCTAGTGGTTGCTGCTTCTAAGGGGGCGAATTTTGGGAGATATTCTACCTCTCGGATGTTTATAAACGACTTTAATGAATGCAGCATATCTGTATTTTTCTCAGGCAATTTTTACTGTATCTTAAAAGTTGGTGTATCTGATAGGGGGTTGCTTGTGGAAATTCTAGTTAGTAACTTGAAATAGTATCATAGTTTTATCATACAACCTGTTCCTAGAGGTTTTTATGGTTCAGTAATATTATGGGATAGTGAGGAGACTATGTACCTTTTGGGTTGACCGTTGACATGACTGACTTACGTTATACACCGCTTCCTCGCAGCACCTTATGGAATGACTTCTATGAGCCTCAACAGATACAAGTTGGATATGGGGGCTATTTACGTTATGCCTGCAGGTTTCTATGCCTGCGCCTTCATGAGAGGATCCATGGTCTTTTGGGAGATGTCAGGCAGGACGTCTACAAGTCGCCGTTGTTGCTGAGAGATATCTATTCGGCGCAAAGGATGCCTGTGCGCCGCCTTCAACATGGGCTTGTGCAGTCTGTCGGAAGCCGTCTAGGATATTTGGATCGTCAAGAATTCAAGATGTGAAGAGATGCATTTTACAATGAACTGGTTATTGGAATAACAGTTGTGCATACGAGACAAGAAACCTTCGTATCTAGTGCATATTTTTTGTCATGATTTTTGAGCCGGCCCCTACTGAACTTTTTTTATGGATATTTGTTGTACCTGGGCGAGGATGCCCAATGGTAGGTAGGCAAAGCTCCTATAACTGATCAAGCTGACTAATTGCTGGCCTGTGAAAGCATAGTTTCCTGCACAAATGGCTTCTATGTTGATGTTGGTATTTTCTGCAGTTAGAGACAGCAGGTAGCCAACGCACTCATTCATGGCTTCCGGTCGTGACCAAGGTGCATGGGGAAAACGTGACAGATGGATGGAAGCTTTGTGATACCTGTGGGTTCAGAAGGCAGGGTTCCTTCGAACACTGAACCTGACAGTGACGGCACGCTTCAAGGGAGGGGTTATCAAGTGGACGTGTGCATACGTGCGCTCTGTTATGTGTATATTATAGAGGAACCATAGAATTGGTATTCAATTTGATTTGCGGCTGGTGTGATTGCTCTTTTGAGCTGTGTTTGTGAATAAGACAGCCACTTTGAGGGACGGCTTCCCGATGGCCACAGAATGTGAGTAAGATAACTCATTAACGCTTGTAACTTTTTCAGACATTATGTGGAATACCCATTTTACGTTGCAGTGAAACCCCTCAATTCTCTATTATGCATTTTTCAGTTTTAAGTGTTTATTTTTTATGCATCGTTTCAGGATTTAATGTAAGCTATGTTTCTCTTAAAATAAATTATGGATGAGTCCTGTGAGGACGTGAATACTGGAAGTGGTGTTCTTTTTTAACATACTTTAGGACATTTATTTTGGTCTAGAGCAGTCATGACCTTTTTATTTTGTTTGGTGACCGGGGTGTCAGTCACTAGTATTGGTTGGTCTAGAATCTCCACTTCGATTGATTGTGAGTCTGAGTTTCCTCTAGTTATGAATTCCATTTTTGTGGGGTATGAGAGACTCCATTTCATGACCGTAGCTTTTGCTGAAATGCTTTCGCTAATTTTACAAATAAAGTCTAGTTTTGTATCTCGGCGTTTTCATTCACTAAGCCTTTGTTTGAGGATAGAGAGAGAGAGAGAGAGAGAGAGAGAGAGAGAGAGAGAGAGAGAGAGAGAGAGAGAGAATGTATGTATGTATGTGTGTATACAACAAAGAAACTCGCAAAGGCTCAGAACTCTCACAAATCGTGGTATATTATTTCATTATCCCATCTAAAACTTGAATGGTTAAGGAGGAATAAAAATAAAACTTGTTCCAGCTACAACATAAGTAACAGAATAGTCACAGAATTCCTAGAATATATATATACATACATATATATATGTATATATATATATATATATATATATATATATATATATATATATATGTATAATATATATGCATATGTATATAATATGCATAGATATATATTTTTATTCTTCCTTAATCAATTAAGTTTTAAATGGAATAATGAGATAATAAACCATGATTGGTGAATGTACTGAGCCTTTGTGAGTTTCCTTGACCCATATCCTGTTGTAGACACACATACATACATACATACATACATATATATATATATATATATATATATATATATATATATATATATATGTTGTTCCTTTTTCTCAATGAAGTAGCCTCCTTTACAACGGTAATCATCAATTGCTTTGTCTAGTACTCATTTAGTTTAAAGGTCGCATGGTGGAACTAAGGTCAGAACTTCATCTTGATTATGAAGGGTAAGAATTTTACCCATAACTTTTTTTTTAACTTATAATACTTCTTCTAGTCATGAATTTTTTTTTTAATCTTTCCTCCAGGGGAGTTTTATACTGTCATGCAAGAGACCTTTCTGGATACTGATTAATCTTGCCTTTTTCCTGCTGATTTGTTTTTAAACTACTGTTCAAATAGTGTTGGTGTTTAAAGTTAATATCTCTACTCTCTTCACTTTTAATTTTGTTTATTATTCAGTGCCTTTATTACTATGGACGACGAAGATATGTATGGAAAAAATACTACTGCAAGAGAACCGACACAAATATCTTTGCTTAAAAATTTGTAGATTTTTCTAATGAACAATTATTGATGCATAAGAACAGAAAAATAATTGGCGAATGATTGGAGAGAAAAATGAATTTAAATGAAATTTTATTTTGAGTTTACCAGAACAGCAGTTTTCACTTTATACAAAAAGCGGTTGTAAAACTTCTAGTTTCATTTACCCGCAAAGTATATGGAAAAACCTCTACATTTTTTACTTGTTTCGTAGAGAAAAAAATTACAATGGTTTTTTTTTTCTTAAATTCTCTACATATCAGGAGAACTGCTGCATAGATCTATAGATCAAAATTCTGTTAATCTTGCAAGAACATACTGAAGACACTTGTCGCCACGGCATATCTAGATCATGTTAACATTCAGCATCAGGATCAGCTTTGCATTTAGCCAAGTCTGCGGTTGTACAGACTTTCAATTTGTCATTAAAGTGCAAACCAAGAGGGCACTTATGCTCCTTTGGCTTCCTGAGGAGGCATGTGAAATAACGTCTACAGTCCCGTGGATGGGCAAATATTCCAGCGGGCTTTGGGCATTTAAATTCACATTCTTCAACTGAGGAACCTTCTTCTTCTGAAGACTCTTCACTTGACGAACCTTCTCCTGAAGACTCTTCAGTTGGTGCCACTGTAGGCAGGCGAGTTGGCTGAGCTTCAGTTGGAGGCTGAGTAGGAGGAACTTCTGTTGGTAATTCGTTACAAGGTTTGCCGTCTGGAGTTAGATATTTTCCAGTTTCACAAGAAACTGACCGGGGGAAATCGCAAGTCAAAATATGCTGGTTCCAGATTAATCCTTCTGGGCAACTCATGACTGCAGGTCCTGCAGGGGCGCACTGTATGAACTTAGAACAGTCAGAAGGATGTTGAAAGTAAGCTCCTAACTTACAGGGGATGACACATCCTTCTATCAAACCACTAGTTTCGCCAACACCGATGACTGTTAGAAAGATACTTTTATTAGTTAATGAGCGAGACGTCACAATGTCCACATCATCCCAAAGCTGAATGAACTTCATCTAAGGATTATGACGCTAATGTTTAAAATTGTCAACATAGTTCTATGAACGATTTCAAAGCTTATTTAATACAGCAGAAGCATAAAAATAAAAAAAGTAATTTTTGATATTCTTTAGATGGTCGTACATAAGATGTATTAAACATTCTGATAAGAATAAAATAGAGAGTGCTGTCGACGATTCTAAATCTGAGTTTTACAGAAAAAGGAGCCATCTTTAACTCACCTATTATGCTTAAGAGATCCCTTCTGAAATATCAGATTTTATAACGTCCTTCCACACTGAAAGCATAAATAAACATGAGGGTAAAATAGAAAACAAACTTAAAAAATTACCTTTTGCATGGGAACCACCAAACGCCAATGCAACAATCACGAACAGTGATGTCTTCAAACAACCCATTTTGCTCTAATTTGCCCGGTCTTGTTCGCTCAAGTGGATGGGATAGACGAAGTCAGGCAGCTGAATACTGGATTCGCTCTCCTGACTGTGACAATAAAGTCCCCTCAACGGAATTTATATACTCGAAGGTTTGGGCATTTCTGACGTCAGTACAGGGATTAAAAACCGCTTTGATTTATCGTTAAGCTTTTAAAAACTGCTTTGATTTACCGAGTAAGCTTACGTCTTCAATTATCCGATTAAGAACAAGTTGGAGGTAGTGACATGTACCTTATGGCTTGTCATTTTTTAATAAACGAGAAAAACTGAAATGTGATGACTTTATAACGATTACGTAATCAAGGGAAATTGTCATAAGTGATTGATTGATTAATTGTATCTGTTGTCACGAGTGATGATAAGTGATAATCGCTTATTAGTCTTTTAATTCTTGGGCCCGTTTCATGAAAAATCCAATACGCCCTTTTGACCTCAACTCAGAAATAACCACACCTTCGAGTATATAACTTCCGTTGAGGGGACTTTACTGTCCCAGTCAGGAGAGCGAATCTAGTATTCAGCTGCCTGACTTCGTCTCTCCCATCCAACTGAGCGAACAAGACGGCAAAACAGAGCAAAATGAGTTGTTTGAAGACATCACTGTTCGTGATTGTTGCATTGGCGTTTGGTGGTTCCCATGCAAAAGGTAATATTTTTCAGTTTGTTTTCTATTTTACCCTCATGTTTATTTATACTTTCAATGTGGAAGGACGTTATAAAATCTGACATTTCGGAAGAAATCTCTTAAACATAATCGGTGAGTTAAGATGGCTTCTTTTTCTGTAATATTCAGATTTAGAATAGTTGACAGCATTCACTATTTTATTTTTATCCGAACATTTAATACATCCTATGTACGGCCATCTGAAGAATATTAAAAACTACTTTTTTGTGGTTCCGCTGTATTAAATAAGTTTTCAGGTCGTTCATAGGACTATTCTGACAATTTCAAACTTTAGCGTCATGATCCTAAGATGAAGTTCATTCAGCTTTGGGATGATGTGGACATTGCGACGTCTCGCTTATTAATAAAAGTATCTTTCCAACAGTCATCCGTGTTGGCGAAACTAGTGGTTTGATAGAAGGATGTGTCATCCCCTGTAAGTTAGGAGCTTACTTTCAACATCCTTCTGACTGTTCTAAGTTCATACAGTGCGCCCCTGCAGGACCTGCAGTCATGAGTTGCCCAGAAGGATTAATCTGGAACCAGCATATTTTGACTTGCGATTTCCCCCGGTCAGTTTCTTGTGAAACTGGAAAATATCTAACTCCAGACGGCAAACCTTGTAACGAATTACCAACAGAAGTTCCTCCTACTCAGCCTCCAACTGAAGCTCAGCCAACTCGCCTGCCTACAGTGGCACCAACTGAAGAGTCTTCAGGAGAAGGTTCGTCAAGTGAAGAGTCTTCAGAAGAAGAAGGTTCCTCAGTTGAAGAATGTGAATTTAAATGCCCAAAGCCCGCTGGAATATTTGCCCATCCACGGGACTGTAGACGTTATTTCACATGCCTCCTCAGGAAGCCAAAGGAGCATAAGTGCCCTCTTGGTTTGCACTTTAATGACAAATTGAAAGTCTGTACAACCGCAGACTTGGCTAAATGCAAAGCTGATCCTGATGCTGAATGTTAACATGATCTAGATATGCCGTGGCGACAAGTGGTCTTCAGTATGTTCTTGCAAGATGAACAGAATTTTAATCTATAGGTCTATGCAGCAGTTCTCCTCATATGTAGAGAATTTAAGAAAAAACAGTTGTAATTTTTTTTTCTCTACGAAATAATTAAAAAATGTAGAGGTTTTTTCATATACTTTGCGGGGAAATAAAACTAGAAGTTTTACAACCGCTTTTTGTAAAAAGTGAAAACTGCTGTTTTGTAAAGCTCAAAATAAAATTTCCTTTAAATTCATTTTTCTCTCCAATCATTCGCCAAATATTTTTCTGTTGTTATGCATCAATAATTGTTCATTGGAAAAATCTACAAATTTTTAAGCAAAGATATTTGTGTCGGTTCTCTTGTAGTAGTATTTTTTCCATACATATCTTCGTCGTCCATAGTAATAAAGGCACTGAATAATAAACAAAATTAAAAGTGAAGAGAATAGAGATATTAACTTTAAACACCAACACTATTTGAATAGCAGTTTGAAGACTCATCAGCAGGAAAAAGGCAAGATTAATCAGTGTCCAGGAAGGTCTCTTGCATGACAGTGAAAACCTCCCCGAAGAAAAGATTAAAAAAAAAAACTCATGACCAGAAGAAGTATTGTAAGTTAAAAAAAAAAAAGGTTATGGGCAAAATTCTCATCCTTCATAATCAAGATGAAGATTTGACCTTAGTTCCACCATGAGACCTTTAAACTAGATGAGTACTAGGCAAATCAGTTGAAGACTACCGCTGTGAAGGAAAGCTACTTCATTGATAAAAAGGAACAACATACACACACACACACACACACACATATATATATATATATATATATATATATATATATATATATATAATATATATTTATATATATGAATGTATGTATGTGTGTATACAACAGGGTATGGGTCAAAGAAACTCACAAAGGCTCAGTACTTTCATCAATCGTGGTATAGTATCTCATTATTCCATTTAAAACTTAAATGGTTAAGGAGGAATAAAAATAAAATTTGCTCCAGCTACAACATAAGTAACAGAACAGTCATAGAATTTATAGAATATATATATATATATATATATATATATATATATATATATATATATATATATAATTTATATATATATAAAAATATATATATATATATATATATATATATATATATATATATATATATATATATATATATTATATACATATACATATATATTATACATTCACACACACACACACACACACACATATATATATATATATATATATATATATATATATATATATATATATATATATATATATGTATATATATATATATATATTATGACCTATTAACAAGGACAGATAGGGTCATAACCTCCTTCTACATTTGTTCTGAGAACAATGTCATATCATCTTATATCTCTAAGATTTGCCGGTAGCAATGGCCAGTATTGGGTCAGCACATTATATCTCTTTAGTCAACTCCTCTCTCTCTCTCGGGAAGCCGTCCCTAAAAGTGGCTGTCTTATTCACAAACACAGCTCAAAAGAGCAACCACAACAGCCGCAAATCAAAGTGAATGCCCATTCTATGGTTCCTCTATAGTATACACATTAAAGAGCGCACGTATGCGCACGTCACTTGATAACCCCTCCCTTGAAGCATGACGTCACCGTCAGCTTCATTGTTCGAAGGAACCCTGCCTTCTGAACCCACAGGTATCACAAAGCTTCCATCCATCTGTCACGTTTTCCCCACGCATTTTGGTCATGAACGGAAGCCATGAATGGGCGCGTTGGGTAGCCGCTGTCTCTAACTGGGGAAAATACCAACATCAACATAGAAGCCACTTGCACAGGAAACTGTTTTCACAGGCCAGCGATTAGTCAGCTTGATCAGTTATAGGAGCTTTGCCCACCTACCACTGGGCATCTTCGTCCAGGTACAACAAATATCCATAACAAAAGTTCAGTAGGGGCCGGCTCAAAAATCATGACAAACAATATGCACTAGATACGAAGGTTTCTTGTCTCGTATGCACAACTGTTATTCCAATAAACAGTTCATTGTAAAATGCATCTCTTCACATTTTGAATTCTTCATGATCCAAATATCCTAGACGGCTTCCGGCAGACTGCACAAGCCCATGTTGAAGGCGGCGCACACGAATCCTTTGCGCCGAACAGATGTCTCCCAGCAACAACAGCGACTTGTAGACGTCCCGCCTGACATCTCCCAAAAGATCATGGATCCTCTCATGAAGTCGCAGGCGTGGAAATCTGCAAGCGTAACATAAATGGCCCCCATATCCAACTTGTATCTGTTGAGGCTCATAGAAGTCATTCCATAAGGTTCTGCAAGGAAGTGGTGTATAACGTAAGTCGGTCATGTCAACGGTTAACCCAAAAGGTACATAGTCTCCTCACTATCCCATACTATTACTGAACCATAAAAACCTCTACAGAAAGGTTGTATGGTAAAACTATGAAACGATTTCAAGGTACTAACTGGAATTTCCACAAGCAACCCCCTATCAGATACACCAACTTTTAAGATACTATTGATACAAATTCTTCTCAGTAAAAATTACCTGAGAACCATACAGATATGCTGCATTCATTAAAGTCGTTTATAAACACCCGAGAGGTAGAATATCTCCCAAAGTTCGCCCCCTTAGAAGCAGCAACCACTGCCTTAATCTGTGTTTGAATCTCCGATGACACGGATTCCGCTTCTTTCTCAATACTCAACAAGGTAGTTTGACAGGAAGACAAAGCTATCGTAACATCTTAGTCTCCCCACCATCCTATCAACTGTGGCCAATAACCCATTTAAAGATGTCCCTAAAGTCTCAAAAATCCTCCCGTAATTTATCCTTACAGACGAAATGCGAAACAGAGAGAGAGAGAGAGAGAGAGAGAGAGAGAGAGAGAGAGAGAGAGAGAGAGAGAGAGAGAGAGAGAGACTAATAAAGTGAAGGGAAAACAAGAGTGAAAAGGAATGAGAGAGTAGTGTGCATCTAATTACGAGAGAGAGAAGAAAAACGTAGAGAAATTGTGCATAGGTGTGTGCGTGTGTGTGTATGTCAATATACGAAAGGAAGAGAAAGAAAAGAGAGCAAAATTATGTTTGTTCATTGTTTTGACAACTGTGTAAGAGATGGAAGTAGTGGGATGGAAAACAACTGTTGCGGGAAAAATTAGCCAAGAACTCTACTTCTTTATGAAAGGCTGGCCAGCTGGAAGTCAGAGAATATGCCCTGTGGAGGAGTAGTAGAGAGAGAGAGAGAATTCAACTTAAAATTTAAATTACATGAGTTATAAAAATTGGTGCCCAACCCTGTAAAAGTATTTTTCCTATGATGCTGGTTTGAAATCCATTATCTTCCTATTACGATCTCGCCTCTCGAGATCTACAGGTTCTTTAAAATAAACAAGCAATTGGGCTGTAATGACTGACGAGAGGTGACAAACAAAGGAGAGAGGAGCAGAACAAATACAAAAAAATTACCTTAATATTAGTTTATTACAAATTAGTTATTTACATAATGTACAGTTGAGTCAAGGTTCAATTTAAACTAAATTCAATGAACATTATTACAAGTGAATTAATCACTTAACGGGAGCAGCAACAATTAACTGGTCAGAAAAACATTATGACGAGTCAAAAACAAACATTAGCAGCACAATAACAAATGACCAGCACAATAATTACATTACATAAATTCAGAACAGAGCAAAATAAAAGCCAGAACAATAAATGATCAAATCAAAATAAATTACCAAAACCATAAGCATAATCAAATGAGTCAGTTACCAAAATACAGTTATTCATACCAATATAGCAGCAAAAATTAAATCATAACATAACACCAAAACTGCATAACTCTGGACAGCATCACCAGACAAACTCAATAGAGCCGTCGAAACACCCTCAAGCTGCTTAACAGGAACACTGCAGGACAACAAAGACAGAGCCGACACGACAACCATCTCGTCCTCAAGCACAGTGCTGACGTCCTCCTCCAGTACCGACGACCGCGACAGAGCCGACACGGCAACCATCTCGTCCTCCAATAAACGTACTGACGTCCTCCTCCATCTACGACGACCATGACAGAGCCGACACGGCAACCATCTCGTCCTCAAAAACTCTCCATTGCTCTGCTGCCAGGATCTGACTCGCAGGTAAGGATACCTGCTGCTGCTACTCCAACTGGCTCTCTGCTGCCCTCAACCGGACTCGATGCTGCTACGAACCTGACTGACGAAGTCTGACGCCATTCACAAGACGACAGCTCGCCAGCAAGAAAAACACAAAAACAACAAAAGGAGGCAACAACCCACTAAGGGAACAATCGACAAACGATTGTTCCTAACACTTCCCTATAGTGGCCCGTAAATCTAGAAGTGATAAAAAGTTACGAGTTTCTTTCTCAACTGTAAACCTAATGTTGGGATGTTGGACATTAATGAATTCTGAAAAGGAATCTGCGTTAAAATCGCGTTTAAACAGGGCAAAGATGTCGTCCACATATCATTTATAAAATAAATGGTGAAAACTAAGGCGACAATTGTCAAATACTGTCTCCTCCAGGGAGCTCATAAAAAATATTGGCGAAGGTAGGACCTAAAGGGCTTCCCATTGCCATCCCCTCCACCTGTCTGAAACAAGAATCATTAAAAATAAAGACCGTGTCCCGCACGGCCAATTCTAAAAGTTGTTTAAATAAGGGTCTATTAAAACCGTTAAAGAGAGAATCGGGAAATGGAAAAAGTTCGGTTAATATGATCTCGATCGTCTCCTCAACAGGAATACTAGTAAACAAGGACTCATCGTCGAAACTGACCATAAAAAGGTCAGAGTCCTGCTTAAGGATATCCTCCTTGAAATCAGCAGCACTTTTTACGTTAAATGAAACAACCTATTCCCATATATACCGTTCCCAAATTATGTATTTATGCTAAGTTCCCTTTCCTACATGACAAAAGTTTTAAAAAGAAATGTGTGAATTTAATTTAATTCATCATGAATTGCCAGCTGTAAATCTGAAGTTGATCTCACTAAATCCTCTAAATATACGTTCTTATTTTTTCAGAGTTAAGGACAGACTGAGCCCTTCCTTGACATCCAACATTATATGTAAATATACCTGTCCCAGATGTAGTCTGGGAACCTACGTTGGATGTACGAGGAGGCTTCTCAAGGTCCGTTTCTGCTCCCACCAAGGTGTCAGCTTTAGGACGGGTTGCACATTATCCAATCCCGGACTATCCAGTTTTCAGAACCATTCTCTGATTTGTGGTACCCACTTGGATATAAATGATTTTAAAATTATTGGATCTGCCCATAAGGACGACAAGTTGATGGTGTTGGAGTCGCTTTTTATAAAAACTAATGTACCAACACTAAACACCCAATCATCGTCCACACAACTGTTTATAGCATAATTGCCTGTTTGTTTACTCTCCACGTTCGTTATAGGTTTCTTTCGTATGTTTACTTCTCCCTGTCTTTTCAGTCACTTTTTAGCTCTTGCCTTGGTAGGTGTTCCTTTCAAGTTCTTGTTTTATAATTTTTGTATTTGTTAATGTTAAAATTTTAAAGTTTTTCTCGTTGCGTAAGTGACGTTTTAAGTATTTATAGTCTGTAATTTTCCAGCCTTGAGGATGAGGCATCATGTGATGTGAAACGTTGGCATAATAAACTTGATTCTTGTGAGAGACATACATGCCTTTACCTCTTCAACCTGAGATGTTTGTCGGGTCTGTTTCCCCTGCGATTCTTCTCTCTCTCTCTCTCTCTCTCTCTCTCTCTCTCTCTCTCTCTCTCTCTCTCTCTCTCTCTCTATATATATATATATATATATATATATATATATATATATATATGTATATATATATATATATATATATATATATATATATATATATATATGTATGTATATATATATATATATACATATATATATATATATATATATATATATATATATATTATGCTGAATTTGTGTATACTCATGACTTTGGGGGTCGTGGCATGGACTAATTCCATAGTGAGGTTAGGCCCGGGTGTTACAATAGAGAAAGACTATGACGTGTGGCTGTCGTCTGACGCAATATCTTCTGAGTATAGAGTTTGAGGATATAGGTTCGGCAAGGTTTGAGCTTGAAGCATCCCAGAGTAAACTTCAGTTGCTTAGGAATTTTTTTGGGCGAGATGAATATTGGAATAAATCTGTCTGATCCGTTACGGGGTTGGCTAACCGAACTTAATGCTACATTCGTTAGGGTTCAGGATAGGATTAAGAAGACTTTAACATGCCTTCCAAATTTAGGTGTTTCGGCTTCTCAGGTCTCTTCTTGAAGGAGTAAGAGGGCTGCGCCATTGGTAATTGGAGCCGTTATGATCATAGGATCGATTGCTAGTATGTCAATTGCTAATTTGGTGAGAATTGAACAAATATCGGCAGTATTTGCTAGCCAGGGTAAAACTCTGATGACTTTACAAGACAGTAAGGATAAATTACGGGAGGGGTTTTTGAGACTTTAGGGACATCTTTAAATAGGTTATTAGTCACAGTTGATAGGATGGGGGAGACTTAGACGTTACGATAGCTCTGTCTTCCTGTCAAACTACCTTGTTGAATACTGAGAAAGAAGCGGAATCCGTGTCACCGGAGATTCAAACACAGATTAAGGCGCCTAGTGGTTGCTGCTTCTAAGGGGGCGAATTTTGGGAGATATTCCACCTCTCGGGTGTTTATAAACGACTTTAATGAATGCAGCATATCTGTATGGATCTCGGGTAATTTTTACTGGGAAGAATTTGTATCAGTAGTATCTTGGAAGTTGGTGTATCTGATAGGGGGGTGCTTGTGGAAATTCCAGTTAGTAACTTGAAATAGTATCATAGTTTTATCATACAACCTTTTCCTAAAGGTTTTTATGGTTCAGTAATAGTATGGGATAGTGAACTTAATGCTACAGTCGTTAAGGTTCAGGATAGGATTAAGAAGACTTTAACATGCCTTCCAAATTTAGGTGTTTCGGCTTCTCAGGTCTCTTCTTGAAGGAGTAAGAGGGCTGCGCCATTGGTAATTGTGTTGACCGTTGACATGACCGACTTAAGTTGTACACCACTTCCTTGCAGCACCTTATGGAATGACTTCTATGAGCCTGAACAGATACAAGTTGGATATGGGGGCCATTTATGTTAAGCTTGCAGGTTTCTATGCCTGCGACTTCATGAGAGGATCCATGGTCTTTTGGGAGATGTCAGGCGGGACGTCTACAAGTCGCCGTTGTTGCTGGGAGACATCTGTTCGGCGCAAAGGATTCGTGTGTGCCGCCCTCAACATGGGCTTGTGCAGTTTGTTGGAAGTCGTCCTAGGAGAGCTGTTAATCAGCTCAGTGGTCTGGTAAAACTAAGGTATACTTAACTTGGAAGTCGTCCAGGATATTTGGATCATCAAGAATTCAAGATGTGAAGAGATGCATTTTACAATGAACTGTTTATTGGAATAACAGTTGTGCATACGAGACAAGAAACCTTCGTATCTAGTGCATATTTTTTGTCATGATTTTTGAGCCGGCCCCTACTGAACTTTTGTTATGGATATTTCTTGTACCTGGGCGAGGATGCCCAGTGGTAGGTGGGCAAAGCTCCTATAACTGATCAGGCTGACTAATTGCTGGCCTGTGAAAGCATAGTTTCCTGCACAAGTGGCTTCTATGTTGATGTTGGTATTTTCCGCAGTTAGAGGCAGTGGGTACCCAACGGACTCATTCATGGCTTCCGGTCATGACCAAGATGCGTGGGGAAAACGGGACAGATGGATGGAAGCTTTGTGATACCTGTGGGTTCAGAAGGCAGGGTTCCTTCGAACATTGAACCTGACAGTGAGGGCACGCTTAAAGGGAGGGGTTATCAAGTGGATGTATGCTTACGTGCACTCTCTAATGTGTATGTTACAGAGGAGCCATAGAATGGGTATTCACTTTGATTTGCAGCTGGTGTGATTGCTCTTCTGAGCTGTGTTTGTGAATAAAACAGTCACTTTGAGGGACGGCTTCCTGATGGCCATAGAATGTAAGATAACTCATTAACACTTGCACCTTTTTCAGACATTATGTGGAATACCCATTTTACGTTGCAGTGAAACCCCTCATTTCTCTACTATGTATTTTTCAGTTTTAAGTGTCTATATTTTATGCATCGTTTCAGGATTTAATGTAAGCTATGTTTCTCTTAAAATGAATTCTGGATGAGTCCTGTGAAGACGTGAATATTGGAAGTGGTGTTCTTTTTTAACATACTATATGACATTTATTTTGGTCTAGAGCAGTCATGACCTTTTTATTTTGTTTGGTGACCGGGGTGTCAGTCACTAGTATTGACTAGTATTGGTTGGTCTAGAATCTCTACTTCGATTGATTGTGAGTCTGAGTTTCCTCTAGGTATGACTTAAATTTTTGTGGGGTATGAGAGACTCCATTTCATGACCGTAGCTTTTGCTGAAATGCTTTCGTTAATTTTACAAATAAAGTCTAGTTTTGTATCTCGGCGTTTTAATTCAGTAAGCTTTTGTTTGAGGATAGAGAGAGAGAGAGAGAGAGAGAGAGAGAGAGAGAGAGAGAGAGAGAGAGAGAGAGAGAGAGGAGTTGACGAGAGAGAAAGAATGTATGTATGTATGTGTGTATACAACAAAGAAACTCGCAAAGGCTCAGTACTCTCACCAATCGTGGTATATTATTTCATTATTCCACCTAAAACTTGAATGGTTAAGGAGGAATAAAAATAAAACTTGTTCCAGCTACAACATAAGTAACAGAATAGTCACAGAATTCCTAGAATATATATATACATATATACGTAAATGTATAATATATATGCATATGTATATAATATGCATAGATATATATTTTTATTCATCCTTAATCAATTAAGTTTTAAATGGAATAATGAGATAATAAACCACGATTGGTGAATGTACTGAGCCTTTGTGAGTTTCCTTGACCCATATCCAGTTGTAGACACACATACATACATACATACATACATACATACATATATATATATATATATATATATATATATATATATATATATATATGTTGTTCCTTTTTCTCAATGAAGTAGCCTCCTTTACAACGGTAATCATCAATTGCTTTGTCTAGTACTCATTTAGTTTAAAGGTCGCATGGTGGAACTAAGGTCAGACCTTCATCTTGATTATGAAGGGTAAGAATTTTACCCATAACTTTTTTTTTAACTTATAATACTTCTTCTAGTCATGAATTTTTTTTTTAATCTTTCCTCCAGGGGAGTTTGATACTGTCATGCAAGAGACCTTTCTGGATACTGATTAATCTTGCCTTTTTCCTGCTGATTTGTTTTTAAACTACTGTTCAAATAGTGTTGGTGTTTAAAGTTAATATCTCTACTCTCTTCACTTTTAATTTTGTTTATTATTCAGTGCCTTTATTACTATGGACGACGAAGATATGTATGGAAAAAATACTACTGCAAGAGAACCGACACAAATATCTTTGCTTAAAAATTTGTAGATTTTTCTAATGAACAATTATTGATGCATAACAACAGAAAAATAATTGGCGAATGATTGGAGAGAAAAATGAATTTAAATGAAATTTTATTTTGAGTTTACCAGAACAGCAGTTTTCACTTTATACAAAAAGCGGTTGTAAAACTTCTAGTTTCATTTACCCGCAAAGTATATGGAAAAACCTCTACATTTTTTACTTGTTTCGTAGAGAAAAAAATTACAATGGTTTTTTTTTTCTTAAATTCTCTACATATCAGGAGAACTGCTGCATAGATCTATAGATCAAAATTCTGTTAATCTTGCAAGAACATACTGAAGACACTTGTCGCCACGGCATATCTAGATTATGTTAACATTCAGCATCAGGATCAGCTTTGCATTTAGCCAAGTCTGCGGTTGTACAGACTTTCAATTTGTTATTAAAGTGCAAACCAAGAGGGCACTTATGCTCCTTTGGCTTCCTGAGGAGGCATGTGAAATAACGTCTACAGTCCCGTGGATGGGCAAATATTCCAGCGGCCTTTGGGCATTTAAATTCACATTCTTCAACTGAGGAACCTTCTTCTTCTGAAGACTCTTCACTTGACGAACCTTCTCCTGAAGACTCTTCAGTTGGAGGCTGAGTAGGAGGAACTTCTGTTGGTAATTCGTTACAAGGTTTGCCGTCTGGAGTTAGATATTTTCCAGTTTCACAAGAAACTGACCGGGGGAAATCGCAAGTCAAAATATGCTGGTTCCAGATTAATCCTTCTGGGCAACTCATGACTGCAGGTCCTGCAGGGGCGCACTGTATGAACTTAGAACAGTCAGAAGGATGTTGAAAGTAAGCTCCTAACTTACAGGGGATGACACATCCTTCTATCACACCACTAGTTTCGCCAACACCGGTGACTGTTGGAAAGATACTTTTATTAGTTAATAAGCGAGACGTCACAACGTCCACATCATCCCAAAGCTGAATGAACTTCATCTAAGGATTATGACGCTAATGTTTAAAATTGTCAACATAGTTCTATGAACGATTTGAAAGCTTATTTAATACAGCAGAAGCATAAAAATAAAAAAAGTAATTTTTGATATTCTTTAGATGGTCGTACATATGATGTATTAAATATTCTGATAAGAATAAAATAGAGAGTGCTGTCGACGATTCTAAATCTGAGTTTTACAGAAAAAGGAGCCATCTTTAACTCACCTATTATGTTTAAGAGATCCCTTCTGAAATATCAGATTTTATAACGTCCTTCCACACTGAAAGCATAAATAAACATGAGGGTAAAATAGAAAACAAACTTAAAAAATTACCTTTTGCATGGGAACCACCAAACGCCAATGCAACAATCACGAACAGTGATGTCTTCAAACAACCCATTTTGCTCTAATTTGCCCGGTCTTGTTCGCTCAAGTGGATGGGATAGACGAAGTCAGGCAGCTGAATACTGGATTCGCTCTCCTGACTGTGACAATAAAGTCCCCTCAACGGAATTTATATACTCGAAGGTTTGGGCATTTCTGACGTCAGTACAGGGATTAAAAACCGCTTTGATTTACCGGTAAGCTTTTAAAAACTGCTTTGATTTACCGAGTAAGCTTACGTCTTCAATTATCCGATTAAGAACAAGTTGGAGGTAGTGACATGTACCTTATGGCTTGTCATTTGTTAATAAACGAGAAAAACTGAAATGTAATGACTTTAATCTTTATAACGATTACGTAATCAAGGGAAATTGTCATACGTGATTGATTGATTAATTGTATCTGTTGTCACAAGTGATGATAAGTGATAATCGCTTATTAGTCTTTTAATTCTTGGGCCCGTTTCATGAAAAATCCAATACGCCCTTTTGACCTCAACTCAGAAATAACCACACCTTCGAGTATATAACTTCCGTTGAGGGGACTTTACTGTCCCAGTCAGGAGAGCGAATCTAGTATTCAGCTGCCTGACTTCGTCTCTCCCATCCAACTGAGCGAACAAGACGGCAAAACAGAGCAAAATGAGTTGTTTGAAGACATCACTGTTCGTGATTGTTGCATTGGCGTTTGGTGGTTCCCATGCAAAAGGTAATATTTTTCAGTTTGTTTTCTATTTTACCCTCATGTTTATTTATACTTTCAATGTGGAAGGACGTTATAAAATCTGACATTTCGGAAGAAATCTCTTAAACATAATCGGTGAGTTAAGATGGCTTCTTTTTCTGTAATATTCAGATTTAGAAGAGTTGACAGCATTCACTATTTTATTTTTATCCGAACATTTAATACATCCTATGTACGGCCATCTGAAGAATATTAAAAACTACTTTTTTGTGATTCCGCTGTATTAAATAAGTTTTCAGGTCGTTCATAGGACTATTCTGACAATTTCAAACTTTAGCGTCATGATCCTAAGATGAAGTTCATTCAGCTTTGGGATGATGTGGACATTGTGACGTCTCGCTTATTAACTAATAAAAGTATCTTTCCAACAGTCACCGGTGTTGGCGAAACTAGTGGTTTGATAGAAGGATGTGTCATCCCCTGTAAGTTAGGAGCTTACTTTCAACATCCTTCTGACTGTTCTAAGTTCATACAGTGCGCCCCTGCAGGACCTGCAGTCATGAGTTGCCCAGAAGGATTAATCTGGAACCAGCATATTTTGACTTGCGATTTCCCCCGGTCAGTTTCTTGTGAAACTGGAAAATATCTAACTCCAGACGGCAAACCTTGTAACGAATTACCAACAGAAGTTCCTCCTACTCAGCCTCCAACTGAAGCTCAGCCAACTCGCCTGCCTACAGTGGCACCAACTGAAGAGTCTTCAGGAGAAGGTTCGTCAAGTGAAGAGTCTTCAGAAGAAGAAGGTTCCTCAGTTGAAGAATGTGAATTTAAATGCCCAAAGCCCGCTGGAATATTTGCCCATCCACGGGACTGTAAACGTTATTTCACATGCCTCCTCAGGAAGCCAAAGGAGCATAAGTGCCCTCTTGGTTTGCACTTTAATGACAAATTGAAAGTCTGTACAACCGCAGACTTGGCTAAATGCAAAGCTGATCCTGATGCTGAATGTTAACATGATCTAGATATGCCGTGGCGACAAGTGGTCTTCAGTATGTTCTTGCAAGATGAACAGAATTTTGATCTATAGATCTATGCAGCAGTTCTCCTGATATGTAGAGAATTTAAGAAAAAACAGTTGTAATTTTTTTTTTCTCTACGAAACAATGAAAAAATGTAGAGGTTTTTCCATATACTTTGCGGGGAAATAAAACTAGAAGTTTTACAACCGCTTATTGTAAAAAGTGAAAACTGCTGTTTTGTAAAGCTCAAAATAAAATTTCCTTTAAATTCATTTTTCTCTCCAATCATTCGCCAAATATTTTTCTGTTGTTATGCATCAATAATTGTTCATTGGAAAAATCTACAAATTTTTAAGCAAAGATATTTGTGTCGGTTCTCTTGTAGTAGTATTTTTTCCATACATATCTTCGTCGTCCATACTAATAAAGGCACTGAATAATAAACAAAATTAAAAGTGAAGAGAGTAGAGATATTAACTTTAAACACCAACACTATTTGAATAGCAGTTTGAAGACTCATCAGCAGGAAAAAGGCAAGGTTAATCAGTGTCCAGGAAGGTCTCTTGCATGACAGTGAAAACTTCCCCGAAGAAAAGATGAAAAAAAAAAACTCATGACCAGAAGAAGTATTGTAAGTTAAAAAAAAAAAAAAGGTTATGGGCAAAATTCTCATCCTTCATAATCAAGATGAAGATTTGACCTTAGTTCCACCATGAGACCTTTAAACTAGATGAGTACTAGGCAAATCAGTTGATGACTACCGCTGTGAAGGAGAGCTACTTCATTGATAAAAAGGAACAACATACACATATATATATATATATATATAATATATATATATATATATATATATATATATATATATATATATATATATATAATATATATATATTTATATATATGAATGTATGTATGTGTGTATACAACAGGGTATGGGTCAAAGAAACTCACAAAGGCTCAGTACTTTCATCAATCGTGGTATAGTATCTCATTATTCCATTTAAAACTTAAATGGTTAAGGAGGAATAAAAATAAAATTTGCTCCAGCTACAACATAAGTAACAGAACAGTCATAGAATTTATAGAATATATATATATACATATATATATATATATATATATATATATATATATATATATATATATATATATAATTTATATATATAAAAAAAAATTTATATATATATATATATATATATATATTATATACATATACATATATATTATACATTCACACACACACACACACACGCACACACACACACACACACACACATATATATATATATATATATATATATATATATATATATATATATATATATATATATATATATATATATATATATATTATGACCTATTAACAAGGACAGATAGGGTCATAACCTCCTTCTACATTTGTTCTGAGAACAATGTCATATCATCTTATATCTCTAAGATTTGCCGGTAGCAATGGCCAGTATTGGGTCAGCACATTATATCTCTTTAGTCAACTCCTCTCTCTCTCTCTCTCGGGAAGCCGTCCCTAAAAGTGGCTGTCTTATTCACAAACACAGCTCAAAAGAGCAACCACAACAGCCGCAAATCAAAGTGAATGCCCATTCTATGGTTCCTCTATAGTATACACATTAAAGAGCGCACGTATGCGCACGTCACTTGATAACCCCTCCCTTGAAGCATGACGTCACCGTCAGCTTCATTGTTCGAAGGAACCCTGCCTTCTGAACCCACAGGTATCACAAAGCTTCCATCCATCTGTCACGTTTTCCCCACGCATCTTGGTCATGAACGAAAGCCATGAATGGGCGCGTTGGGTAGCCGCTGTCTCTAACTGGGGAAAATACCAACATCAACATAGAAGCCACTTGCACAGGAAACTGTTTTCACAGGCCAGCGATTAGTCAGCTTGATCAGTTATAGGAGCTTTGCCCACCTACCACTGGGCATCCTCGCCCAGGTACAACAAATATCCATAACAAAAGTTCAGTAGGGGCCGGCTCAAAAATCATGACAAACAATATGCACTAGATACGAAGGTTTCTTGTCTCGTATGCACAACTGTTATTCCAATAAACAGTTCATTGTAAAATGCATCTCTTCACATTTTGAATTCTTCATGATCCAAATATCCTAGACGGCTTCCGGCAGACTGCACAAGCCCATGTTGAAGGCGGCACACACGAATCCTTTGCGCCGAACACATGTCTCCCAGCAACAACAGCGACTTGTAGACGTCCCGCCTGACATCTCCCAAAAGATCATGGATCCTCTCATGAAGTCGCAGGCGTGGAAATCTGCAAGCGTAACATAAATGGCCCCCATATCCAACTTGTATCTGTTGAGGCTCCTAGAAGTCATTCCACAAGGTGCTGCAAGGAAGTGGTGTATAACGTAAGTCGGTCATGTCAACGGTTAACCCAAAAGGTACATAGTCTCCTCACTATCCCATACTATTACTGAACCATAAAAACCTCTACAGAAAGGTTGTATGGTAAAACTATGAAACGATTTCAAGGTACTAACTGGAATTTCCACAAGCAACCCCCTATCAGATACACCAACTTTTAAGATACTATTGATACAAATTCTTCTCAGTAAAAATTACCTGAGAACCATACAGATATGCTGCATTCATTAAAGTCGTTTATAAACACCCGAGAGGTAGAATATCTCCCAAAGTTCGCCCCCTTAGAAGCAGCAACCACTGCCTTAATCTGTGTTTGAATCTCCGATGACACGGATTCCGCTTCTTTCTCAATACTCAACAAGGTAGTTTGACAGGAAGACAAAGCTATCGTAACATCTTAGTCTCCCCCATCCTATCAACTGTGGCCAATAACCCATTTAAAGATGTCCCTAAAGTCTCAAAAATCCTCCCGTAATTTATCCTTACAGACGAAATGCGAAACAGAGAGAGAGAGAGAGAGAGAGAGAGAGAGAGAGAGAGAGAGAGAGAGAGAGAGAGAGAGAGAGAGACTAATAAAGTGAAGGGAAAATAAGAGTGAAAAGGAATGACAGAGTAGTGTGTATCTAATTACGAGAGAGAGAAGAAAAACGTAGAGAAATTGTGCATAGGTGTGTGCGTGTGTGTGTATGTCAATGTACGAAAGGAAGAGAAAGAAAAGAGAGCAAAATTATGTTTGTTCATTGTTTTGACAACTGTGTAAGAGATGGAAGTAGTGGGATGGAAAACAACTGTTGCGGGAAAAATTAGCCAAGAACTCTACTTCTTTATGAAAGGCTGGCCAGCTGGAAGTCAGAGAATATGCCCTGTGGAGGAGTAGTAGAGAGAGAGAGAGAATTCAACTTAAAATTTAAATTACATGAGTTATAAAAATTGGTGCCCAACCCTGTAAAAGTATTTTTCCTATGATGCTGGTTTGAAACCCATTATCTTCCCTATAGTGGCCCGTAAATCTAGAAATGATAAAAAGTTACGAGTTTCTTTCTCAACTGTAAACCTAATGTTGGGATGTTGGACATTAATGAATTCTGAAAAGGAATCTGCGTTAAAATCGCGTTTAAACAGGGCAAAGATGTCGTCCACATATCTTTTATAAAATAAATGGTGAAAACTAAGGCGACAATTGTCAAATACTGTCTCCTCCAGGGAGCTCATAAAAAATATTGGCGAAGGTAGGACCTAAAGGGTTTCCCATTGCCATCCCCTCCACCTGTCTGAAACAAGAATCATTAAAAATAAAGACCGTGTCTCGCACGGCCAATTCTAAAAGTTGTTTAAATAAGGGTCTATTAAAACCGTTAAAGAGAGAATCAGGAAATGGAAAAAGTTCGGTTAATATGATCTCGATCGTCTCCTCAACAGGAATACTAGTAAACAAGGACTCATCGTCGAAACTGACCATAAAAAGGTCAGAGTCCTGCTTAAGAATATCCTCCTTGAAATCAGCAGCACTTTTACGTTAAATGAAACAACCTATTCCCATATATACCGTTCCCAAATTATGTATTTATGCTAAGTTCCCTTTCCTACATGACAAAAGTTTTAAAAAGAAATGTGTGAATTTAATTTAATTCATCATGAATTGCCAGCTGTAAATCTGAAGTTAATCTCACTAAATCCTCTAAATATACGTTCTTCTTTTTTAAGAGTTAAGGACAGACTGAGCCCTTCCTTGACATCCAACATTATATGTAAATATACCTGTCCCAGATGTAGTCTCGGAACCTACGCTGGATGTACGAGGAGGCTTCTCAAGGTCCGTTTCTGCTCCCACCAATGTGTCAGCTTCAGGACGGGTGGCACATTATCCAATCCCGGACTATCCAGTTTTCGGAACCATTCTCTGATTTGTGGTACCCACTTGGATATGAATGATTTTAAAATTATTGGATCTGCCCATAAGGACGACGAGTTGATGGTGTTGGAGTCGCTTTTTATAAAAAACTAATGTACCAACACTAAACACCCAATCATCGTCCACACAACTGTTTATAGCATAATTGCCTGTTTGTTTACTCTCCACGTTCGTTATAGGTTTCTTTCGTATGTTTACTTTCTCCCTGTCTTTTTAGTCCCTTTTTAGCTCTTGCCTTGGTAGGTGTTCCTTTCAAGTTCTTGTTTTATAATTTTTGTATTTGTTAATGTTAAAATTTTAAAGTTTTACTCGATGCGTAAGTGACGTTTTAAGTATTTATAGTCTGTAATTTTCCAGCCTTGAGGATGAGGCATCATGTGATGTGAAACGTTGTCATAATAAACTTGATTCTTGTGAGAGACATACATGCCTTTACCTCTTCAACCTGAGATGTTTGTCGGGTCTGTTTCCCCTGCGATTCTTCTCTCTCTCTCTCTCTCTCTCTCTCTCTCTCTCTCTCTCTCTCTCTCTCTCTCTCTCTCTCTCTCTCTATATATATATATATATATATATATATATATATATATATATATATATTATGCTGAATTTGTGTATACTCATGACTTTGGGGGTCGTGGCATGGACTAATTCCATAGTGAGGTTAGGCCCGGGTGTTACTATAGAGAAAGACTATGACGTGTGGCTGTCGTCTGATGCAATATCTTCTGAGTATAGAGTTTGAGGATATAGGTTCGGCAAGGTTTGAGCTTGAAGCATCCCAGAGTAAACTTCAGTTGCTTAGGAATTTTTTTGGGCGAGATGAATATTGGAATAAATCTGTCTGATCCGTTACGGGGTAGGCTAACCGAACTTAATGCTACAGTGGTTAGGGTTCAGGATAGGATTAAGAAGACTTTAACATGCCTTCCAAATTTAGGTGTTTCGGTTTCTCAGGTCTCTTCTTGAAGGAGTAAGAGGGCTGCGCCATTGGTAATTGGAGCCGTTATGATCATAGGATCGATTGCTAGTATGTCAATTGCTAATTTGGTGAGAATTGAACAAGTATCGGCAGTATTTGCTAGCCAGGGTAAAACTCTGATGACTTTACAAGACAGTAAGGATAAATTATGGGAGGGGTTTTGAGACTTTAGGGACATCTTTAAATAGGTTATTAGTCACAGTTGATAGGATGGGGGAGACTTAGACGTTACGATAGCTCTGTCTTCCTGTCAAACTACCTTGTTGAATACTGAGAAAGAAGCGGAATGCGTGTCATCGGAGATTCAAACACAGATTGAGGCGCCTAGTGGTTGCTGCTTCTAAGGGGGCGAATTTTGGGAGATATTCTACCTCTCGGGTGTTTATAAACGACTTTTATGAATGCAGCATATCTGTATTTTTTCAGGCAATTTTTACTTTATCTTAAAAGTTGGTGTATCTGATAGGGGGTTGCTTGTGGAAATTCTAGTTAGTAACTTGAAATAGTATCACAGTTTTATCATACAACCTGTTCCTAGAGGTTTTTATGGTTCAGTAATAGTATGGGATAGTGAGGAGACTATGTACCTTTTGGGTTGACCATTGACATGGCTGACTTATGTTATACACTGCTTCCTCGCAGCACCTTACGGAATGACTTCTATGAGCCTCAACAGATACAAGTTGGATATGGGGGCCATTTACGTTACGCCTGCAGGTTTCTACGCCTGCGCCTTCATGAGAGGATCCATGGTCTTTTGGGAGATGTCAGGCAGGACGTCTACAAGTCGCCGTTGTTGCTGAGAGATATCTATTCGGCGCAAAGGATGCCTGTGCGCCGCCTTCAACATGGGATTGTGCAGTCTGTCGGAAGCCGTCTAGGATATTTGGATTGTCAAGAATTCAAGATGTGAAGAGATGCATTTTACAATGAACTGGTTATTGGAATAACAGTTGTGCATACGAGACAAGAAACCTTCGTATCTAGTGCATATTTTTTGTCATGATTTTTGAGCCGGCCCCTACTGAACTTTTTTTATGGATATTTGTTGTACCTGGGCGAGGATGCCCAGTGGTAGGTGGGCAAAGCTCCTATAACTGATCAAGCTGACTAATTGCTGGCCTGTGAAAGCATAGTTTCCTGCACAAATGGCTTCTATGTTGATGTTGGTATTTTCCGCAGTTAGAGACAGCAGGTAGCCAACGCGCTCATTCATGGCTTCCGGTCGTGACGAAGGTGCATGGGGAAAACGTGACAGATGGATGGAACCTTTCTGATATCTGTGGGTTCAGAAGGCAGGGTTCCTTCGAACACTGAACCTGACAGTGACGGCACGCTTCAAGGGAGGGGTTATCAAGTGGACGTGTGCATACGTGCGCTCTGTTATGTGTATATTATAGAGGAACCATAGAATTGGTATTCAATTTGATTTGCGGTTGGTGTGATTGCTCTTTTGAGCTGTGTTTGTGAATAAGACAGCCACTTTGAGGGACGGCTTCCCGATGGCCACAGAATGTGAGTAAGATAACTCATTAACGCTTGTAACTTTTTCAGACATTATGTGGAATACCCATTTTACGTTGCAGTGAAACCCCTCATTTCTCTATTATGCATTTTTCAGTTTTAAGTGTTTATTTTTTATGCATCGTTTCAGGATTTAATGTAAGCTATGTTTCTCTTAAAATAAATTCTGGATGAGTCCTGTGAGGACGTGAATACTGGAAGTGGTGTTCTTTTTTAACATACTTTAGGACATTTATTTTGGTCTAGAGCAGTCATGACCTTTTTATTTTGTTTGGTGACCGGGGTGTCAGTCACTAGTATTGGTTGGTCTAGAATCACTGATTCGACTGATTGTGAGTCTGAGTTTCCTCTAGTTATGAATTCCATTTTTGTGGGGGTATGAGAGACTCCATTTCATGACCGTAGCTTTTGCTGAAATGCTTTCGCTAATTTTACAAATAAAGTCTAGTTTTGTATCTCGGCGTTTTCATTCACTAAGCCTTTGTTTGAGGATAGAGAGAGAGAGAGAGAGAGAGAGAGAGAGAGAGAGAGAGAGAGAGAGAGAGAGAGAGAGAGAATGTATGTATGTGTGTGTATACAACAAAGAAACTCGCAAAGGCTCAGTACTCTCACAAATCGTGGTATATTATTTCATTATCCCATCTAAAACTTGAATGGTTACGGAGGAATAAAAATAAAACTTGTTCCAGCTACAACATAAGTAACAGAATAGTCACAGAATTCCTAGAATATATATATACACACACACACATATATATATATATATATATATATATATATATATATATATATATATATATATATATAAATGTATAATATATATGCATATGTATATAATATGCATAGATATATATTTTTATTCTTCCTTAATCAATTAAGTTTTAAATGGAATAATGAGATAATAAACCATGATTGGTGAATGTACTGAGCCTTTGTGAGTTTCCTTGACCCATATCCTGTTGTAGACACACATACATACATACATACATACATACATATATATATATATATATATATATATATATATATATATATATATATATATATATATATATATATATATATATATATATATATATGTTGCTCCTTTTTCTCAATGAAGTAGCCTCCTTTACAACGGTAATCATCAATTGCTTTGTCTAGTACTCATTTAGTTTAAAGGTCGCATGGTGGAACTAAGGTCAGACCTTCATCTTGATTATGAAGGGTAAGAATTTTACCCATAACTTTTTTTTTAACTTATAATACTTCTTCTAGTCATGAATTTGTTTTTTTAATCTTTCCTCCAGGGGAGTTTTATACTGTCATGCAAGAGACCTTTCTGGATACTGATTAATCTTGCCTTTTTCCTGCTGATTTCTTTTTAAACTACTGTTCAAATAGTGTTGGTGTTTAAAGTTAATATCTCTACTCTCTTCACTTTTAATTTTGTTTATTATTCAGTGCCTTTATTACTATGGACGACGAAGATATGTATGGAAAAAATACTACTGCAAGAGAACCGACACAAATATCTTTGCTTAAAAATTTGTAGATTTTTCTAATGAACAATTATTGATGCATAACAACAGAAAAATAATTGGCGAATGATTGGAGAGAAAAATGAATTTAAATGAAATTTTATTTTGAGTTTACCAGAACAGCAGTTTTCACTTTATACAAAAAGCGGTTGTAAAACTTCTAGTTTCATTTACCCGCAAAGTATATGGAAAAACCTCTACATTTTTTACTTGTTTCGTAGAGAAAAAAATTACAATAGTTTTTTTTTTTCTTAAATTCTCTACATATCAGGAGAACTGCTGCATAGATCTATAGATCAAAATTCTGTTAATCTTGCAAGAACATACTGAAGACACTTGTCGCCACGGCATATCTAGATCATGTTAACATTCAGCATCAGGATCAGCTTTGCATTTAGCCAAGTCTGCGGTTGTACAGACTTTCAATTTGTTATTAAAGTGCAAACCAAGAGGGCACTTATGCTCCTTTGGCTTCCTGAGGAGGCATGTGAAATAACGTCTACAGTCCCGTGGATGGGCAAATATTCCAGCGGCCTTTGGGCATTTAAATTCACATTCTTCAACTGAGGAACCTTCTTCTTCTGAAGACTCTTCACTTGACGAACCTTCTCCTGAAGACTCTTCAGTTGGAGGCTGAGTAGGAGGAACTTCTGTTGGTAATTCGTTACAAGGTTTGCCGTCTGGAGTTAGATATTTTCCAGTTTCACAAGAAACTGACCGGGGGAAATCGCAAGTCAAAATATGCTGGTTCCAGATTAATCCTTCTGGGCAACTCATGACTGCAGGTCCTGCAGGGGCGCACTGTATGAACTTAGAACAGTCAGAAGGATGTTGAAAGTAAGCTCCTAACTTACAGGGGATGACACATCCTTCTATCACACCACTAGTTTCGCCAACACCGGTGACTGTTGGAAAGATACTTTTATTAGTTAATAAGCGAGACGTCACAATGTCCACATCATCCCAAAGCTGAATGAACTTCAGCTAAGGATTATGACGCTAATGTTTAAAATTGTCAACATAGTTCTATGAACGATTTGAAAGCTTATTTAATACAGCAGAAGCATAAAAATAAAAAAAAGTAATTTTTGATATTCTTTAGATGGTCGTACATATGATGTATTAAATATTCTGATAAGAATAAAATAGAGAGTGCTGTCGACGATTCTAAATCTGAGTTTTACAGAAAAAGGAGCCATCTTTAACTCACCTATTATGTTTAAGAGATCCCTTCTGAAATATCAGATTTTATAACGTCCTTCCACACTGAAAGCATAAATAAACATGAGGGTAAAATAGAAAACAAACTTAAAAAATTACCTTTTGCATGGGAACCACCAAACGCCAATGCAACAATCACGAACAGTGATGTCTTCAAACAACCCATTTTGCTCTAATTTGCCCGGTCTTGTTCGCTCAAGTGGATGGGATAGACGAAGTCAGGCAGCTGAATACTGGATTCGCTCTCCTGACTGTGACAATAACGTCCCCTCAACGGAATTTATATACTCGAAGGTTTGGGCATTTCTGACGTCAGTACAGGGATTAAAAACCGCTTTGATTTACCGGTAAGCTTTTAAAAACTGCTTTGATTTACCGAGTAAGCTTACGTCTTTAATTATCCGATTAAGAACAAGTTGGAGGTAGTGACATGTACCTTATGGATTGTCATTTGTTAATAAACGAGAAAAACTGAAATGTAATGACTTTAATCTTTATAACGATTACGTAATCAAGGGGAATTGTCATAAGTGATTGATTGATTAATTGTATCTGTTGTCACAAGTGATGATAAGTGATAATCGCTTATAGTCTTTTAATTCTTGGGCCCGTTTCATGAAAAATCCAATACGCCCTTTTGACCTCAACTCAAATAACCACACCTTCGAATATATAACTTCCGTTGAGGGGACTTTACTGTCCCAGTCAGGAGAGCGAATCTAGTATTCAGCTGCCTGACTTCGTCTCTCCCATCCAACTGAGCGAACAAGACGGCAAAACATACGAGCAAAATGAGTTGTTTGAAGACATCACTGTTCGTGATTGTTGCATTGGCGTTTGGTGGTTCCCATGCAAAAGGTAATATTTTTCAGTTTGTTTTCTATTTTACCCTCATGTTTATTTATACTTTCAATGTGGAAGGACGTTATAAAATCTGACATTTCGGAAGAAATCTCTTAAACATAATCGGTGAGTTAAGATGGCTTCTTTTTCTGTAATATTCAGATTTAGAAGAGTTGACAGCATTCACTATTTTATTTTTATCCGAACATTTAATACATCCTATGTACGGCCATCTGAAGAATATTAAAAACTACTTTTTTGTGGTTCCGCTGTATTAAATAAGTTTTCAGGTCGTTCATAGGACTATTCTGACAATTTCAAACTTTAGCGTCATGATCCTAAGATGAAGTTCATTCAGCTTTGGGATGATGTGGACATTGCGACGTCTCGCTTATTAACTAATAAAAGTATCTTTCCAACAGTCATCGGTGTTGGCGAAACTAGTGGTTTGATAGAAGGATGTGTCATCCCCTGTAAGTTAGGAGCTTACTTTCAACATCCTTCTGACTGTTCTAAGTTCATACAGTGCGCCCCTGCAGGACCTGCAGTCATGAGTTGCCCAGAAGGATTAATCTGGAACCAGCATATTTTGACTTGCGATTTCCCCCGGTCAGTTTCTTGTGAAACTGGAAAATATCTAACTCCAGACGGCAAACCTTGTAACGAATTACCAACAGAAGTTCCTCCTACTCAGCCTCTAACTGAAGCTCAGCCAACTCGCCTGCCTACAGTGGCACCAACTGAAGAGTCTTCAGGAGAAGGTTCGTCAAGTGAAGAGTCTTCAGAAGAAGAAGGTTCCTCAGTTGAAGAATGTGAATTTAAATGCCCAAAGCCCGCTGGAATATTTGCCCATCCACGGGACTGTAGACGTTATTTCACATGCCTCCTCAGGAAGCCAAAGGAGCATAAGTGCCCTCTTGGTTTGCACTTTAATGACAAATTGAAAGTCTGTACAACCGCAGACTTGGCTAAATGCAAAGCTGATCCTGATGCTGAATGTTAACATGATCTAGATATGCCGTGGCGACAAGTGGTCTTCAGTATGTTCTTGCAAGATGAACAGAATTTTGATCTATAGGTCTATGCAGCAGTTCTCCTGATATGTAGAGAATTTAAGACAAAACAGTTGTAATTTTTTTTTCTCTACGAAACAATTAAAAAATGTAGAGGTTTTTTCATATACTTTGCGGGGAAATAAAACTAGAAGTTTTACAACCGCTTTTTGTAAAAAGTGAAAACTGCTGTTTTGTAAAGCTCAAAATAAAATTTCCTTTAAATTCATTTTTCTCTCCAATCATTCGCCAAATAATTTTCTGTTGTTATGCATCAATAATTGTTCATTTGAAAAATCTACAAATTTTTAAGCAAAGATATTTGTGTCGGTTCTCTTGTAGTAGTATTTTTTCCATACATATCTTCGTCGTCCATAGTAATAAAGGCACTGAATAATAAACAAAATTAAAAGTGAAGAGAGTAGAGATATTAACTTTAAACACCAACACTATTTGAATAGCAGTTTGAAGACTCATCAGCAGGAAAAAGGCAAGATTAATCAGTGTCCAGGAAGGTCTCTTGCATGACAGTGAAAACCTCCCCAAAGAAAAGATTAAAAAAAAAAAACTCATGACCAGAAGAAGTATTGTAAGTTAAAAAAAAAAAAAGGTTATGGGCAAAATTCTCATCCTTCATAATCAAGATGAAGATTTGACCTTAGTTCCACCATGAGACCTTTAAACTAGATGAGTAATAGGCAAATCAGTTGATGACTACCGCTGTGAAGGAGAGCTACTTCATTGATAAAAAGGAACAACATACATATATATATATATATATATATATATATATATATATATATATATATATATATATATATATATATATATATATATATGTATATAATATATATTTATATATATGAATGTATGTATGTGTGTATACAACAGGGTATGGGTCAAAGAAACTCACAAAGGCTCAGTACTTTCATCAATCGTGGTATAGTATCTCATTATTCCATTTAAAACTTAAATGGTTAAGGAGGAATAAAAATAAAATTTGCTCCAGCTACAACATAAGTAACAGAACAGTCATAGAATTTACAGAATATATATATATATATATATATATATATATATATATATATATATATATATATATATATATATATAATTTATATATATAAATATATATATATATATATATATATATATATATATATATATTATATACATATACATATATATTATACATTCACACACACACACACACACACACACACACATATATATATATATATATATATATATATAATATATATATATTATGACCTATTAACAAGGACAGATAGGGTCATAACCTCCTTCTACATTCGTTCTGAGAACAATGTCATATCATCTTATATCTCTAAGATTTGCCGGTAGCAATGGACAGTATTGGGTCAGCACATTATATCTCTTTAGTCAACTCCTCTCTCTCTCTCTCTCTCTCTCTCTCTATCTCTCTCTTTCTCTCTCTCTCTCTCTATCCTCAAACAAAGGCTTAGTGAATGAAAACGCCGAGATACAAAACTAGACTTTATTTGTAAAATTAGCGAAAGCATTTCAGCAAAAGCTACGGTCATGAAATGGAGTCTCTCATACCCCACAAAAATGGAAGTCATAACTAGAGGAAACTCAGACTCACAATCAATCGAAGTAGAGATTCTCGACCAACCAATACTAGTGACTGACACCCCGGTCACCAAACAAAATAAAAAGGTCATGACTGCTCTAGACCAAAATAAATGTCATATAGTATGTTAAAAAAGAGCACCACTTCCAATATTCACGTCCTCACAGGACTCATCCAGAATTCCTCTTAAGAGAAACATAGCTTACATTAAAACCTGAAACGATGCATAAAAAATAAACACTTGAAACGGAAAAATGCATAATAGGGAACAGAGGGGTTTCACTGCAACTTAAAATGGGCATTCCACATAATGTCTGAAAAAGTTACAAGTGTTAATGAGTTATCTTACTCACATTCGATGGCCATCGGGAAGCCGTCCCTAAAAGTGGCTGTCTTATTCACAAACACAGCTCAAAAGAGCAACCACAACAGCCGCAAATCAAAGTGAATGCCCATTCTATGGTTCCTCTATAGTATACACATTAAAGAGCGCACGTATGCGCACGTCACTTGATAACCCCTCCCTTGAAGCATGACGTCACCGTCAGCTTCATTGTTCGAAGGAACCCTGCCTTCTGAACCCACAGGTATCACAAAGCTTCCATCCATCTGTCACGTTTTCCCCACGCATCTTGGTCATGAACAGAAGCCATGAATGGGCGCGTTGGGTAGCCGCTGTCTCTAACTGGGGAAAATACCAACATCAACATAGAAGCCACTTGCACAGGAAACTGTTTTCACAGGCCAGCGATTAGTCAGCTTGATCAGTTATAGGAGCTTTGCCCACCTACCACTGGGCATCCTCGCCCAGGTGCAACAAATATCCATAACAAAAGTTCAGTAGGGGCCGGCTCAAAAATCATGACAAACAATATGCACTAGAAACGAAGGTTTCTTGTCTCGTATGCACAACTGTCATTCCAATAACCAGTTCATTGTAAAATGCATCTCTTCACATCTTGAATTCTTCATGATCCAAATATCCTAGACGGCTTCCGACAGACTGCACAAGCCCATGTTGAAGGCGGCGCACACGAATCCTTTGCGCCGAACAGATGTCTCCCAGCAACAACAGCGACTTGTAGACGTCCCGCCTGACATCTCCCAAAAGATCATGGATCCTCTCATGAAGTCGCAGGCGTGGAAACCTGCAAGCGTAACATAAATGGCCCCCATATCCAACTTGTATCTGTTCAGGCTCATAGAAGTCATTCCATAAGGTGCTGCAAGGAAGTGGTGTATAACGTAAGTCGGTCATGTCAACGGTTAACCCAAAAGGTACATAGTCTCCTCACTATCCCATACTATTACTGAACCATAAAAACCTCTACAGAAAGGTTGTATGGCAAAACTATGAAACGATTTCAAGGTACTAACTGGAATTTCCACAAGCAACCCCCTATCAGATACACCAACTTTTAAGATACTATTGATACAAATTCTTTTCAGTAAAAATTACCTAAGAACCATACAGATATGCTGCATTCATTAAAGTCGTTTATAAACACCCGAGAGGTAGAATATCTCCCAAAGTTCGCCCCCTTAGAAGCAGCAACCACTGCCTTAATCTGTGTTTGAATCTCCGATGACACGGATTCCGCTTCTTTCTCAATACTCAACAAGGTAGTTTGACAGGAAGACAAAGCTATCGTAACATCTTAGTCTCCCCCCCATCCTATCAACTGTGGCCAATAACCCATTTAAAGATGTCCATAGTCTCGAAAATGCTCCCGTAATTTATCCTTACAGACGAAATGCGAAAACAGAGAGAGAGAGAGAGAGAGAGAGAGAGAGAGAGAGAGAGAGAGAGAGAGAGAGAGAGAGAGAGAGAGAGGGAGAGAGAGACTAATAAAGTGAAGGGAAAATAAGAGTGAAAAGGAATGAGAGAGTAGTGTGCATCTAATTACGAGAGAGAGAAGAAAAACGTAGAGAAATTGTGCATAGGTGTGTGCGTGTGTGTGTATGTCAATATACGAAAGGAAGAGAAAGAAAAGAGAGCAAAATTATGTTTGTTCATTGTTTTGACAACTGTGTAAGAGATGGAAGTAGTGGGATGGAAAACAACTGTTGCGGGAAAAATTAGCCAAAAACTCTACTTCTTTATGAAAGGCTGGCCAGCTGGAAGTCAGAGAATATGCCCTGTGGAGGAGTAGTAGAGAGAGAGAGAGAATTCAACTTAAAATTTAAATTACATGAGTTATAAAAATTGGTGCCCAACCCTGTAAAAGTATTTTTCCTATGATGCTGGTTTGAAACCCATTATCTTCCCTATAGTGGCCCGTAAATCTAGAAATGATAAAAGTTTACGAGTTTCTTTCTCAACTGTAAACCTAATGTTGGGATGTTGGACATTAATGAATTCTGAAAAGGAATCTGCGTTAAAATCGCGTTTAAACAGGGCAAAGATGTCGTCCACATATCTTTTATAAAATAAATGGTGAAAACTAAGGCGACAATTGTCAAATACTGTCTCCTCCAGGGAGCTCATAAAAAATATTGGCGAAGGTAGGACCTAAAGGGTTTCCCATTGCCATCCCCTCCACCTGTCTGAAACAAGAATCATTAAAAATAAAGACCGTGTCCCGAACGGCCAATTCTAAAAGTTGTTTAAATAAGGGTCTATTAAAACCGTTAAAGAGAGAATCGGGAAATGGAAAAAGTTCGGTTAATATGATCTCGATCGTCTCCTCAACAGGAATACTAGTAAACAAGGAGTCATCGTCGAAACTGACCATAAAAAGGTCAGAGTCCTGCTTAAGAATATCCTCCTTGAAATCAGCAGCATTTTTACGTTAAATGAAACAACCTATTCCCATATATACCGTTCCCAAATTATGTATTTATGCTAAGTTCCCTTTCCTACATGACAAAAGTTTTAAAAAGAAATGTGTGAATTTAATTTAATTCATGAATTGCCAGCTGTAAATCTGAAGTTGATCTCACTAAATCCTCTAAATATACGTTCTTCTTTTTTAAGAGTTAAGGACAGACTGAGGCCTTCCTTGACATCCAACATTATATGTAAATATACCTGTCCCAGATGTAGTCTGGGAACCTACGTTGGATGTACGAGGAGGCTTCTCAAGGTCCGTTTCTGCTTCCACCAAGGTGTCAGCTTCAGGACGGGTTGCACATTATCCAATCCCGGACTATCCAGTTTTCGGAACTATTCTCTGATTTGTGGTACCCACTTGGATATAAATGATTTTAAAATTATTGGATCTGCCCATACGGACGACGAGTTGATGGTGTTGGAGTCGCTTTTTATAAAAACTAATGTACCAACACTAAACAACCAATCATCGTCCACACAACTGTTTATAGCATAATTGCCTGTTTGTTTACTCTCCACGTTCGTTATAGGTTTCTTTCGTATGTTTACTTCTCCCTGTCTTTTAAGTCACTTTTTAGCTCTTGCCTTGGTAGGTGTTCCTTTCAAGTTCTTGTTTTATAATTTTTGTATTTGTTAATGTTAAAATTTTAAAGTTTTACTCGTTGCGTAAGTGACGTTTTAAGTATTTATAGTCTGTAATTTTCCAGCCTTGAGGATGAGGCATCATGTGATGTGAAACGTTGGCATAATAAACTTGATTCTTGTGAGAGACATACATGCCTTTACCTCTTCAACCTGAGATGTTTGTCGGGTCTGTTTCCCCTGCGATTCTTCTCTCTCTCTCTCTCTCTCTCTCTCTCTCTCTCTCTCTCTCTCTCTCTCTCTCTCTCTCTCTCTCTCTCTATATATATATATATATATATATATATATATATATATATATATATATATATATATATATATTATGCTGAATTTGTGTATACTCATGACTTTGGGGGTCGTGGCATGGACTAATTCCATAGTGAGGTTAGGCCCGGGTGTTACTATAGAGAAAGACTATGACGTGTGGCTGTCGTCTGATGCAATATCTTCTGAGTATAGAGTTTGAGGATATAGGTTCGGCAAGGTTTGAGCTTGAAGCATCCCAGAGTAAACTTCAGTTGCTTAGGAATTTTTTTGGGCGAGATGAATATTGGAATAAATCTGTCTGATCCGTTACGGGGTAGGCTAACCGAACTTAATGCTACAGTGGTTAGGGTTCAGGATAGGATTAAGAAGACTTTAACATGCCTTCCAAATTTAGGTGTTTCGGTTTCTCAGGTCTCTTCTTGAAGGAGTAAGAGGGCTGCGCCATTGGTAATTGGAGCCGTTATGATCATAGGATCGATTGCTAGTATGTCAATTGCTAATTTGGTGAGAATTGAACAAGTATCGGCAGTATTTGCTAGCCAGGGTAAAACTCTGATGACTTTACAAGACAGTAAGGATAAATTATGGGAGGGGTTTTGAGACTTTAGGGACATCTTTAAATAGGTTATTAGTCACAGTTGATAGGATGGGGGAGACTTAGACGTTACGATAGCTCTGTCTTCCTGTCAAACTACCTTGTTGAATACTGAGAAAGAAGCGGAATGCGTGTCATCGGAGATTCAAACACAGATTGAGGCGCCTAGTGGTTGCTGCTTCTAAGGGGGCGAATTTTGGGAGATATTCTACCTCTCGGGTGTTTATAAACGACTTTTATGAATGCAGCATATCTGTATTTTTCTCAGGCAATTTTTACTTTATCTTAAAAGTTGGTGTATCTGATAGGGGGTTGCTTGTGGAAATTCTAGTTAGTAACTTGAAATAGTATCACAGTTTTATCATACAACCTGTTCCTAGAGGTTTTTATGGTTCAGTAATAGTATGGGATAGTGAGGAGACTATGTACCTTTTGGGTTGACCGTTGACATGGCTGACTTATGTTATACACTGCTTCCTCGCAGCACCTTACGGAATGACTTCTATGAGCCTCAACAGATACAAGTTGGATATGGGGGCCATTTACGTTACGCCTGCAGGTTTCTACGCCTGCGCCTTCATGAGAGCATCCATGGTCTTTTGGGAGATGTCAGGCAGGACGTCTACAAGTCGCCGTTGTTGCTGAGAGATATCTATTCGGCGCAAAGGATGCCTGTGCGCCGCCTTCAACATGGGCTTGTGCAGTCTGTCGGAAGCCGTCTAGGATATTTGGATTGTCAAGAATTCAAGATGTGAAGAGATGCATTTTACAATGAACTGGTTATTGGAATAACAGTTGTGCATACGAGACAAGAAACCTTCGTATCTAGTGCATATTTTTTGTCATGATTTTTGAGCCGGCCCCTACTGAACTTTTTTTATGGATATTTGTTGTACCTGGGCGAGGATGCCCAGTGGTAGGTGGGCAAAGCTCCTATAACTGATCAAGCTGACTAATTGCTGGCCTGTGAAAGCATAGTTTCCTGCACAAATGGCTTCTATGTTGATGTTGGTATTTTCCGCAGTTAGAGACAGCAGGTAGCCAACGCGCTCATTCATGGCTTCTGGTCGTGACCAAGGTGCATGGGGAAAACGTGACAGATGGATGGAACCTTTCTGATATCTGTGGGTTCAGAAGGCAGGGTTCCTTCGAACACTGAACCTGACAGTGACGGCACGCTTCAAGGGAGGGGTTATCAAGTGGACGTGTGCATACGTGCGCTCTGTTATGTGTATATTATAGAGGAACCATAGAATTGGTATTCAATTTGATTTGCGGTTGGTGTGATTGCTCTTTTGAGCTGTGTTTGTGAATAAGACAGCCACTTTGAGGGACGGCTTCCCGATGGCCACAGAATGTGAGTAAGATAACTCATTAACGCTTGTAACTTTTTCAGACATTATGTGGAATACCCATTTTACGTTGCAGTGAAACCCCTCATTTCTCTATTATGCATTTTTCAGTTTTAAGTGTTTATTTTTTATGCATCGTTTCAGGATTTAATGTAAGCTATATTTCTCTTAAAATAAATTCTGGATGAGTCCTGTGAGGACGTGAATACTGGAAGTGGTGTTCTTTTTTAACATACTTTAGGACATTTATTTTGGTCTAGAGCAGTCATGACCTTTTTATTTTGTTTGGTGACCGGGGTGTCAGTCACTAGTATTGGTTGGTCTAGAATCACTGATTCGACTGATTGTGAGTCTGAGTTTCCTCTAGTTATGAATTCCATTTTTGTGGGGTATGAGAGACTCCATTTCATGACCGTAGCTTTTGCTGAAATGCTTTCGCTAATTTTACAAATAAAGTCTAGTTTTGTATCTCGGCGTTTTCATTCACTAAGCCTTTGTTTGAGGATAGAGAGAGAGAGAGAGAGAGAGAGAGAGAGAGAGAGAGAGAGAGAGAGAGAGAGAGAGAGAGAATGTATGTATGTGTGTGTATACAACAAAGAAACTCGCAAAGGCTCAGTACTCTCACAAATCGTGGTATATTATTTCATTATCCCATCTAAAACTTGAATGGTTAAGGAGGAATAAAAATAAAACTTGTTCCAGCTACAACATAAGTAACAGAATAGTCACAGAATTCCTAGAATATATATACACACACACACATATATATATATATATATATATAAATGTATAATATATATGCATATGTATATAATATGCATAGATATATATTTTTATTCTTCCTTAATCAATTAAGTTTTAAACGGAATAATGAGATAATAAACCATGATTGGTGAATGTACTGAGCCTTTGTGAGTTTCCTTGACCCATATCCTGTTGTAGACACACATACATACATACATACATATATATATATATATATATATATATATATATATATATATATATATATATATATATATATATATATGTTGTTCCTTTTTCTCAATGAAGTAGCCTCCTTTACAACGGTAATCATCAATTGCTTTGTCTAGTACTCATTTAGTTTAAAGGTCGCATGGTGGAACTAAGGTCAGACCTTCATCTTGATTATGAAGGGTAAGCCATAACTTTTTTTTTAACTTATAATACTTCTTCTAGTCATGAATTTTTTTTTTAATCTTTCCTCCAGGGGAGTTTTATACTGTCATGCAAGAGACCTTTCTGGATACTGATTAATCTTGCCTTTTTCCTGCTGATTTCTTTTTAAACTACTGTTCAAATAGTGTTGGTGTTTAAAGTTAATATCTCTACTCTCTTCACTTTTAATTTTGTTTATTATTCAGTGCCTTTATTACTATGGACGACGAAGATATGTATGGAAAAAATACTACTGCAAGAGAACCGACACAAATATCTTTGCTTAAAAATTTGTAGATTTTTCTAATGAACAATTATTGATGCATAACAACAGAAAAATAATTGGCGAATGATTGGAGAGAAAAATGAATTTAAATGAAATTTTATTTTGAGTTTACCAGAACAGCAGTTTTCACTTTATACAAAAAGCGGTTGTAAAACTTCTAGTTTCATTTACCCGCAAAGTATATGGAAAAACCTCTACATTTTTTACTTGTTTCGTAGAGAAAAAAATTACAATGGTTTTTTTTTTTTTCTTAAATTCTCTACATATCAGGAGAACTGCTGCATAGATCTATAGATCAAAATTCTGTTAATCTTGCAAGAACATACTGAAGAAACTTGTCGCCACGGCATATCTAGATCATGTTAACATTCAGCATCAGGATCAGCTTTGCATTTAGCCAAGTCTGCGGTTGTACAGACTTTCAATTTGTTATTAAAGTGCAAACCAAGAGGGCACTTATGCTCCTTTGGCTTCCTGAGGAGGCATGTGAAATAACGTCTACAGTCCCGTGGATGGGCAAATATTCCAGCGGCCTTTGGGCATTTTAATTCACATTCTTCAACTGAGGAACCTTCTTCTTCTGAAGACTCTTCACTTGACGAACCTTCTCCTGAAGACTCTTCAGTTGGAGGCTGAGTAGGAGGAACTTCTGTTGGTAATTCGTTACAAGGTTTGCCGTCTGGAGTTAGATATTTTCCAGTTTCACAAGAAACTGACCGGGGGAAATCGCAAGTCAAAATATGCTGGTTCCAGATTAATCCTTCTGGGCAACTCATGACTGCAGGTCCTGCAGGGGCGCACTGTATGAACTTAGAACAGTCAGAAGGATGTTGAAAGTAAGCTCCTAACTTACAGGGGATGACACATCCTTCTATCACACCACTAGTTTCGCCAACACCGGTGACTGTTGGAAAGATACTTTTATTAGTTAATAAGCGAGACGTCACAATGTCCACATCATCCCAAAGCTGAATGAACTTCAGCTAAGGATTATGACGCTAATGTTTAAAATTGTCAACACAGTTCTATGAACGATTTGAAAGCTTATTTAATACAGCAGAAGCATAAAAATAAAAAAAGTAATTTTTGATATTCTTTAGATGGTCGTACATATGATGTATTAAATATTCTGATAAGAATAAAATAGAGAGTGCTGTCGACGATTCTAAATCTGAGTTTTACAGAAAAAGGAGCCATCTTTAACTCACCTATTATGTTTAAGAGATCCCTTCTGAAATATCAGATTTTATAACGTCCTTCCACACTGAAAGCATAAATAAACATGAGGGTAAAATAGAAAACAAACTTAAAAAATTACCTTTTGCATGGGAACCACCAAACGCCAATGCAACAATCACGAACAGTGATGTCTTCAAACAACCCATTTTGCTCTAATTTGCCCGGTCTTGTTCGCTCAAGTGGATGGGATAGACGAAGTCAGGCAGCTGAATACTGGATTCGCTCTCCTGACTGTGACAATAAAGTCCCCTCAACGGAATTTATATACTCGAAGGTTTGGGCATTTCTGACGTCAGTACAGGGATTAAAAACCGCTTTGATTTACCAGTAAGCTTTTAAAAACTGCTTTGATTTACCGAGTAAGCTTACGTCTTTAATTATCCGATTAAGAACAAGTTGGAGGTAGTGACATGTACCTTATGGCTTGTCATTTGTTAATAAACGAGAAAAACTGAAATGTAATGACTTTAATCTTTATAACGATTACGTAATCAAGGGGAATTGTCATAAGTGATTGATTGATTAATTGTATCTGTTGTCACAAGTGATGATAAGTGATAATCGCTTATAGTCTTTTAATTCTTGGGCCCGTTTCATGAAAATCCAATACGCCCTTTTGACCTCAACTCAAATAACCACACCTTCGAATATATAACTTCCGTTGAGGGGACTTTACTGTCCCAGTCAGGAGAGCGAATCTAGTATTCAGCTGCCTGACTTCGTCTCTCCCATCCAACTGAGCGAACAAGACGGCAAAACAGAGCAAAATGAGTTGTTTGAAGACATCACTGTTCGTGATTGTTGCATTGGCGTTTGGTGGTTCCCATGCAAAAGGTAATATTTTTCAGTTTGTTTTCTATTTTACCCTCATGTTTATTTATACTTTCAATGTGGAAGGACGTTATAAAATCTGATATTTCGGAAGAAATCTCTTAAACATAATCGGTGAGTTAAGATGGCTTCTTTTTCTGTAATATTCAGATTTAGAAGAGTTGACAGCATTCACTATTTTATTTTTATCCGAACATTTAATGCATCCTATGTACGACCATCTGAAGAATATTAAAAACTACTTTTTTGTGGTTCCGCTGTATTAAATAAGTTTTCAGGTCGTTCATAGGACTATTCTGACAATTTCAAACTTTAGCGTCATGATCCTAAGATGAAGTTCATTCAGCTTTGGGATGATGTGGACATTGCGACGTCTCGCTTATTAACTAATAAAAGTATCTTTCCAACAGTCATCCGTGTTGGCGAAACTAGTGGTTTGATAGAAGGATGTGTCATCCCCTGTAAGTTAGGAGCTTACTTTCAACATCCTTCTGACTGTTCTAAGTTCATACAGTGCGCCCCTGCAGGACCTGCAGTCATGAGTTGCCCAGAAGGATTAATCTGGAACCAGCATATTTTGACTTGCGATTTCCCCCGGTCAGTTTCTTGTGAAACTGGAAAATATCTAACTCCAGACGGCAAACCTTGTAACGAATTACCAACAGAAGTTCCTCCTACTCAGCCTCCAACTGAAGCTCAGCCAACTCGCCTGCCTACAGTGGCACCAACTGAAGAGTCTTCAGGAGAAGGTTCGTCAAGTGAAGAGTCTTCAGAAGAAGAAGGTTCCTCAGTTGAAGAATGTGAATTTAAATGCCCAAAGCCCGCTGGAATATTTGCCCATCCACGGGACTGTAGACGTTATTTCACATGCCTCCTCAGGAAGCCAAAGGAGCATAAGTGCCCTCTTGGTTTGCACTTTAATGACAAATTGAAAGTCTGTACAACCGCAGACTTGGCTAAATGCAAAGCTGATCCTGATGCTGAATGTTAACATGATCTAGATATGCCGTGGCGACAAGTGGTCTTCAGTACGTTCTTGCAAGATGAACAGAATTTTAATCTATAGGTCTATGCAGCAGTTCTCCTCATATGTAGAGAATTTAAAAAAAAACAGTTGTAATTTTTTTTTCTCTACGAAACAATTAAAAAATGTAGAGGTTTTTTCATATACTTTGCGGGGAAATAAAACTAGAAGTTTTACAACCGCTTTTTGTAAAAAGTGAAAACTGCTGTTTTGTAAAGCTCAAAATAAAATTTCCTTTAAATTCATTTTTCTCTCCAATCATTCGCCAATTATTTTTCTGTTGTTATGCATCAATAATTGTTCATTGGAAAAATCTACAAATTTTTAAGCAAAGATATTTGTGTCGGTTCTCTTGTAGTAGTATTTTTTCCATACATATCTTCGTCGTCCATAGTAATAAAGGCACTGAATTATAAACAAAATTAAAAGTGAAGAGAGTAGAGATATTAACTTTAAACACCAACACTATTTGAATAGCAGTTTGAAGACTCGTCAGCAGGAAAAAGGCAAGATTAATCAGTGTCCAGGAAGGTCTCTTCCATGAAAGTGAAAACTTCCCCGAAGAAAAGATTAAAAAAAAACTCATGACTAGAAGAAGTATTGTAAGTTAAAAAAAAAAAAAGGTTATGGGCAAAATTCTCATCCTTCATAATCAAGATGAAGATTTGACCTTAGTTCCACCATGAGACCTTTAAACTAGATGAGTACTAGGCAAATCAGTTGATGACTATCGCTGTGAAGGAGAGCTACTTCATTGAGAAAAAGGAACAATATATAAATAAATATATATATATATATATATATATATATATATATATATATAATATATATATTTATATATATGAATGTATGTATGTATGTATGTGTGTATACAACAGGGTATGGGTCAAAGAAACTCACAAAGGCTCAGTACTTTCATCAATCGTGGTATATTATCTCATTATTCCATTTAAAACTTAAATGGTTAAGGAGGAATAAAAATAAAATTTGCTCCAGCTACAACATAAGTAACAGAACAGCCATAGAATTTCTAGAATATATATATATATATATATATATATATATATATATATATATATATATATATATATATACATATATATATATATATATATATATATATATATATATATATATATATATAATTTACATATATAAAAATATATATGTATATATATTATATACATATACATATATATTATACATTCACACACACACACACGCACACACACACACACATATATATATATATATATATATATATATATATATATATATATATATATATATATATATATATTATGACCTATTAACAAGGACAGATAGGGTCATAACCTCCTTCTACATTTGTTCTGAGAACAATGTCATATCATCTTATATCTCTAAGATTTGCCGGTAGCAATGGCCAGTACTGGGTTAGCACATTATTTCTCTCTAGTCAACTCCTCTCTCTCTCTCTCTCTCTCTCTCTCTCTCTCTCTCTCTCTCTCTCTCTCTATCCTCAAACAAAGGCTTAGCGAATGAAAACGCCAAGATACAATACTAGATTTTATTTGTAAAATTAGCGAAAGCATTTCAGCAAAAGCTACGGTCATGAAATGGAGTCTCTCATACCCCACAAAAATGGAATTCATAACTAGAGGAAACTCAGACTCACAATCAATCGAAGTAGAGATTCTAGACCAACCAATACTAGTGACTGACACCCCGGTCACCAAACAAAATAAAAAGGTCATGATTGCTCTAGACCAAAATAAATGTCATATAGTATGTTAAAAAAGAACACCACTTCCAATATTCACGTCCTCACAGGACTCATCCAGAATTCCTCTTAAGAGAAACATAGCTTACATTAAAACCTGAAACGATGCATAAAAAATAAACACTTGAAACGGAAAAATGCATAATAGGGAACAGAGGGGTTTCACTGCAACTTAAAATGGGCATTCCACATAATGTCTGAAAAAGTTACAAGTGTTAATGAGTTATCTTACTCACATTCGATGGCCATCGGGAAGCCGTCCCTCAAAGTGGCTGTCTTATTCACAAACACAGCTCAAAAGAGCAATCACACCAGCCGCAAATCAAAGTGAATGCCCATTCTATGGTTCCTCTATAGTATACACATTAAAGAGCGCACGTATGCGCACGTCACTTGATAACCCCTCCCTTGAAGCATGACGTCACCGTCAGGTTCACTGTTCGAAGGAACCCTGCCTTCTGAACCCACAGGTATCACAAAGCTTCCATCCATCTGTCACGTTTTCCCCACGCATCTTGGTCATGAACGGAAGCCATGAATGGGCGCGTTGGGTAGCCGCTGTCTCTAACTGGGGAAAATACCAACATCAACATAGAAGCCACTTGCACAGGAAACTGTTTTCACAGGCCAGCGATTAGTCAGCTTGATCAGTTATAGGAGCTTTGCCCACCTACCACTGGGCATCCTCGCCCAGGTACAACAAATATCCATAACAAAAGTTCAGTAGGGGCCGGCTCAAAAATCATGACAAACAATATGCACTAGATACGAAGGTTTCTTGTCTCGTATGCACAACTGTTATTCCAATAACCAGTTCATTGTAAAATGCATCTCTTCACATCTTGAATTCTTGATGATCCAAATATCCTAGACGGCTTCCGACAGACTGCACAAGCCCATGTTGAAGGCGGCGCACACGAATCCTTTGCGCCGAACAGATGTCTCCCAGCAACAACAGCGACTTGTAGACGTCCCGCCTGACATCTCCCAAAAGATCATGGATCCTCTCATGAAGTCGCAGGCGTGGAAACCTGCAAGCGTAACATAAATGGCCCCCATATCCAACTTGTATCTGTTCAGGCTCATAGAAGTCATTCCATAAGGTGCTGCAAGGAAGTGGTGTATAACGTAAGTCGGTCATGTCAACGGTTAACCCAAAAGGTACATAGTCTCCTCACTATCCCATACTATTACTGAACCATAAAAACCTCTACAGAAAGGTTGTATGGTAAAACTATGAAACGATTTCAAGGTACTAACTGGAATTTCCACAAGCAACCCCCTATCAGATACACCAACTTTTAAGATACTATTGATACAAATTCTTCTCAGTAAAAATTACCTGAGAACCATACAGATATGCTCCATTCATTAAAGTCGTTTATAAACACCCGAGAGGTAGAATATCTCCCAAAGTTCGCCCCCTTAGAAGCAGCAACCACTGCCTTAATCTGTGTTTGAATCTCCGATGACACGGATTCCGCTTCTTTCTCAATACTCAACAAGGTAGTTTGACAGGAAGACAAAGCTATCGTAACATCTTAGTCTCCCCCCATCCTATCAACTGTGGCCAATAACCCATTTAAAGATGTCCCTAGTCTCAAAAATCCTCCCGTAATTTATCCTTACAGACGAAATGCGAAAACAGAGAGAGAGAGAGAGAGAGAGAGAGAGAGAGAGAGAGAGAGAGAGAGAGAGAGAGAGAGAGAGAGAGAGACTAATAAAGTGAAGGGAAAGTAAGAGTGAAAAGGAATGAGAGAGTAGTGTGCATCTAATTACGAGAGAGAGAAGAAAAACGTAGAGAAATTGTGCATAGGTGTGTGCGTGTGTGTGTATGTCAATATACGAAAGGAAGAGAAAGAAAAGAGAGCAAAATTATGTTTGTTCATTGTTTTGACAACTGTGTAAGAGATGTGAAGGGAGGAAACATTAATGTGCGACAGCGTAATAGACAATAAGAGAGAGAGAGAGAGAGAGAGAGAGAGAGAGAGAGAGAGAGAGAGAGAGAGAGAGAGAGAGAGAGAGAGAGAGAGAGCTACATTATCTCTGTGTTTTCACAATACTAGGTTATACAATGCGCAATATATGTAAGCTTACCATTGAATAAGGTTTTTGAATAGGTACATTTTTTCATGTTTTAATGATACTTGCTTTCCCAGTGATTGTTTTCCCTAAAAGGGCTCAGCTGCGGAGAAAAACTATTGAATACTTATTGCCATGTTTATTTTCTAAAACTGCTGAATGTTGTAGGACCCTCGGTGCAGAAACCTTTTCACCATCAGTGCATCGAAGACCTAATCAAAAGCCTACAACCAGTACATTAACTCGTCTTATACTTCTTTAAAACCTCTGCTAAGAAAAATGAGAAAGAAAATAAGTATTCTGCAGTATAAACATGTTTCGAATTGTTGGCTGATTTTCAGCCAAGTGCCAACTTACAACATCCAGTACCTTATCACCAACCAGTGTTTCACCAAAAGAGTTCAATTCCCCCGGCCGGCTGATGAACAGTTAGAGGAATTTATTTCTGGTGATAGATATTCATTTCTCGGTATAATGTGGTTCGGATTCTACAATAAGCTGTAGGTCCCGTTGCTAAGTAACCAATTGGTTCTTAGCCACGTAAAATAAGTCTAATCCTTTGGGCCAGCCCTAGGAGAGCTGCTAATCAGCTCAGTGGTCTGGTAAAACTTACACAGTTTTGAATTTTTTCGTTATAAAAACAAGGTTCACTAAACATTACTCAAATGTATATACATTTTCGAATTTCATACAATAAAACCACAACAAGCACAAAGTCTAAAATAATCTTCTGTGCTTATATTTGAGGAATTCAGGTATAGTTAAAACAAAGATAAAAATCTAAATCATTCTTCGCTATCGCCCCTATCATTAATAATATAGCAAGGTCAAGATGACATATTCCATTCCTTTTAATGTCGGGTTCTTAAGAGATCTGAGCTTCCATATGAAAGGCTTCTTCCAGTTACTCGAAATCGTTACAAGAACAGCAATTTGAAAAAGGTTATTCACAAAACAGGCTAAAATTTTCCTGGAAAAATATTATACCTCCATTCCTGAGAAAATCCGATATCTGTGTTTCAAGAGTATACCAGTTTTTCAGTGTCACTGGGTCTTCCTTAACATACAATGTGCTCCTTGTTCTCCTATTGGTCCTTAAGAGCCTTAGTGAGTTCTTCTTTTCATGATTTGGGGGAGGAGGTTGTACCAACATATGAATAAGTGATTGCCCTTGCAATCTATTTTCGTTTACAATTTTACCTCTGTATTCTTACATTCCTCCAGATTCTTTATCCAATTACATTGAAATTTATTAATATAAGGCCCACACACTACTTTAATGATTTATTTTTTCGTTTTAAACTTTTTTAAATGCAATTTTAAACGCTCGGTTGGAAGTGAGCATGTTACCCTATTCAACCATTTTCCAAGGCTTGTCCGGTGAAGGTAACGTTCCATTGCTTTCTTCTCTCCCAAAACTTTTCTAGAAGTTCATTTCCGTTCCTGCTATGAGGCTGATTCTAAAAACCAAAATTACTGTATGATATGAGTAGGCTAACGGTCATATAAATGTTATCAACATTATCTTCATTATTATGAATATTCAGAGTACAGGCAGTAGCAGAATGAGCACCGCCAAAATTCATATTCACCTAATAATTGAATGGAAGGGACCTTAATTACTTTCAGCTTTCCCCAACAGATATTTAAAAGGTTTTATTGCTCTCTCTTACTGCCGTCTTTATCTTCAATATTCTCTATGACTTTTTTAAGTTCATACTTATATTTTACATAAAAAGACGATTGGACAGGTCATAATTAAGGGGAGTAACACTGGATCCTTGACACTCTGAGGGTTATGCGAAATAAACTCTCTCTCTTCATTGCTGAATGGAGAATCCACTGTCATCCCTGTATCGAACCCAAAGAAGTAAAAACTGCACCGAAGTTTCTTCGGCGCAATCGAGTTTCCTGTACAGCCGCTACAGCGTATAATGCTGTATTAGTCGCGGCCCATGAAACTTTAAACACGGCCAGGTGCTGGCCTATCCTACACAATTGGCAGAAGCATGTTTATGGCTAACTTTAACCCTAAATAAAATAAAAACTTCTCAGGCTAGAGGGCTGCAACTTGGTATGTTCGATGATTGGAGGGTGGATAATCAACATACCAATTTGCAGCCCTCTAGCCTGAGTAATTTTTAAGATCTGAGGGCAGACAGAAAAAGTGCAGACAGAATAAAGTGCGGACGGACAGACAAAGCCGGCACAATAGTTCTCTTTTACAGAAAACTAAAAAAGTACACGTTCAAATCCTGAGTAGGGTAGACGTGATTATATTGAATGGAATTTAACTGAACTGAATCATTTATTTCTGGTATAAGCCATATATAAAATTACCTTTCTGGATCTTGCTTCTTACTTGGAGTTTGGTTATCAAGCATCTGGTCAATTGTTCTTTTCCAGGTCTTCAAGGACTCGAATGCATTGTTTACATTCTTCTTTGGCACTTGACTTACCTTAATGGCGTCAGTGTTCATAGATTAATATCCTCTACTCTCTTCACGTTTTATTTTGTTCATTATTCAGCACCTTTAGTCCTTTGGAAACCGGAGTTCCACATAAGGAGAAATACTTTTACAAAACTGCACACATTTTAGACAAATATCTTTTAAATATCTTCGCTTAAAAAATTTGTAAACATTTTCTAATAATTACTTATTGATGCATAATAACATAGAAAAGTAGTTGGCGAATACATGGAAAGAAAACCGGATTTAAATGAAATTTTATTCTGAGTTTTACATAACAGCAGTTTTTACCTTTTACAAAAAGTTGTTTCAAGAATTCAACTTTCATTTGCCAGCAAAGTATATGAATAAAACCTCAATATTTTTTTAACTGTTTCAGAGAAGAAAAAGTTTTAAAAATTACAACAGTTTTTTCTTGAATTCTCTACATATCAAGAGAACTGCTGCACAGATATATATATCAAAATTTTGTTCATCTAGCAAGAACATACAGACGATCATATGTCGCGATGGCATATCTAGATAGTGCTAGCATTCAGCATCAGGATCAGCTTTGCATTTAGCCAAGTTTGCGGTAGAACAGATGTTCATTTTGTCATTAAAGTGCAAACCAAGAGGGCACTTATATTCCTTTGGCTTCCTGTGGACGCATGTGAAATAACGTCTACAGTCCCGTGGATGGGCAAATACTCCAATGAGCTTTGGGCATTTCAATTCACATTCTTCAACTGAGGAATCTTCTTCTGAAGACTCTTCACTCGAGGAACCTTCTCCTGAAGAAGACTCTTCACTTGAAGAATCTTCTTCTGAAGATGACTCTTCACTGGAAGAACCTTCTCCTGAAGAGGGCTCTTCAGTTGGTGCCACTGTAGGCAGGCGAGTTGGGTGAGCTTCAGTTGGAGGCTGAGTTGGAGCTTTAGTGGTTGGAACAGGTTTCGGCTCTTCTGTTGGAGGCTGAGTTGGAGCTTTAGTGGTTGGTTCAGGTTTTGGCTCTTCTGTTGGAGGCTGAGTTGGAGCTTTAGTGGTTGGTGCCTGAGTAGGAGGAACATCTGTTGGCAATTTGTTACAAGGCTTGCCGTCTGGAGTTAGATATTTTCCAGTTTCACAAGGAACTGACCTAACTTTGGCACAAGTCAAACTATGCTGGTTCCAGACTGATTCATCTGGGCAATTCAAGACTGAAGGTCCAGAACGGGTGCACTGTATGAACTTAGAACAGTCAAAAGGATGTTGAAGGTAAGCTCCTAACTTACAGTGGATGACACATCCTTCTATCACACCACTAGTTTGGCCAACACGGGTGACTGTTGGAAAGATATTTTTATTACTTAATGAACGAGACATCACAATGTCCACATAATACCAGAGCTGAATGAACATCTTAGGATCATGACGCTAATGTTTGAAATTGAGAACAGTTCTATGAACGATTTGAAAAGTTATTTAATACAGCAGAACCAAAAAATGAAAAAAAAGCAATTTCAATATTCTTCAGATGGTGTCGCATAAGATGTATTAAATATAATGATAGGAATAAAATAGTGAGTGCTGTCGACGCTTCTAAATCTGAGTTTTACGGAAAAAGAAGCCATCATTAACTCACCTATTACGTTTAAGAGATTTTTTCTGAAATATCAGATTTTAATAACGTCCCTCCGCACTGAATACATAAATAAACATGAGGGTAAGAATAAAAAAAAAAAAAAACTGAAAAATATTACCTTTGGCATGGGAACTACTGAACGCCAATGCAACAATCACGACCAGTGAGGTCCTGAAACAACCCATTTTGCTCTTTTTTGCCCGGTCTTGTTCGCTCAAGTGGATGGGAGAGACGAAATCAGGCAGCTGAATACTGCATTCGCTCTCCAGACTGTGACAATACGGTCCCCTCAACGGAAGTTATATACCCGAAGGTATGGGCATTTCTGACGTCATGTTAGGGATTAAAAACCCCTTTGATTTGCCCGGTAAGCTTACCTCTTCAATTATCTGATTAAGAATATGTTGGAGGTGTTGACAGGTACCTTATGGTTATCGTTGGCTAATGAAATAGAAAGACTGAAATTTGATTAACCTTTATAACGATTACGTAATTTAGGGAAATTACGTCATAAATGATGATAAATACAAATCGATTGTTAGTCTTTTAATTCTTGGACCCGTTTCCTAAATAATCCAATATGCCCTTTTGACCTCAACTCAGGAAGACTCGGATACAACAGAGAGGGTTATGATCTTTTGGAGACATCTTCAGACATGAGAAATGCTTATAGGAAGTTGTTCCACACAAATAAGTTAAGAAAGGAAAGTTGGGTCGGAACAGAAACTGGATGGGCCATCATCATGATAAGCTCAATGCTATCAGCACATAGGCCACTTGAACATCCACTGTTTTGACAATGAGGCTAATAATCTCACCCAAGTATGTTATTGTTTAGAAATTGGAGGGTAGCATCTCCTGGAACCAGCCCCGTAAGTTTAAAAAAAGAATAGATAAATAAATAAACAAAATATCTATATATATATATATATATATATATATATATATATATATATATATATATATATATATATATATATATATATATATATATATATATATATATATATATATAACTCGTAGGCGTCCAGGGAAAGTCACTCAATACAGTTGATAGTTTATTCCTAATGCTGACGTGACGTTTCACAACTACATTGTTGCATTTTCAAGGCTGAAATACAGCGAGCTGACTCAATAATTAATCATAAAAACATTTATTACAACAACTGATTAAAAACACTACAGCATTGTCTCATTTAAAATGCTAATTCTTTTAAAAATATCAGAGGCACCATGACACTAAAAGAAGGACCTACCCAGACGGGAGCTAAAACAAGACTATTGAATGAAGGAGAGAAAAATATAAGTTAAAACAAAAATAGAATTGAAAGACCTGGGTTCGATCCTGATGTGAGTCAGAAATTTATTTCTGTTCCACACGTGATTGTGTTGATTATTTCTATCTTATCCACTCAGAAGGGATAATTCGAATGAAATGCTGTCAATTGGGTCATTGCTGAGTCGGGAAGTTGGGGAAATCTCGCTGGTATGCAAGCAGTTAGCTTGGCCAGGTAATTCCTTGGAGGGTATTTTTGGCTTAATATTGAGTATAAAACTTTCGTGTGTATATGCGACAAAACTATCATAAATAGCCCAGTGCTCCATACTTAACAATCAGCTATCATGGTGGTGATGGGCTGGTTTCAAATTATGTACAGAACATGAACTGGAGAAGAATGTTTACAAAAAAGTCGAGATTAACTTCTCTCAAACTTGACAGCCGAATGGATAAGTCCTTTTTTCCCTTTATCAAACCTAAAAGGCATGGGTTCGAATCCTGTCCAGGGCAAATGTACTTATCATAAATAATTCCCTTTGGTGTAAGTTATTCCAAGGGCAGTGTGAACTCCCCTTAAGAAGAATGATTAAGAGAATACCGTGAAGTGTAGTTTTTTCTTTCTAGATTCACTTATCCCACACCGTGCAAATGAGTGACAAGGAGTTTATTGCTACATAAAACCATGACGGAGGTAAAGGAGAATTAGTAAAGGAAACAGAATGACAGGAAAATAGTAAGAGAGGAGAAAAGAGAAGCAGTGTTATCCGGCGGATAAAAAAAGAAAAGAAAAATCACTCCAATTTGGATTGGCGAATGTTTACAGTTCTTGTCAAAGGGAGTCATAACTCGTGGGCAAAAAGAGGCATGGGCTTTTCTTGTTAAATTTCGTAATGCAAATGTAAAAACCATTACAGCTAATTACTGCAATATACCAACTAGTAAGCACATCGTTTATAAAGAATTAACGTTAATAAACATTCTCTTATGGTCAGTCAGTTCAAAGAGAGAGAAAATCTGAAAGTGACCTTCCGCCATGAATTCTTCTCGTAGACTAAAATCAAATCTGTTGACATATCTTTTGAGGCAACGTTTCGGTCTCGCAATTGCTTACCTAGAGACTTAAATACAGAAAAATCAATTTCTTTTTCCGTTACCTTTCCTTTGTTAATTTTTCAAAGGTAAGAACTCATTAGAGCCGTTTTATAACGAGGCTCAGTAATTGCTCTCCTTTTACTGTACCTCCGTTCATAATCCCTTTCTTTCATCTTACTTTCCACTCTCTCTTAACACTCGATTCATATTGCAACTGGGAGGTTTTCCTCCCGTTCCACCTTTCAAACCTTTTTACTTTCAATTTCCGTTTCAGCGCTGAATGACCTCATAGGTTCCAGCGCGTGGGCTTTGGATAATCTATTCTATTGTATTCAGTACTTGATCATTACTTCATACCAGTCGTTTCGAAAATGGGTAACGCTTTGAGCTTTCTGAATCAGTCACACCGCTCTGTTTTAGAAGCTTGTTAAGCATCACCTCAAATGGGAAGCTCGATAACATACCTTTTCAACACTGTCCCGGAAATCGAAGCTCTCAGAGTATGCCTGCACTATCGTTAATAATAGCAGGTGTTTGTCTTCACTGACCTTTTTCAGAATGATTGTTTATGTTTTGAGACGGCAGTTGCTTTATTTGTATAGTTCCATAAACTGCAATATCTTCATTATGAATTTCATGTGTAAGCAGCTATATTTTGCAGTTCAGTGTTATATGTAATACTTCACAGTATACGAAGGGTGAAAACGCAGTAGGGAGACAGAAAACTCTTCGTGAAAGTTACAAGATGAAAGGAAAAATAAGGGTGCAAATAAATGAGAGAATAATATGTACTTGTTTAAGAGAGAGGAAAAACGGAGAGAAAGTGTGTGTGTGTGTGTGTGTGTGTGTGTGTGTGTGTGTGTGTGTGTGTGTGTGTCATATATGAGCGAAAGGAAAAGAAAGAGAGCAAAATTATGCTTGTTCATTTTTTTCGGCGACTGTGTAAGAGAGATGTGAAGGGAGGAAACATTAATGTGTATTGCAAAAGCGTAATAATCAGAGAGAGAGAGAGAGAGAGAGAGAGAGAGAGAGAGAGAGAGAGAGAGAGAGAGAGAGAGAGACAGAGAGCTACATTATCTCTGTGGTTACGCAATACATGGTTATACAATGCACAATATATGTACTGTACGCTTACCAGAAACCAGCCGTCTTTCAATTTACGGCAGATTGCATTATCACAGAAAAGGTTCAACCTTCTTACGGGTTACTTATCTAATAAAGTCGACATGATTTTGTGCTAATGATCCATTGAATAAGGTTTATGAATAGGTACATTTTTTCATGTGTTATCATACTTGTTTCTCCAGTGATTGTTTTCCCTAAAAGAGCTCAGCTGCTGAGAAAAACTAGTGAATACTTACTGCCATGTTTGTTTTCTAAAACTGCTGAATCTTGTAGGAACCCTTGTATAGAAACCTTTCTCACCATCAGTGCATGGAAGACCTAATCAAAAGCCTATAATCAGGACATTACCTCATCTTATACTTCTTTAAAAACTTTCCTAAGGAAAATTATAAAGAAAATAAATATTCTACAGTATAAACATGTTTCAAATTGTTGGGTGATTTTCAGCCAGGTGCCAAGTTACAACATCCAGTACCTTATCATTAACCAGTATTTCACCAAAAGACCTTGTTTAAAGAAGAAATAAATGTCTTAGACAGTTTTGAATTTTTACATTTCAAAAACAAGGTTCAGTAAACATCTCTCAAATGTTTATACACGTTAGAATTTCATAAGGTGAAACCACAGCAAGCGCAAAGTCTAAAATAATCTTCTGTGCCTACAATTGAGCAATTCAGGTATAGTTAAAACAGAGATCAAAATAAAAATAATTTTTAGCTAACACTGCTACTATTAATAATACAGCAAGGTCAAGAAGACATATTCCTTCCTTTTCATGTCGGGTTCTTTGAGAAACTTGAGCTTCCATATCAAAGGCATCTTTCAATTACTCGAAATTATTAGAAGTACAACAATTTGAAAAAGGTTATTTACAAAACAGGATAAAATTTTCCCAGAAAAATACTACATCTGCATTCTTGAGAAAATCCATCATCTGTGTTTGAAGAGTATACCAGTTTTTCAGTGTCACTGGGTCTACCTGAGCATACAATGTGCTCCTTGTTCTCCTATTGGTCCTTAAGAGCCTTCGTGAGTTCTTCTTTTCATGATTTGGAGGAGGTTGTACCAACATATGAATAAGTGATTGCCCTTGCAACCTATTTTCATTCAGAATTTTACCTCACATAATCCTTCTGTAGCATTACATTCATCTAGATTCTTTATCCGGTTACATTGAAATTTATTCATGTAAGACCTATGTACTTCTTTAACGTTTTATTTTTTCGTTTTACACGTTTTAATGCAATTTTAAATGCTCGGTTAGAAGCCAGTATATTCCCATATTCAACCAGTTGTACAAAGGTTTCCCAAGGCTTGCCCAGTGAAGGTAACGTTCCATTGCTTCCTTCTCTTCCAAAACTGTTCTGGAAGTTCATTTCCGTTCCTGCCATGAGGCTAATTGCAAAAACCAAAATTAGTGTGTGCAATGATAAGGTTATCAGTCATATAAATGTTATGAATATTATCTTCATTATAATGAATATTCAAAGTAATAGCAGTAGCAGAACGAGCACCACCAAAATTTATATTCATCTAAGAATTGAATGGAACGTACCTTAATTATTTTCAGCTTTCCTCCACAGATACTGGAAAGGTTTTATTGCTCTCCTTCAGTGCAATCTCTATCTTCAATATTTTTTATGACTTTTTCCCGTTCATACTTACTTTCTGCATAAAAAGACGACCGGATTGGTCACAATTAAGGGGAATAACACTGGAATTAATACATTTGCTGGATCCTTGAAACCACAAGGTTATGCAAAATAAACTTCTTTCTCTTCATTGCTGAATGGAACTGTCATCTCTGTATCAAACCCATATAAGTAAAAAATGCGACGAAGTTTCTTCGGCGGCAATTGAGTTTTCTGTAGAGCCGCTACAGCGTATAATGCTGTATGAGCCGCGGCCCATGAAACTTTAAACATTATGGCTAACTTTAACCTTAAATAAATAAAAACTGCTCAGGCTAGAGGGATGCAATTTGGTATGTTTGATGACTGGAAGTTGAATGATCAACATACCAATTTGCAGTCCGCTAACCTTAGTAGTTTTTAAGATCTGAGGGCAGAGAGAGAATGTGCGGACAGAATACAGTGCGGACAGATAGACAAAGCCGGCACAATAGTTTTCTTTTACAGAAAACTAAAAAGGTACACGTTCAAATCCTGAGTAGGGTAGACACACTTATACTGAATGGAATTTAACTGAACTGAATCATTTATTTCAGGTATAAGCCATATATATAATGACCTTTCTAGATCTTGCGTCTTACTTGGAGTTTGGTTATCAAGCATCTGTTCAATTGTCCTTTTCCATGTCTTCAAGGACTCGAATGCGTTGTTTTGATTCTTCTTTGGCTCTTGACTTATCTTAATGGCGTCAGTGGTCATAGATTAACATCTACTATCTTCACGTTTTATTTTGTTGATTATTCTGTGCCTTTATTGCTATGGAAACCGGGGTTCCGTATAAGGAAAAATACTTTTACAAAACTACACACACTTTAGACAAACATCTTTGATTAAATATTTGTAAACTTTTTCTAATAATTACATATTCATGCATAATATCATAGAAAAGTATTTGGCGAATAACTGGAAAGAAAAATGGATTTAAGCGAAATTTTATTCTGAGTTTTACATTAACAGCAGTTCTTACATTTTACAAAAAGTGGCAGTAAGACTTCCACTTTCATTTGCCCGCAAAGTATATGAATAAAACCCCAATATTTTTTTTAACTGCTTCATAGAAGAAAAATTTTAAAAAATTACAACTGTTTTTTCTTGAATTCTCTACATATCAAGAGAACTGCTGCACAGATATATATATCAAAATTTTGTTCATCTAGCAAGATCATATGTCGCCACGGCATATCTAGATCGTGTTAGCATTCAGCATCAGGATCGGCTTTGCATTTAGCCAAGTTTGAGGTTGTACAGGTGTTCATTTTGTCATTAAAGTGCAAACCAAGAGGGCACATATGCTCCTTTGGCTTCCTGTGGACGCATGTGAAAAAACGTCTACAGTCCCGTGGATGGGCAAATATTCCAGTGCGCTTTGGGCATTTCAATTCACATTCTTCAACTGAGGAATCCTCCTCTGAAGAAGACTCTTCACTCGAGGAACCTTCTCCTGAAGAAGACTCTTCACTTGAAGAATCTTCACCTGAAGAAGAATCTTCACTCTCAGAACCTTCTCCTGAAGAGGGCTCTTCAGTTGGCGCCACTGTAGGCAGGCGAGTTGGGTGAGCTTCAGTTGGAGGCTGAGTAGGAGGAACTTCCGTTGGTAATTCGTTACAAGGCTTGCCGTCTGGGGTTAGATATTTTCCAGTTTCACAAGAAACTGACTGGGGTAAAGTGCAAGTCAAAATATGCTGGTTCCAGATTAATCCTTCTGGGCAATTCAAGACTGAAGGTCCTGTAGGGGCGCACTGTATGAACTTGGAACAGTCAGAAGGATGTTGAAGGTAAGCTCCTAACTTGCAGTGGACGACACATCCATCTATCAAACCACTAGTTTGGCCAACACGGACGACTGTCGGAAAGATATTTTTATTAGTTAATGAGCGAGACATCACAATGTCCACATAATCCCAGAGCTGAATGAACTTCATCTTAGGATCATGACGCTAATGTTTGAAACTGTCAGTATTGTTGTATGAATGATTTGAAAATTATTTAATACAGCTGAACCAAAAAAAGTAATTTCAATATTCTTCAGATGGTGTTACATATGATGTATTAAATATTCTGATAGGAATAACATAGTGAGTGCTGTCGGCGCTTCTAAATCTGAGTTTTACAGAGGAAGCAGCCATCTTGAACACACCTATTACGTTTAACACATTTTTTCTGAAATATCAGATTTCAATAACGTCCTTCCACACTGAAAGCATAAAAAAACATGAGGGTAAGAATAAAAAAAAAAAAACTGAAAAATATTACCTTTTGCATGGGAACCACTAAACGCCAATGCAACAATCACGAACAGTGACGTCTTCAAACAACCCATTTTGCTCTTTTTTGCCCGGTCTTGTTCGCTCAAGTGGATGGGAGACAATATCAGGCAGCTGAATACTGAATTCGCTCTCCTGACTGTGACAATAAGGTCCCCTCAACGGAAGTTATATACACGAAGGTATGGGCATTTCTGACGTCATACAGGGATTAAAAACCACTTCGATTTACCCGTTAAGCTTACCTCTTCAACTATCTGATTAAGATTAGGAACTAATTGGAGATGTTAACAGGCACCTTATGGCTTATCATATGCTAATAAACGAGAAAAACTGAAATTTGATGACTAACTTTTACAACGATTACGTAATTTAGGGAAATTATGTCATAAGTGATGATAAGTAAAAATCGGTTATTAGTCTTTTAATTCTTGGACCCGTTATCTGAAAATTCCAATATGCCCTTTTGACCTCAACTCACGAAGACTCGGATACAACAAAGAGGGTCAAGATCTTTTGGAGACACATCTTCCGTCATGAGAAATGCTTCCACACAGCTAAGTTAAGAAGGGAAAGCTGGATCTGAAGAGAAATTGGATGGGCCACCATCAAGATGAGCTCAATGCTGTCAGTACATAGGCCACTTGAACATCCACTGTTTTGACAATGAGGCTAATAATCTCACCCAAGTATGTTATTGTTTAGAAATTGGAGGGTAGCATCTCCTGGAACCAACCCCTTAAGTTTAAAAAAAGAACAGATAAATAGATAAATAAATAAATAAATAAATAAAATATATCTACATATATACATATGTATATATATAAATTTCTGACTCACATCAGGATCGAACCCAGGCCTTTCAATTGAAAGGTAAGGGCGCTGCCCACTAGGCCATACACGTCTATAAGAAGTTGGGACCTGAGAGCTACTGCATCCAAGGAATTACCTGGGCAAGCTAACTGCTTGCATATCAGCGAGTTTTCGCCAACTTCCCGAGTCAGCAATACCCAGTTGACGGCATTTCATTCGAATTATCCCTTCTGAGTGAATACGATAGAAATAATCAACACGCAATCACGTGTGGAACAGAAATAAATTTCTGACTCACATCAGGATCGAACCCAGGTCTTTCAATTAAGAGACAAGGGCGCTGCCAACTATGCAGTTGGGCTTGCCCAGATAATTCCTTGGGTACAGTTGCTCTCAGGTTCCAACTTCTTATAGACTTGTATGGCCAAGTGGGCAGCGCCCTTGCCTTTCAATTGAAAGACCTGGGTTCGATACTGATGTGAGTCAGAAATTTATTTCTGTTCCACAGGTGATTGTGTGTTGATGTTACACAAGCTTCTTCAACAGAGTGGTGTCACTGATTCACAAAGTTCAAAGTGTTACCCATTCAGAAGCGAATGGTCTGAAGGACTGATTAAGTGCTGAATAGAATAGAATAGAATATAGAATTCAGGCCAAAGACCAACCGCTGGAACCTATGAGGTCATTCAGCGCTGAAACGGAAGCTGAAAGTAAAAAGGTTTGAAAGGTGTAACAGGAGGAAAACCCCTCAATTGCACTATGGCTCAATTGTTAGGAGAGGGTGGAAAGTAAGATGGAAGAAAGAGATTACAAACAGAGGTACAGTAAAAGGCGGTCAAGTACTGAACCTCATTATAAAACGGCTCTAATGAGTTCTTATTATTGAGAAAATTATCAAAAGAAAGGGACCGAAAATAGAAAATGCTCTTTCAGCGTTTCAGCTTTGACGTCACTTCGATTACGAAACCGCAACGTTGCCTGAAAAGATATTATTTCCACAGATCTGATTTTAATTTCTGATATGAATTCTTGGCAGAAGGTTACTTTCAGTTTTTCCTATCCCTTTGAACTGACTGAATATCGTTTCGCCACCCTCTCCCCACAAAAAACAAATTGCGCTTATTTTAACGCAGTCCTGAAAATTAGAAAGCATCAAGAGGTGTCACTTCCAACAGATGTTACTGAACAGACTCGTTTTCTCTTGAGTCAATAGATGGCATTTTAAGTTGATTTAACAACAACATAGCCCACCAAATGGTACTTTGACTCCTCTAAGTCGTCCCTCCCCTTACTCTTCAGATGCCACTACAGCAAAATATTGTTCTCAACACTGTGCTGAGTAGATGACTATCGAACCAGCCTTTTCCGACATCTGTGTTTGAAGAGTATACCAGTTTTTCAGTGTCACTGGGTCTACCTTAACATACAATGTGCTCCTTGTTCTCCATCGGTCCTTAAGAGCCTTCGTGAGTTCTTCTCTCTATGATTTGGAGGAGGTTGTACCAACACATGAATAAGTGATTGCCCTTGCAGTCTATTTTCATTTAGAATTTTACCTCACACAGTCCTTCTGTATTCTTACATTTCTCCAGATTCTTTATACAATTACACTGAAATTTATTAATATATGTACTTCTTTAATGTTTTATTTTTTCGTTTTACACTTTTTTTAATGCAATTTTAAACGCTCGGATGGAAGCCAGCAATTTCCCATATTCAACCAGTTGTAGAAAGGTTTCCCAAGGCTTGCCCAGTGCAGGTAGCGTTCCATTGCTTCCTTCTCTTCCAAAACTTTTCTAGAAGTTCATTTCCGTTCCTGCTATGAGGCTAATTACAAAAACCAAAAGTAGTGTATGCAACGATAAGGTTAGCAGTCATATAAATGTTATCAATATCATCTTCATTATTATGAATATTCAAAGTAATATCAGTAGCAGAATGAGCACCACCAGAATTCATATTCACCTAAAAATTGAATGGAACGCACCTTAACTGTTTTCAGCTTTCCCCCATAGATACTTGGAAGGTTTTACTGCTCTCCTTTAGTGCCCATCTCTATCTTCAATATTTTTTATGACTTTTTCCCGTTCATACTTACTGTACATTTTATATAAAAAGACGACTGGACAGGTCATAATTAAGGGAAAGAACGCTAGAATTAATACATCTGCTGGATCCTTGAAACCCACAGCGTTATGCGAAATTAACTTCTTTCTCTTCATTGCTGAATGGAGAATCCACTGTCACCTCTGTGTCAAACCCATATAAGTAAAAAATGCGACGAAGTTTCTTCGGCGCAATTGAGTTTTCTGTACAGCCGCTACAGCGTATAATGCTATATGAGACGCGGCCCATGAAACTTTATCCACGGCCAGGTGCTGGCCTATACTATATCGTTGGCAGAAGCACGATTATGGCTAACTTTAACCTTAAATAAATAAAAACTACTCAGGCTACAGGGCTGCAATTTGCTGTTTGATGATTGGTGGGTGGATGATCAACATACCAGTTTGCAGCCCTCTAGCCTCAGTAGTTTTTAATTTCTTAGGTCGGACAGAAAAAGTGCGGACAGAATAAAGTGCGGACGGATAGACAAAGCCAGCACAACAGTTTTCTTTTACAGAAAATAAGAAGGTACACGTTCAAATCCTGAGTAGGGTAGGCGTGCTTATTGAATGGAATTTAACAGGACTGAATCCTTTATTTCAGGTATAAGCCATACATATAATGACCTTTCTGGATCTTGCATCTTCCTTGGAGTTTGGTCATCAAGCATTTGTTCAATTGTTCTTTTTCAGGTCTTCAAGGACTCGAATGCGTTGTTTTGGTTCTTTTTTGGCACTTGACTTATCTTAAAGTGTTCATAGATTAATATCCTCTACTCTCTTCAATTTTTATTTTGTTCATTATTGAGTGCCTTTATAGCCATTTGAACTGGAGTTCCGTATAAGGAAAAATACATTTACAAAACTACACACATTTTAGGCAAATATCTTTTAAACATCTTTGCTTAAAAATTTGTAAACTTTTTCTAATAATTGCTTATTGATGCATAATTTCATAGAAAAGTATTTGGCGAATAACTGGAAAGAAAAATGGATTTAAGCGAAATTTTATTCTGAGTTTTACATTAACAGCAGTTCTTACATTTTACAAATAGTGGTTGAAAGACTTCCACTTTCATTTGCCAGCAAAGTATATGAATAAAACCTCAATATTTTTTTAATTGCATCATAGAAGAAAAATAAAAAAAAAACTACAACTAGTTTTTCTTGAATCCGCTACATATCAAGAGAACTACTGCACATATATATATGTCAAATTTTTGCTTATCTAGCAAGAACATACAGACGATATGTCGCCACGGCATATCTAGATCGTGTTAGCATTCAGCATCAGGATCGGCTTTGCATTTAGCCAAGTTTGAGGCTGTACAGGTTTTCATTTTGTCATTAAAGTGCAAACCAAGAGGGCACATATGCTCCTTTGGCTTCCTGTGGAGGCATGTGAAATAACGTCTACAGTCCCGCGGATGGGCAAATATTCCAGTGCGCTTTGGGCATTTCAATTCACATTCTTCAACTGAGGAATCTTCCTCTGAAGAAGACTCTTCACTCGAGGAACCTTCTCCTGAAGAAGACTCTTCACTTGAAGAATCTTCACCTGAAGAAGAATCTTCACTCTCAGAACCTTCTCCTGAAGAGGGCTCTTCAGTTGGCGCCACTGTAGGCAGGCGAGTTGGGTGAGCTTCAGTTGGAGGAACTTCTGTTGGTAATTCGTTACAAGGCTTGCCGTCTGGGGTTAGATATTTTCCAGTTTCACAAGAAACTGACTGGGGTAAAGTGCAAGTCAAAATATGCTGGTTCCAGATTAATCCCTCTGGGCAATTCAAGACTGAAGGTCCTGTAGGGGCGCACTGTACGAACTTAGAACAGTCAGAAGGATGTTGAAGGTAAGCTCCTAACCTGCAGTGGACGACACATCCTTCTATCAAACCACTAGTTTGGCCAACACGGATGACTGTTGGAAAGATACTTTTATTAGTTAATGAGCGAGACATCATAACGTCCACATAATCCCAAAGCTGAATGAACTTCATCTTAGGATCATGACGCTAATGTTTGAAACTGCCAGCGCAGTTCTATGAACGATTTGAAAACTTATTTAATACAGCTGAACCAAAAGAAAAAAAGTAATTTCAATATTCTTGAGATGGGGTTACATAAGATGTATTAAATATTCTGATAAAAATAAAATAGTGAGTGCTGTCGACGCTTCTAAATCTGAGTTTTACAGAAGAAGCAGCCATCTTTAACTCACCTATGACGTTTAACAGATTTTTTCTTAAATATCAGATTTCAATAACGTCCTTCCACACTGAAAGCATAAAAAAAACATGAGGGTATGAATAAAAAGAAAAAACTGAAAAAAATTACCTTTTGCATGGGAACCACTAAACGCCAATGCAATAATCACGAACAGTGATGTCTTCAAACAACCCATTTTGCTCTATTTTGCCCGGTCTTGTTCGCTCAAGTGGATGGGAGACAAAATCAGGCAGCTGAATACTGAATTCGCTCTCCTGACTGTGACAATAAGGTCCCCTCAACGGAAGTTATATACCCGAAGGTATGGGCATTTCTGACGTCATACAGGGATTAAAAACCACTTTGATTTACCTGTTAAGCTTACCTCTTCAATTATCTGATTAAGATTAGGAACTAATTGGAGGTGGCAACAGGTACCTTATGGCTTATCATTTGCTAATAAACAAGAAAAACTGAAATTTGATGATTTTAATCTTTATAACGATTACGTAATTTAGGGAAATTATGTCACAAGTGATGATAAGTAAAAATCGGTTATTAGTCTTTTAATTCTTGGACCCGCTTCCTGAAAAATCCAATATGCCTTTTCGATCTCAACTCAGGAAGACTCGGATACAACAGAGAGGGTTAAGATCTTTTGGAAACACATCTTCAGACATGAGAAATGCTTATAGGAAGTTGTTCCACACAGCTGAGTTAAGAAAGGAAAGTTGGGTCGGAACAGAAATTGGATGGGCCATCATCAAGATGAGCTCAATGCTGTCAGCACATGGGCCACTTGAACATCCACTGTTCTGACAATGAGGCTGACAATCTCATCCAAGTATGTTATTGTTTAGAAACTGGAGGGTACCGTCTCCTGGAACCAACCCCTCAAGTTTAAAAAAAATGGATAAATAAATAACTATATATATACGTAGATATATACATATGTATACACACACATATATATATAATATATATATATATATATATATATATATATATATATATATATATATAAATTTGGTCACTAACTCACAAATGACTTTATTCTCCCATATAATAAAGCATAAATACCTTTTTATACCGAACTCACTTTACTCAGGGAATAACTAATATTCAAAAGGTAATTATATATATGGCTTATGTATACGGCTTTCGGGTTTGATACAGATATGACATTGGATTCTCCTTTCAACACAGAAGAAACAGAAGTTTATTTCGAAGGACCCTCTTAAGGGTAAAGGAAACACAGATGTTGGATCTCAAGAATGCAGATATAATACTTTTCTGGGAAAATTTTTAGCCTGTTTTGTAAATAACCTTTTTCAATTTGCTGTAACTCTAATGATTTCGAGTAACTGAAAGACGCCTTTGATATGGCACCTCAAATTTCTTAAAGAACCCGACATAAAAAAGGAAGGAATATGTCTTCTTGACATTGCCATATTGTTAATGATAGTGGCGTTAGCCAAATATTATTGTTATTTTTCTCTCTGTTTGTTTTAACTATACCTGAAGTGCTCAATTAAAGCCATAGAAGATTATTTTAGACTTGTGCTTGTTGTGGTTTCGTCTTATAAAATTCGAACGAGTATATACATTTGAGTGATGTTTAATGAACTTTGTTTTTATAATGAAAAAAATTCAAAACTATGTAAGGCATTTTTTTGATAACGTACTGGATGTTCTAAACATGTTTATACAGCAGAATATTTATTTTCTTTATCATTTTTCATAGCAAAGGTTTAAAAAAGTATAAGACGAGTTACTGTATTGGTTATAGGGTTTCGATTAGGTCTTCTATGCACTGATGGTGAGAAAGTTTTCAATAGGGGTTCCTACAAGATTCAGCAGTTTTAGAAAATGAACATGGCAGTAAGTATTCACTAGTTTTTCTCCGCAGCTGGCCCTTGTAGGGAATACAATCACTGGAGAAACAATCATCATAAAATATGAAAAAGGTGCACCTACTCAGAAACCCTATTCAATGGATCATCAGTACAAAATCAAGTCGATTTAATTAGGTAAGTAACCCGTAAGAAGGCTGAACCATTTCTCAGATAATGCAATCTACTGTAAATTGAAAGACGGATGGTTTCTGGTAGGCGTACATATATTGTGCATTGTATAACCATGTATTGTGTAACCACAGAGATAATGTAGCTCTCTCTCTCTCTCTCTCTCTCTCTCTCTCTCTCTCTCTCTCTCTCTCTCTCTCTCTCTCTCTCTGTTTTCGCATTTCGTCTGTAGTAAAGTAATACATATAACACTGGACTGCAAAATAAAGCTGTTTACTTATGAAGGTCATCATTAAGATATTGCAGTTTATGGAACTAATAAAATACACCAACTGCTGTCTCAAAACATAAACAATCATTCTGAAAAAGGTCAGTGAAGACAAACACCTGCCATTATTAACGATGGTGCTGACATGCTTTATAAACTTCGATTTATTGAACAGTGTAAACTAAATATTTTGATGAACTTCCCATTCCAGGTGATGCTAAACAAGCCTCTTCAACAGAGTGGTGACACTGATTCACAAAGTTCAAAGTTTCACCCATTTTAGAAGCGAATGGTCTGAAGGACTGATCAAGTACTGAATAGAACAGAAGAGAATATAGAATTTAACCCAAAGACAAGCGCTGGACCTATGAGGTCATTCAGCGCCAAAACGGAAACTGAAAGTAGAAGGTTTGAAAGGTGGAACAGGAGGATTGTTAGGAGAGGGTGGAAAGTAAGATGGAAGAAAGAGATTATGAACGAAGGTACAGTAAAGGGAGATGAATTCATAGCAGAAGGTTACTTTCAGTTTTTCCTTTCCCTTTGAACCGACTGAACCTGAGAGAATGTTTATCAACGTTAATTTTAATTTCTTACCCTGAAACTGTAAAAAAATTCCTTCACGAGCTGGCTACATCTACAAGTTCATTTGCTGGGAAAAATATGGCCGCTTCTATATTTATAAAACTGTCTAAAAATAAAAAAAAGAATATGGTAAGTCGTAAAACCATTTTAGTTTGGGAAGATTACTGAATATCGTTCCTCTCCCAATCCCCAAATGAAAAAAAATTACGCATATTTTAACGCAGTCCTGAAAACTAGAAAGTATCAACAGGTGTCACTTCCAACAGATGTTACTGAACAGACTCGTTTCTTCTTGAGTCAAAAGATGGCATTTTAAGTTGATTTAATAACAACACTGCCCACCAAATGGCACTTTGCCTCCTCTAATTCGTCCTTCACCTGACTCTCCAGATGCCACTTGAGCAAAATATTGTTCTCACCACTCTGCTGAATAGATGACTAACGAACTAGCCTTTTCATTTTCCTGCATCCTGCCAAGAGCAACGAAGTCAAAGCTTTTATTTTCTCTCTTCAATGGCCCTCCAGGTGGCACCACAGTTCTAGTTAGCCGTTCACCAACCGAACTATGCGACATTGTATTATTAAAATAATAACAGTAACATTCACGATTCCTCTGCTCTTGTCTGCCTGTTGGCAATGTAGCTCATGATTATCCTTCCACAGGTCCTCCCTAAACGGTTCTGTAACACTAACATATTTCTGATTCACTCGTTTCTATATGTTTTTGTAGGTCAATTTGTGCATCATCCCTCTTTTGTCTGATGAGGCCTAAGAGAAAGTCTGTCCTCCACTACTTGCCAGCCAGAGGGTTCTGTAGCACAACTTGAATCATTCTCCACACAGACCAAGTGATTCTGAAGCGCCTTCCTTTGATCACTTCAGAACATTGTTGTCACTAAATGGCACTTTAGCGAAAAACCACCCGCCAATTGCTCAGCTAACAGAAGTTGCTACAGTGGTCGTTTATTCTTCCTGTTACCAATAAAAAGGTTCTGCAGTACCAGGTATTAACGCCCTCTTATGCTAATTGACAGTTTTAGGTCAAGCTTATCACTCTCAAAACATTTCGTCAGCACAGGAGGTAGATTTCGTTTATCTCTCCCTTCGCTTACTGAATCGAATTTTATTTTAAGGTTGTCATTTCACTTTCCTGCCAAGTGGTAAGACAAAAACGGTATTGATTCCACTTCATAACTTGACTAAACATTTCACAGCAGAGAAAATGCTAATTTTGTTTGTCTCTAGACAGAAAAGAGAGTATGGCTGCCCCTTCCCTCACCAAGCAGATGGCTCTGTTGCACATATTCTCAACCTCACTCGCCAGATGCCATTGGAGCACCAGAAGTTCCTCCCCAACTCGCCTGGCAAATGGAACTACTGTGTGGAAATATTAATCCTACTCCCTACCACCTTGTGTGACCCGCGAGGTTGCTGAGGTTAGAAAAAAATTTTAAAAATGCACCAAAGTTTCTTCGGCGCAATCGAGTTTTCTGTACAGCCGCTACAGCGTATAATCAAGGCCACCGAAAACAGATCTATCTTTCGGTGGTGTCGGTATAATGCTGTATGAGCCGCGGCGCACGAACTTTAACCACGGCGGCCGGTGGTGGCCTGCCCTATATCGTTGCCAGAACCACGATTGTGGCTAACTTTAACCGTAAATAAAATAAAAACTACTGAAGCTAGAGGGATGAAATCTGGTATGTTTGATGATTGGAGGGTGGATGATCAACATATCAATTACAGCCTTCTAGCCTCAGTAGTTTTTAAGATCTAAGGACGGAGAGAAAAAGTGCGGACGGACAGACAAAGCCGGCAAAATAGTTTTCTTTTACAGAAAACTAAAAACGGCGTGATATTCCTGCACGATGTTTGTTTTTCCTAAGTCATGAAATAGGCAAAATTATAATTTCACGGGGATTAGGCTCTATCTTTCAGCGAGAGAAAGATCGCCAATTTCATGCCTTACTAAAGAGAACAAACTCTCGGGGGGCAGGAAATGGTGAAAATGCTCGTGCATACTTAATCAGGTTCCCTCTCCTAAGAAGGACAGAGAGAGAGAGAGAGAGAGAGAGAGAGAGAGAGAGAGAGAGAGAGAGAGAGAGAGAGAGAGAGAGACGGTTAGGGGGAGGGAGGTGAGTCTAAATATTGTATCCCAATCACATATCAGACTAATTATTGACGGCAACATCTTTACGAAGCGAGAAAGATAGAAAAGGGTGGATGAAAACATTGAGGGAAACAGTTTAGGAAATCTTGCAACAAATCACACCATAAAGACTGTGTGTTTTTCCTCATAATTAATATTAGATAACAATGCTTCCTTAAAACATGTTATGCCCCGTCCCGTTTTCTATGATACCAAACCCAAAAGGCCAGGACGGCAGCAATTATATATGTCCCTTTGCATTAAGTTATCCTCAAGGTAAGGTTAAAATAATTTCATTTTTTTTTGGGAGGGGCTTAATATTTTTGAGTATAAGAAAGTCACGTGTGTACAAGTGACAAAGATATAAACAACCAAGTACTACAAACAAGCTTAAAGGAGATGGGTTGATTTTAAATTTAGGTACAGAACAAGAATTTGACGGGAATGTGAAGAGTAAAGCCAAAATTAACTTATATCACCCTTGACAGCCGGATATGTCCTTGTTTCCCTGCATCAAAAGGCATTGGTTCGAACCCTGTCCTGGGCAAATGTATTTATCATATCCAATTTCCTTTGGTATAAGTTATTCCAAAGGCAATGTGAATTCCCCATTGAGGCTTAATATTTGTAAGCATAAGTCACGCGTGTATTACTAACCACACACAATCACACACACACACACACACACACACACACACACATATATATATATATATATATATATATATATATATAGTATATGCAATAAGTAACCAAACTGCACGTGACAAATATATAAGTAGACAACCACATAAAAAGTTAAGTATACCTTAGTTTAACCAGACCACTGAGCTGATTAACAGCTCTCCTAGAGAGGGCTGGCCCGAAGGATTAGACTTACTTTACGTGGCTAAGAACCAATTGGTTACCTAGCAACGGGACCTACAGCTTATTGTGGAATCCGAACCACATTATACCGAGAAATGAATTTCTATCACCAGAAATAAATTCCTCTAATTCTTCACTGACCGGCCGGATGCTCGAACTCGGGCCTAGCAGAGTGCTAGCCGAGAACTCTATACCGACTCGTCCAACGAGGAACTGACAACCACATGAAAGGTGAAAATCTAAGACCAGGTACCAAGCGCTTTCGTGTATTGCTTACACTTCTTCGGGGTACTACGTATATATATATATATATATATATATATATATATATATATATATATATATATATATATATATATATATATATATATTTGTAAACGGAAACTTTTTAAGTTTTCTAAGCAAGCCAAGAGACTGACCATTGAATAAAAGGACCGTGTATTTACAACCAAAAAATTATTACATTACCTGAAAGTACTGTAACATATGCACCTAAGCTGTTGCAGCTGGGAATATGAGCCTTGTAAGAGAGATAACATGATTTAATGAAAAACACAAATCCAGCTTAATACGTTCGGTGACTCGATATCTCTTAAGCCTGAGGAGCTGAAGCCGATGATTATATTTTCATACCAAGATTCTCAGGATAAAGAAGAGGCTAAAAGCAATGAAGAAGGGGGGACAAAGGTCACTCGCTATCTGTTTTATAATGTGCTGTTATCTGAGCCTGAAACTCTGCTAATCTAAGGACTTCTGTTTTTCATTAACCCCCGAATGTTATTCTTTCTTCAGAGTTTCTCTGAAATTCCGTACACTAATTTTATTAATTTGTTTTATTTTCAAGTTTATAAAGCTAGTATTTTATAAAAAATGGCCGCGTACATCAAACACATTGAATTTATAATTTAGAGCAGAAATGTCAAAGTGCACATCTTGAAACACGAGCAAACATAATTAGGTAAACATTGCACACTGTTTTTCCGGTATGTTCCTGTTTATAATAAGAGGAAATTTTCTGTGAAACATTACACCAGCGTTTCGTTTATAAAGTTAAACAGTGCTTCGCTATTTATGGCCGTGAACTCAAGTTCGTTAACCTCAGATCCTCTGTAAGAGGCGGTGATGCCCTTTCTGAGAATACACTCGGTTCTAGCAATCTAAATTCTTTCCTTTACTAAGAGCACAAAGATGGAATGTTTATGGTGGTCTGGTCTAGTCTTCTTCCTCTAAAACTCCTGTACGATTTATCTAGGCTTACTGAAATCTTTCAGAAAGATTTCTATATATATATATATATATATATATATATATATATATATATATATATATATATATATATATACACTGTGTGTATATATATATATATATATATATATATATATATATACAGTCTGTATTTATATATACATTTGTATACATATACACACCCGTCGTTAGTTCTCGTGTAGCAAAGGCTGATAAATCTAATGCTGTTGCAGTAATGAATAAAAGTGACTACGTGAATAAAATTGTGGCCTTGTTTAACGATAATGATGTTCTTAAGAAGATAAAGTCAGATCCTTTCCAGACAGTCAACCCGTATTTCAGTAAACAAATTAAATCTCCTTTCAACAGCAATGACCAATTAAGTTTCCATTTCAGTGTTCCTTCCTTACTTAACTGAATTATCTTGAACTGGATATAGAATTTAGGCCAAAGGCCAAGCACTGGTACCAACGAGGTCATTCAGCGCTGAAACGGAAATTAACAGTAAAAGTTTGAAAGGTGTACCAGGAGGAAAACCTGGTAGTTGCACTATGAATCAGTTGTTAGGTAGGTAAGGGTGGAAATTAAGATGGGAGAAAGAGAATATGAAAGGAGGGACAGTAAAAGTAACGAAAGCGGTTGCAGCTAGGGGCCGAAGGGAAGCTGCAGAGAACCTTAAGTAATGCCTACAGTGCACCGCATGAGGTGCACTGACGGCACTAACCCACTACGGGATTCCTAACTTAATTGTATGGTTTGGTAAAGACTCACAAAATCAGTAATCCTGCTAGACCAATCATTAGTTCAGTAGGTTCTGTTTCGTATAATTTACCGAAATTGCTTGTAAAAACTCCTACATTTTAACTGGAAACATTTTAAAGTGACAAAAAATGAGCAGTGATGACTTCGTGAACAAACTGACCAGTTTGCACTTTGATTTTAATACGGCCAGCTTTGATGTCGAAACATTATTAACAAAAAGTACCTCTTAAAATATCTATAAGAAGAGTTAAAAGACGGATATTCTTTTGAGTTTAAGAAATCTTTAACCTTATGTGGCTATGTGTTAAAGAAAGTAAATTCTGTTTAACGGATAATTTTATGCACAAGTATGGTATAGCCATTGGTAATACTGTCTCTCCTTTCCTCATAAATGGAATATCTTTTAAGATAAAATGTTACTTAGAAATTTTCCACTGAAAGGATATGGAAATCTTCAGCCTAATCTACGTAAACTAAATAATTTAGTCCTATTATCAAATTTGCTCTAGAGGAATAAAAAAAATAAATCGTATTTTGAATTTCCCCGAAATTACTGTCCATGCATAGGAAAGAAATTCTTGTTTTCAATTTACGTAAAATCTACTAACATTGGCTCCTTTGTTCATTTTCATTCTAATCGTCACTGAAATGTTTAATTGTTTTTTTTTCTACAACGTTATCAAGGGCTTTGGGCATTTGTAGTGCCCAGTTTATTGAGGCTGAGATAAACTTGATTTATGATACTGCCTTGAAAAGTAGATACCCCAGGCCATTCGTACCAAAGAAAGAGCCAGTAAAATATTTATATTACCTGGCAACAAACTCTAATTTAATGTGAACAAATGTTCTGGAGTTACCACAAGATAAAAAGCTTTGAGAGATCCTTGGGTATCCGAGGCTTTATACCATAAGGCCTGATGTTGTTTTCCGTCATTTTAATGTCGAGGGTTTGGTAGCACGAGAGTTCAAATGATGTTCCTTGCTGCATATGTGAAATTCCTTGCAATATCTGTGATAATAAATATAACAGGGCAAAGTGGAAAATTAACAGCACTTCGAATCAAACAGCAACTGGCCAAATATCAAATGCTTTATTTGAAAGATTCTCATTATCCTAAAACGTCGGAGTGAGGCAAGGAATATAATTGAATCTTCTAATATGTATGTATGTATGTATGTATGTATGTATGTATGTATGCATGTATGTATGTATGTATGTATGTATGTATGTATGTATGTATGTATGTATGTATGTATGTATGTATGTATATACATGCGTAAAGATATATAAATATATATATTATATATATATATACATACACAGACACACAGACACACACACACACACACATATATATATATATATATATATATATATATATATATATATATATATATATATATATTAAAAGAAATTTGTTTCAGCTTGTGATGCATGATTCGTGATGTCCTTCTCCCCCTGAACAGCATTTTGGCACCAAGGTAATAAAAACCCAGGTGTTGGACGTCACGACACAGGAACCTTCATCACCCGTGGCAGTTCTACTGACAGAGACAAACTGAGAATGATAAGAACGTCACTGCTGTGAATTACTTTCGGTCTGGAAAATAAAAAGATATTTGTTGCTGGAGCTATATATCAGCTCACTCCTATGTTTGAAAATGGAGAAACAAAATTATTTCGTTTTGGTAATGTCCATGGGCTAACCTTGAATTTTGTTTTTTGCTTATATGTACTTTAAATCTGAGATATATATACAGTATGTATTAGTGTATTCTCAAAAAAATTGTGGCAACAGTAATAACTATGCCAAGTAGCTGTTTCAGTACTAATAATGATATAAATTTCATTTATGATTTTACGAAATTCAAACTGCCAAGACAAGCACTAGGGAACTATCGGCCATTCGCTTAAAACAATGAAAAGAGGGAGTTGGAGAGGCTGGACAGCAAGATAAAGAAATCCAGAAAATAGAGTTAAGGACCAAGGATCTACAGGTGGAACTGGGTCAAAACCCAACAGTTTCAGTAGCAAGTAATACTTAGAGAGGATGAACAGCAAGACTGAAGAAAAGAAGCAGGAATGGAGGTAAAGCAAAAGGTTATAAAGTAAGTGGAGCTAGGGGCATAAGAGACACTACAAACACCCTTCAGTAATGCCTACAGTGCACCACGTGAGGTGCACTGACGGCACTTGTTTCCCCCCCCCCCCCACATGGAAATGATGCAAATATCTATAATGACAATGAGAGTCGTACTTATAATAAACGACAATTACCAAACAGAAATACGAGAAACAATTACGATGAAATTCAAACTAAACGAACTGGCACATGCAGTTTGTCGAATTACATACAGTTTTTATTCGCACTGCGTTTTGAGTCGAAAA
>JANJGK010000050.1:10043226-10175726 GCA_039081455.1 Macrobrachium rosenbergii | reverse complement strand
TTTTTATTTCTGTTTTTGTGGCTGATATCTTGAATCGGTTTTATTAGTGAGAGGCAACACTGTCTTTTATCCTTGTCCTTAAATCTCAATTTTGACTGACTGCCAATTTCCAAATAAGGTAACAAGTTCATCAAGTTATTTTCGTGGTTTCCAAGACGTTGTCCACGTGTAAGTCCGATAGGTCTCCTGGGACTTTTCTTCCACATCCTCTGCATAAATAAAGAGGGCCTTGCCTAACTTGTTGTTATTTGTAACAGGTCATGTTGTGCTTGCTAATGACCATGTTTTGTTTGTTGGTGACCTGATTCGGCTCGCTGCGGACGAATGTTATTTGAGAAAGAGATATTTTGTTTGCTGAAGTCGAATTTTCATTTGATGAATATTTTTCCAATCGAATTTGTTTACTGACAAAATTTTACTCCATTACAAATGTTCAAGATAAATGTATATGTGAATGTGTGTACGGGTACGCTTACAGACACACAAGCCAAAGTTGTCCCATAACTTGCGGGACACAATATGGAATCACAAAAGTTGAGAATAGCATGAATGAAAGCATTTTAAAATGAACTGTTACAATACACTCCTATGCCATTTCTTGCTCATTTTTCATTAGCTCTTAATATTTTGGGGTGCAAGTGACGCTTCTGCACACTGATACTTCTACTGGCATGGACATTCTAGCAGACTGTTTTTACCTAACTCTTATTCTTCTACAGAGCAGAATACGCATGTACCAAAAAAATGAGAAGGGCGATGAGGATTGAGACGCAGTTGAAATGTCCGTAACCACAAAACTGAGTTGAGATTGAAATAACACCAAAAAAATATTAAAATCAAATGATTCAAAAAGAAGAAGCATGCTGGAGTGTATCATCAAGAATTAGAACCGAATCTCAAGGCCCTGGGAAGCCACGGAAAAGAGGTTATGACATAACCTAAGTCAAGTTGTCAACACAGGTGACAGCTACGAAAAACTAAGGCACAAATAATCTTAATTTAATCTTGGTATTGTGATTAGTCAAACAAAGAGAATATAGAAAAGTGTCCTCAATGCTGGAGCTTTCTTCACCTGTGGTGAATTGATCCTTCGTCAGAGGAATCAGAGAGAAAGCACCAAAAACTCTGGCCTGTTCACGGACATAAGAAACTAGTTGAATGCTGTATACAAGCTCAACAGGAAACAGCAATCAAACATTAGACGGAGTTATTCAAGAGGGTAACTACATTTCTCAACCACAATCACTTCCTTTTCCTACTTACAAAGATTAAACTTCGCTGTTCTGGCCCGGCGGAAGACTGGAAGTGGTATACCCAGTAACTATCTGGGTAACCTTGGTGGGAAGAAAAGCATAGGTCACACCAGGTCAATCGTTTCTGTAATGGTATCTGCTAAATTAAACTCATTGGTGAGCTACTTTCTCACACTCCATAATTTCACTAACTTGGAATCGTACTTCTCAGGTTTATTTCCAAAGAAGGGATAAACATCGAGGAGCCTTAGCAGTCACATAGGTAACTTAAAGGAAAAGAAAATAAAATGAAAGATATACTTGTTTGGCATTCTGTTGTCACGAAAGACACGAAAAGTCTATATCACTAGCACGTTTCCTCTCAGAATCTGAACTGCTTTGAAGTGGCTAGTGTATGACTGCTATTAAAATTACCAGTCGTTTGGCAAGAAATGACGTGTGGGTCTTATGCATAATGTACTAGCTTTGCTAAACTGGTTTTAGCTGTTTTAACTAGGACATTTCTCAGTCGTACAAGAATATCTTTGATGAACGCGTGTAAAATGTCCTCTAGTTGCTTTTTGCAATTTAGTTTGACTCCGTTAGTCTATTTATAAACATGCAAAGCAAAAAATAAAAGGACTGTCGCTGAAGAAAAACAGCTGTGTGCAAATATCGTCTCTCCCCTACACAAAGGAAAAATCATAAAAAAGAATACAAGCATCTGAGATCTGTCACGTGGATGTAGCTTTCTTCGGAGATGCTGTTTAAATCCCTTGTTCCTCTTGACGACTGGGGTAGTACACACACACACACACACACACACACACACACACACACACACACACACACACACAGCAGCAACAACTCGGTCTTATTGCATCAACCCCGTTGTTGTAAACTAATGGAAGGCGTTCAGACTTTTACGAGCGGCAATATCGCCCAGGTTATGGTGACGGAAAGCTGCCCTTCCTGATCTCTTGGAGGATGAACTACAGAGTATGGGCCAGGAGTCTCTTGTTCACAAGAGAGAGAGAGAGAGAGAGAGAGAGAGAGAGAGAGAGAGATCCTCTCCTTTTACTATTTGGTTTAGAAGGGAAAACATTTACTGAGTTCCGTGTCTACGTAGGCATAAAGGTTGGATTCTTGTACATGAAATTCCACTAACGCTCCTACACCTGCTCTGTTGTTGACGTAATGTTCTCATATTTATTGGGCTGTAGAATAACGAATATGGAAAACTGCTCAACCCATAGATACAGTTTCAGTGATGAATGGTGTGATTTCGTTTCTCATCTGCGTGCACACCGCTTTCCTAACACCAATTCAGACAAGCAAATACGGTAATAATGTATATTTTTAAGGGACTTAGAAAATTCAACTTTTCTTTTCTATTTTTCTATCATTGTTATCTTTTTACTCTATTGTCATTTACGAGAGTCAATATCAGGCTTCATACAAATAAATCCAAAAGCAATCCTAATGAAGCAGGCACATCTACGTCTCTTTCTAGTCGTACTGAAATATTTGTCTCATCAATCTCATAGTCTGACAAATGCTTCAATAGCGAAGCTCCAGTTGTTGGAGAAACTGCCGGCAATTAAAATATCAATATACAGAAATATGAGTATGCTGGGCCACAGACACATCTCAGACAGCAAGTGACACAGACACATTTCAAATAGCAAGTGACGCAGACATCTCAAACAGCAGCAAGTGACACAGACACAACTCAAATAGCAAGTGACACAGACACTTCTCAAACAGCAAGGGACACAGACACATCTCAAAAAACTAGTCACACAGACACATCTCAAATAGCAAGTGACATAGACACATCTCAAATAGCAAGTGACACAGATACTTCTCAAATAGCAAGTGACAGACACATCTCAAATAGCAGGTGACACACACTTCTCAAACAGCAAGTGACAGACACATCTCAAACAGCAAGTAACACAGACACATCTCAAATAGGAAGTCACGCAGACACATCTCAAAAAGCAAGTGACAGACATCTCAAATAGCAAGTGACACAGACACTTCTCAAACAGCAAGTGACAGACACATCTCAAATAGCAGGTGACACACACTTCTCAAACAGCAAGTGACAGACACATCTCAAACAGCAAGTGACACAGACACATCTCAAATAGCAAGTCACGCAGACACATCAAATAGCAAGTCACGCAGACACATCTCAAAAAGCAAGTGACAGACATCTCAAACAGTAAGTGACACAGACACATCTCAAATAGCAAGTCACGCAGACACATCTCAAAAAGCAAGTGACAGACATCTCAAATAGCAAGTGACACAGACACAACTCAAACAGCAAGTGACACAGACACTTCTCAAACAGCAAGTGACACAGACACACCTCAAATAGCAAGTCACACAGACACATCTCAAATAGCAGCGTGGCCATTAGTAATGAGAAAGTTACAAAAACGTATATTAATGTCACAGAGAACGAGATAATTCTTTTATCAAAAGCAGTTGCAAAACAAAATCGATCTGGAACCTGAACATTCTTTCTCATTGCCACGTAACAATTAAATCAGGAGCAAGACTATAATTATAAATTAATTATTTATACAGACTTGGAATTACTGCGAGACTGACTGAAGAAACTCTCAGTTATTTTCTTTCAACTTTTACATCAACAGCAGATTGCAGACTGAATCTTTTTAACTAAGTATCAATAGTAAGTCTTCTTAAGAATTTAACGTTCATTAACTGAGTGCCATGTCTCTTTTCTCCTCGTGTTTTCTCTTAATCCAATTTACTTCTGATACTAACTGATCTTTCATTTTATTTTAACATATTTTTGTCTAGCTCCAGTCCACCTTCATACACAAATTCATTTTTCATTCATTCGTTCATTAACCTTCAAATAATCCCACTTACTGCACTCTGAAATAAGTTTGATAAATTACTGTTTTTTTTTAAATTGCAATCCACTCACCAAACTTTTCCCTCTATTAAAATAAGCATAATAAAATTTATATATGTTATGTCTTTGTTAATTTGTCTAAGGCATTCACGACATAAATGTGTCCACACTTCACATATCACCTCCTATTACTTTTACAAGATTCCTTAAGGATTGAGAACACGTGCTGACACAAGGCCAACTGATCTTACAACATCAATATCAACAACAACAAACAACCCCTTCATCCAGTATTCATGATGGACCGATTCAACCACCTCGCCTGTGACAGGGCTAACCCGGTAAAGGCTGGATTGTAGGTGATGGAAGTTGGAAGACTGGCCCTAGGAGGGGCGGTTGGGAGGTAGTCTGGACGGGAGGCCAGGGGAATATTCCTTAGGGATCCTTGCGGCAAGACCGGGAAGGGTGGGGGGGGGGGGGGGCGGCGCCTTAGGAGGATGTCTGTAGAGGCAAGGATTCTAGTGGCCAGAGGGATGCTGTGGGGGGGGGGTGGTGTCTTACTATGCTGGTGGCCAGTGGAAGTCTAGGATCAGGGAGGGGGGTAGGATGGAGGTGGCGGGAGTGAGCAAGGAAGGATAGGATGGGTGGGGAGTGCAGGGGAAATGCGGGGGGGGGGGGGGGGAAGTAAGCAATATTTCAGAGAGTGATACTGACGATGAATCTCCAATCGCTCTGGCTTCATGGCTCAAAGGACCTGGAATCCCAACCGACATATCTTACTGTATCTGACACTTCCTTTGCCTCCTCCTCCTCCTCCTCTTCCCCCTGACGACTATAATAATTCCTGTCCTCGCCACCTTCCTTTCCCTCTCATCCGTCTCCCATCTTCCTACTGCATCTCATTCCACGCTTTCCCGCCTGCCTCTCTTCTTCTTCTTATTATTATTATTATTCAGTAGATGAAACCTAATCACATGGAACAAGCCCACCAAAGGGGCCACTGACTTGAAAGCCAAGCTTCCAAAGAATGTGGTGTTCATTAGGATGAAGCAAGAGGAGGTAAAGGGAAATACGGAAAGAAAAGATCCCACTTATTAAAAAATAAATTAATAAATTAACAAAAAGATAAAATAGTAGTACAGCTCTAAACTGCGTGAAATGATTTAGCTAGACTACCTTGCCAATTAGGGACCTGAGGAAGTGGCGGCGTTTTCGGAAAGGTGTAGTAAAATGGGATCAGATTTGTTTTAATATCTTCCTCCAAAGAATAATTTTCTCTTCAAAGTTTTTTGCTCTTTTCCATTTTGTCTCTGTCCTGGATATATTTCGCTACACTGTGTATCGTACTTACATCTTTTCTCCTCATCAGTTTATCCCTATCAGATTTCGTTTTCATTTTGATCAGCAACAGAATCCTTATATTACGTTTAGTCCCCCAAAAGACTGCAGCATATTTGTTAAACTATTAAGCAAAACTGACGAAAAATAATAAAAAAAAAAATGGGAAAATTTATGCAAATATGATAAGTTAAAAAAAATTTAACTCGGCTACGAACAGTGTTTTTATAAGATTTCAAAGAATTATCACTGAAACTGTGTAAAATGATGGTTAAGTAACAAAAAACTGAAACAAACACATAGACACGCCGAAGGGTGATGGAGACGAAAGCGCCGGTGACTACGACGGCCGTAGAGGAAACCTTATCGCCACTTAACGACCGTTAATGACCTAAGGGGCGTATCAACACAGTCATCAAGTGAGGTCGATGATTTGCTGTTAACGGAAACGAATCTTATTTTCCGCTAAATTAATGCTGCTTAAGAAGATGTAACTGGGAGAGAGAGAGAGAGAGAGAGAGAGAGAGAGAGAGAGAGAGAGAGAGAGAGAGAGAGAGAGAGAATTTTCTTTCGGTCGGAAGGACCTTTACATATGGGTTATGAGAAGAGACGCACACTACGTTAGGAAAAAAATTACTCTAATTTTTCATTTCCAATGAAGACACCCCATCCCTTGGGAAAAAAGTAAAACACGAAAGAAAGCGAGAAGGAAAAGACTTTCCAATCCTGGCAGTCGAACACACACTGTATAAACGTGTCCCTGTATGTACGCATTAAATATAAATAAGATACCTCTAGTACTTCGAAAAGATCAACTCAATACAGAACCCCAAACATTCGGTAGGAACATTGCTGCCACTTATTCATCGAGTAAATCCCTCTCTCCCACATTCGGTAGGAACATTGCTGCCGCTTATTCATCCAGTAAATCCCTCTCTCCCAACGACGGCGAACAAGACAAAGTGAAAATGACAGAACCCCATGAAACTGAGGACTGGGCAAAATTTCGAGCTTCTTCCACCTAAGGTCCCTGGCAGGAAATTAGTTTGTAGGCAACCCGTTTTGAATTGCTTTTTGTTAATATTTTTTACTATTGTTCTCCAAAATAATGCTGTCACTACCAATAATACAATTACAATTCTTTTTTCTACTACTACCTCAACAACTGGGTGGATATTGCCAATTATCACTTTTATTACTTCAACTCGTGTAGCCTTTCTAGTTTGTGTATCTGTTGTAATGCCTCTGCTTTGTATATTCCATGAGTATGGCCTCGTGCTAAAATAAAGATTATTATTATTATTATTATTATTATTATTATTATTATTATTATTATTATACAAATAGATTCAAACAAATGTCCCGCAGGCAGCTCACCACCTCCTGAATTACCATTTATATGAAGAAACTTGTTACAAAGAAACTGCCTACCTCTGCCTTTTTACCTTTCGGTGCAATTTTTGATCTCCAAGACCCTCCTCCATGCGGGGGGAGGGGGGGGAGGGGAATCTGTAGCAATAGCGATTTCAGGTAAGATGGAGTATTTGTATGCGGTGGGGGGAGGGTTTGGCACTGGCTGGAGATGGGGTCAGAGGGTTTAAGCTGGTGCTGTGAAGAAGGCTTTGGAGTGGACTGGTTAAAAGTGAGGAATACAAGTTGAATCAAACTGAATATAGAATTTGGGCCAAAGGCCAAGCACTGGGATGTAGGAGGTCATTCAGCGCTGAACAGGAAATTGACAGTATAAGGTCTGAAAGGTGTAACAGGAGGAAAGCCTCGCAGTTGCACTATGAATTAATTGTTAGGAAAGGGTGGAAAGTAAGATGGAAGAAAGAAGGGAGGTACAGTAAAAGGAACGAAAGGGGTTGCAGTTACGGGCCGAAGGCACGCTGCAAAGAACCGTAAGTAATACCTACAGTGCACCGCACGAGGTGCACTGACGGCATTACCCAACACCCCCCCCCCCTCCTACCGGGGGAAGGAATACAAGTGCTCAGGAAGGAAAAGGGGTGGGAATGTGGAGTAAATAGAGTGGCTGTACAGTGAGACCAAAGGTAGCGAAAATCCAGAAAGGAGTTAGTTCAAGTACTAGGGATGAAGGAGAGAGGGGATTAAATGGGAACGGGTGAATAAAAATATAATGGAAAGTTAAAGGTAGTTAGGAAGTGGAAGGACAGAGAGCCTTACAATGACCTGGAGAGAGACCGTTATGTGATTATATATATATATATATATATATATATATATATATATATATATATATATATGTATATATATACATATATGTATATATAATATATACATACATATATATAATATTAAAAAGCTTGTCTTAATGTCTGTTCATTACAACAGAAACACTCCCCTGTAAATAACTACTGCACCTCGACCCTCCCTTTATTGATCTATTACACAGGTAGTACTGGATGGTACATACAATGAAAAAGTGAGATCTCGTCGATGGAAGTCATACAGCAAGTGAACGTAGAAAGGGACACATGAAAAACAGCAAGCCAACATAAACTAAAAGAGAAGTAGCTAGCAACTAAGCATTCACACCATGGACAATATGTATTCAAAGCAGGACTGATTCACGATTGGTCTAGAATATCATATACCCTATGTTGTGAGGTCGTTCTCAAGTCCGTTGATAACGGCGAAAGTAACTGTAATAAGAAAAATCAACAACGGTCTTCTCCACTGCCACAGTGAACAATGTCATTAACATCACTAAAACCTCGACTGATAACACCATCAATAACAAGAATCATTATCACAGTCACGAAATCTATCAGTAACAGTATTAATATCAAATAACATCAAACCATTAACAACCCTATTGCCAGTAGCACAAACATCGTCAGTGGCAGGGTAATTTGCATCACTAACATTACATTGTCTCCAGTGCCACAATCTTCATATCATAAATATCATTATCAACATAAGCAACAACGCCATTGACCTCACAATGCCAACGCATCATCACATCATCAACATCTCTATCTCCATCAGAACCTCTGTCACGAATTCCAGCTGTGATAACACGATCACCACCATCCCCACCACAAGTACCACCAACAGTGCCAGCGACAACAGCGCACCGCAAAAATACAGAGGGCTTTTAGTGACAGAAGTATTACATAAACAGAGACACGTGTCGAGAGCAAAGCAAACATTATAGGAACCGATCGGACATGGGTTCTAATGAAGCCATGGCATGCTGGCGCACACGTCCCAAAGATCAGAGTTTCGGCCAAACACGGATGCGACCAGACGTGATGTTTCTCATTTCAGTGAGGTGTTGCTGTTAGAATAAATAGAATATAGAATTTAGGCCAAAGGCCTAGCGCTGGGACCTATAAGGTCATTCAGCGCTGAAAGGGAAATTGACAGTCAGAAGGTTTGAAAGGCGTAACAGGAGGAAAACCTCGCAGTTGCACTATGAATCAATTGTTAGGAGAGGATGGAAAGTAAGATGGAAGAAAGATAATATAAAGGAATGTAAGAGGTTGAAGCTAGGGGCCGAAGGGACGCTGCAAAGACCCTTAAGTAATGCCTACAGTGCACCACATGAGGAGTAATGACGGCACTACCCCCCAAATGGGGGTGTTGCTGTTGGTTTTACTATGTTATTCTATTTGTTTTCATATTTTTCCAATGAGTAAAATGATACCTGTTTCCGGCAGTAACATTGTTTATATTTTTGTTTAGTTACTGTAATTTAGCACAAATGTTAACAGGCAACGACGATTTCAAGTTGAGATTAGTGATAACTGTAATTTCTGATGTTCCATCTTCATTCTGAAAAACCACATCATATCTGATGATGATGGACGTGTTCATATTTATCAAGAGGTCTGGCAACACTAAAAGAAATAGCTTGTGAATATTGCAGAAAAGAAAATTTACTGATGAAGGTAACACCAAGTTTTTCACAAATTCCGAATCATTACATGTAGCATTATCTACACACTGGAGGCATGATTTGATAATTATCGTTCAATAAACATTTGCTTTTTATAAAGTTCAACCTTATACCCTACTTACAAATTTCCTGCAGATATATGTTGAACCTTACAACTATTTATTTTCACCCGAGGACTGAGCAATTGAAGAGTCATGAATTATTTGAATATCGTATTATCCAAGTTCAACAAATACATCTCCTGTAAGGATATAAGCAGCAAAGGTCCCACAGTCCTACCTAGAAAAAGAGTGCCATATTTATTCTCTCTAGGAAACACCATCAAGTGCAATCTCATCTGCCAGGAAAAAATCAGTGACTGAAATCAAGTGTGAAGTCTGTAGCACATATTAAAAAAGGTACCGAAAATCAGGACAAATGTGAATTCCATGGTCCAAGTTGCTTCTAAGGTTAATTTGAAAAGGGCATCAATAAAGACGAATTGTTTCGTAAGGCATTCTGACTATGAGGATGAAAAAGCTGATTCGAGGTACTTACTGTAAATCAAGGTATACAGCTCAATTTCCATTTCTTTGTATAAACTATAATTCGTTCATTCATCTCTCTCTCTCTCTTATTTCGATAGCGCACTTGAACGAGAGCCGTACCGTAGTATAGTTATATCTATTAGGTTATTTGGGAACCATTTTTTATAGGATTAGTACACGAAAAAGCTAAAACTATGTGTAGATACACACACACACACACACACACACACACACACACATATATATATATATATATATATATATATATATATATATATATATATATATATATATATATATGTACACACACACCATTTTCCTAGCATTTTAGAAAATTTATATATACTGCATATATATTTTTAATAACCTGAAACAAGGAATTCCCAAAAAACGTAACTTTCAATTTAGATTAAGGAATTTTAAAACTAGAAACTTTCGAAGTTTTGCTAGTCTTTAGTTATTCTTTTGGTACTGTGTAAGATACTAAAAGAAATCCAAAGTATTTTTTCCTCCGAAACAAAGTTCCTTCTTTTTTTACTATGATAAATTTAGTATGAAGTAAATCATAGATGAACTTCCCAATTACGTCACCTTTAACAGTGAATGAAAATAGTTTTAACATCTGATTCTTTATATTTTCCTTGTAGTAACTAGGCTATGAATCGACCAACACAGCCAAGACACACAAACGCAAATATATATACGTATATATGTGCATATATATATATATATATATATATATATATATATATATATATATATATATATATAATATATATATATATATATATATATATATATATATATATATATATATATATATATATACATATATACATATATACGTCAATAAACGTGAAAGCGCTTGGTACTACTGAACTTCTGCCTGTCTTTTTCCTGTGGGATTCGCTTATACACTGAAGTCACGTGCATCTACTGTGATTTTTTAAGCATATATATATATATATATATATATATATATATATATATATATAAATTATACAGTATAATATATATACATGCATAAATATTATATATATAGGCCTAGCCTATATATATACATAAACAGGAATAGTTTTCACTAAAATGTTTTCATGCAAGCTTAAAAATTGATGTGAGAAGATTCGGAAAAGGCTGCAAAAAAATATATATATATATTTACTAGTGGAACGATATACTGAACAGATTATTGTAGAGGGCATGGGTTTAAAGAAAGTCAGGAGGAGGTACTATAGTATGTGAGCTGAAGACAAAACATTTATCTGTTTCAGGTCCCAGATGGGACTTTCTGCGACATTGCAACGATCGAAGAAAATCATGACTATATATTTTATAATAATGGAAAGATGATCTCTCAATAGAAGCCCTCCCCCCGCCCCAAATGAAAAGAATTCCAGCTTTGCTTAAAAGTAAGACTGTCATAAATCGCGCTACTGAACTGTCACTTATTTTTTACTCTATGATTCATGGTTCCTTCATCCTATAAAGGCACCTGCAAATCTTACGAAATGAATACACGTATTCACCAATATTTTCAGATTAGGATTTTTTATTTATATCCAAGGGGAATGAAAGACAAATCTTGGGATTCTTAAGATATCTGAAAATTCATGGAAATGAAGCACCTTGAAAAATTATAGTCGGCAAAATTGTTTCTGTAATATCGTGTCAGTTTCCACTTAATACATGCTATGTTTATTGACATTACATTCTTGTTCGAACCCAGGTAATTCTATGCAAATTATGCCTATGTAAAAATTTGTGAAAAAAGTTTATTAGTTTCTGAGCTATTTGCAAAAATGTGCAGATAGCCTTTGTCTTTTTTTTATGCTAAAATTCCTCAATTAATACTCAAAAATTTTTTTGTACCATCTTTTTGAAGTATAAAATCCACGACATTTTGTTTGTGTTGTTGCCTTATGATGTTCTACAATGTTTTTTGGCAAAAATGAACAATATTTCTTTCCAAATCCCACCCCAACATTTGATTTTGTCTTTCTCAAAAGATTTTCCAAAAATTTCAATAAATATCGCATAGTTACAAACAGCAATAAAAATTAATACACATCTCATGGCGTATGTCAATAATTGTCTTAACAAACCTATGAATAATGATTAATAATGAAGATAATGGTGAAAAATGCAAAAAATATAATAAATCAAGCCACAATTAGTAAACATTAATAAACCTGTAATGTGCTACAAATCATCCCAATGAATAATGATTAAGATGAAGGTAATGGCTTTGCTGCAAAAATTTTCTTTTATAAATTCCAAAAATTTCCAAATAATTTTACTGTCTCACCTAATTAATAAACATCAATAAATATACAGTGGGGTAATCCTAACAATCTTGCCACTAATGATCAGTGATAAAGATACTGGTTATTAACACATAAAAAGTAATCATATACAGCCTATATGGAAAGACATGAAAAAAGATGGATGATGAATAAAATAAATGCTTGTACTCACCAGAACTGGAGAAGTTCTTGTGCTGTTTATCATTTTTGTAGAGTAGTCACTTGCATTAATCCATAGACATGCAGGGGCCATCAACAAGGGGTGGGGAGTGGGGAAGGGGGGAGGTAGGCAATGATGGAAAAGCTATGCCACAATTTGTATTCACAGCATACTGACAGAAAGACGAGGACTTGCATAGGCTGCTGTAATTTCGTGGCAACGGCCCACCACCCAACAAGTGCTTTCGCGAGCCGTTCACAAGTGTTGTGGGTATCCTTCTTTACTAGGGGAAAACCGACGTTTAAAGGCGAATGGAAATCTTGTAATACTTCAACTTTACCACGGGGACAGCTCACTGACATCCATCCAATAAGGGTACTTTTCATATAGTGCCCTGATTGAGGAAGTGAGACTTCAAACATTGCCGGTTAGGGGTGTGTTCACGGGCGTAGCACTGGAACAAACTGGCAGAAGTTGTACGTGTTCATGGACGTCCTATTATTTTCCAGGTGCTGGGGTTCATGCCCATTAGGCACTTGATAGTAGTTCCCCTACCAGACAACTCTTCCATAGCAACTTGAGTCTACATAGCAGTTACTGCATGAAGGAAAAGAAAGCAGCTTTGCAGAGTGATATTTCCTTAACTTTGGAGGTGTCACAGTAGCTCAATGTCTACTTGCTTTCTCTGGCCTTGGGCATATCTCTTGTGATTTTCAACTGACCAGAATGGTCTGAAGATCACATTTACCTCATCCTCTATGACTCTGAAAAACACTCACGCTTGAAGTTGCAAGGCACTGGCCATCTCGGTGGAGCAGTTTTCTTAGTACCAGCCCATGTTTCCAGTATAATAAGCATTTTTCTTCAATTTTCCTGCTGTACCTAGTGTTCAGGTGTTCAGCCAAGACCACCGAGAGACAAGGCCGTTGGAAATAACGTGATGACATCAACCCTGATAGTCCGAAGCTAGCGATTCTTTCTCTCTCGAGCTTCCTTCCCGTGCATCATTTGAGTATGAGGTTTTCTCGTGGTTCCGTTGTTTTATTTTTTAATTGGACAGTAAAACTTACATGCATAATGAAGTAGCGTGCCATGGATACATCTTGTGTGTTTTATTGGACGAACTTACTATGTTAAGTAGGTAAACTCAACACTAAGTTCACTGCAACAAGTATCTGACTTTTGCCTCTGGATAACATTATGATAACTAGCACTGAATAATCCCTTGGATTCCACTGCTTGGCTTCAAGCCTAAATTTCATATTCCATTCCATTCCATGGGATAACTTTTGACTGCAATAAAGTCTGTATTCATCACACTGAAACCAGCCCTACGCCACACTGGGAGTGCAAACAAACATAGTTAGGTTTGTCCGATAAGGTAACAATTTAGGCCTCTGCAAGTATAGCCTACACCTGCGTATAGCATAAGAAGGCTGTAGCCAGAAAAAGGGATTTAGGTAGGTATTCTGAGCAGCAAGGTAAAGCTCAATGTAAAGAAAGACTGATTAAGCCTAGATTGAATTTTAGTTGGAATTCATATAAACTAGACTTGACAGAATCTAATATAGGCTAGCCTATGTCAAAGAACTCCCACTGTAGCCTATGTTGAAGAACTCCCAGTGTAGCCGATGTCAAACAACTCCCAGTATAGCCTATGTTAAACAACTCCCAATTTAGCCCATGTCAAAGAACTCCCAGTGTTGCCTATGTCGAAGAATTCCCAGTGTAGCCTATGTCAAACAACTCCCAATGTAGCCTACGTCAAACAACTCCCAGTGTAGCCTATGTCACACAACTCCCAGTGTAGCCTATGTCAATGAACTCCCAGTGTGGCCTATGTCAAACAACTCCCAGGGAAGCCTACATCAAACAACTCCCAATGTAGCCTATGCCACAGAACTCCCAGTGTATCCTATGTCAAATAACTCCCAGTGTAGCCTACCATATGTCAAACAACTCCCAGTGTTGCCTATGTCAAACAACTCCCATTGCAGGACTTAGCAAGAGCTTTGAAAATGGCACAGACATAGAAGTTATAGGTTCATCACAAGTGGATGTACAGTATAGTGATAATATAGGCAAGTTACCACTGCCAGTAGTCAAAGGTAAGAGACAAACCTTATTGGACCTAGATTGGTTAAGGTGAATAAAATTAGACTGGCCTAGTATTCTAGGGTTGCAGGTACAAAACAGAAGGGATGTCAATAACTAACCTAACCTCATGGCATTACTATGTTTTAATGCTCATATGTACATGTCGTACAAATATTAAAAGACCATTTTTCCTCTTCCACAGGTAACAGTTGGGTACAGATTTATGAAATAGCATACTGTACAACACAATACCCTACCTACAGTGAAGGCTGATTGCACAGTACGTGTTTGTTTATTTTTCTGAAGTACGTCACTTAGGAGATTTAAAGATTCCTACAGAGGTTCATGATACGAATATCACTGAGCAGATATTGAATAACTTACAGAGAGCTGACATTGCTGAGAGTATTTCTAAAACCTGCAATAACATTGCTGTTACGAAATTAGTGATTTCATTTTTGGCAATAATTTTAGATGATCTGTCACACACTTGCCTGTGCTGAAATTCATATTTGAACAACTACAGTTAATGACTGAATAAAACTGATTATTCATCAGAGCTGGTAATATTGTCTTCTTTGTTTTGTAATTGTTCCCCTCAAAGTTATATACTCTTGAGAGAGAAGAAATTCCTAATATTGTTAAGGTACTCTACCATCAGGAGTGTGTCTTCAAACAGTTTACCCCAGCGTCAGAACAAAATGACTCAAATTTTCTGATGTACATTAAGAATAAATGTAAATCATTACTACTCAACGACAAAACAGTGGTACTGACGGTGGATGAAACTTGCCTGAAACCATATTTTGATTATAAAGGCGGAAATTAAGTACACTTGTTGAGACGTACCAGGAATAATTGGCTTGGCCAGAAAGATACAAATAAAACAACGAAGTTCCCACGGTTCTCCTTTGATGGAAACCATATTTTAGAAAATGAAATTCATTATGTACCATTCAGCTCTGAAAAAACTTCATGAGATAGAAGATGGTTTACTCTTGAAACATTATTATAAACTGTCATGAAAGGCGTTCTCCTCATCTACCTTTGAGAAACAGTGTTCATTTAGCTTTACAAATATTCAATGAGTATCTCATTTAAGCTTTACTAACTCTTGGAAAAAATCATTGTTTCCCTTTTTATTCAGAAGTTGCACATTATGTAATTTTTTTGTACATTATATTTGATGGACAATAATGAATGAAAAATCCCCATATAAAGGTCACAGGTTAAATAATAAATATGCTGCTCCAACTAGTAATGAAGGTCATTGTACAGAAAAAATAGCAAAATTAATAATATTGGCTTCTAACGTTTTATTGAATAATTATTGTTCCCAAGAAAGGAACTATATTGTAACAAACAAATAGTTGAAGAAGAACAGAAAGTTAAAAACTTTAAGTACCAAATAATAGCTGTATGTAAAAGATAATAGAATAAGAAGAGAAAGTTAGAAACTTCAACTAGCAAATAATAGCTGTATGTAAAAGACAATAATTAAATTATATATTTCATTCACATATAGCAGAGTACACCAATGCACTGCCGTCTTGTAATCTGACATTAACACTATGCATAAACATTTTTTAATACAATGATAAACATGTTTGTACTTCAGTAAATACTATATTTTAACTGTAAATAAATTGTTTTGGTTCAGTATTTTATATTAATCTCTTAGCCTGTGTTTCGAGTTAATATTATCTGGTGTACACAAATTAGTGTAGACGAAAAAAATAAGTAAATCAACTTATTACCATGACTGGTAAACAACAAATGGTCTATTTTTGTGACGTTTTGTTTACATTTCTTTTGTCAAGCAAGGTAGTCAGTGCTAGCGACTCGGACTACCGTTGCTTATGTTACAAAACATCGAACAGGCCTTGTCTCTCTCTCTCTCTCTCTCTCTCGGTGGTCTAGGTTCAGCCCCATCAACAGAAGTTCCACAGGTTGGGAACCACTAGGCCTACTGGTTATGGCACTGGCACCTGCTTTACAACTGATGAGGGTGGCACTCTTGCTAACATGTGTGGTTTTGCTGGTGGCCCAGTGGAATGGATCACCACATTCTGTATCCCTATCACTGTTGTAGTTATGCAACCACAGTCATCTGTCGTATCACTGTCACTAGACTATCATCGTAATTAAATTATATTATCTTTTACTCTTTCTTTTTCACACTAGGTCTACTAGCCTTCCCTTTACCTTCTCTTTAACCTCACAGCATTTCACTTGACCCTCCCTCACCTATTATGACACGACACGAATAGACCGGCGGTCCCACAGATTAGGAACCACTGCTGGTGGGGGGGGGGCACAGCTCTCAAAACTGATGGGTGTGACACTTTTACATTACACGCACGGGGGCGGGGAGGGCTGCTAATTGCACAAAGTAGTGCATCATCACATTCTGTACCACTGTCACTGTTATATGGATGTACCCACTCGTCATATGTTGCGTCACTGTCACTGTTATATGGATGTACCCACTCATATGTTGCGTCACTGTCACTGTTATATGGATGCACCCACTCGTCGTATGTTGCGTCACTGTCACTGTAATCGTAATAATAATGAGATTTCTTTCCTCACTTATTATGACACGGTCTTGCTCATTACAAAGACCTGTTTCCGGAAAAGGCTCATGATCATCACAGTCACCATCACCTGAACACCATCATCCAAGACAGTTTCACCTCGACCACAGAGGCCGCTTGCCTCAGACAGACCCATTTTCCTTTTAATCACACTATTTGGGGACGGCCCGTCACATCGAACACTTCCACAGAATCCGCGTCGTCTAAACTCACTCTAGCTCTAATACTATCACTCTTTAGTTAATAATACCGACGATAATACCGATAAAGTTGTTTATTTAGAGCAATGACGCCTACTCATTCAATTGAAACTGATTATTCCGAGCGCTGATTGGTTCTCACGTAACAATAACAAAAGCGATGATTGGTTGGCGCCTCCGCTCAGAGTAGGACAGTAGTCCAGGTAATAGGCGTTACCTTATAACGGCTCTTCAGAAACATTGTGAATAAATTGGCTGGTCACTGCATGGCGTATAACGTTATTTTCGATGACAAAAATACGATGTAATGTGTCTCTGGATACAAGATAGGCGGTCACCCCTGTTAGACCAAAAACACTTTGCTTTAAAAGCTATTCTTTACCATAATGGTGTCGGCGCATAGCACCATTCTTTATGCCTCGTTTTTCTCGGATGTTTAGGGAAGGGTTTCCTGTTATAACCTGAATGTCGACACAAACGAGGCATAACATGTTTCTCGAGTAATATTATGTTTTGTAATCTGATTCAAAAGAATAATTCTAAAGATTTACCCTACATTCATTGAATGCGCTCTAGACTAAAAGTAGCCAAAAAAAATTTAATAACCCGATTGAACATGTTATCAACAATAAATTGGACAACAAATAAAAGCTCCAGGGAAATGGCTGGTCCCTGTGAGCGATTTGTTTTTGCCGCATCATAAATGCTGCACAATATTATTAAAAGAAAATTAATTCTTTTTAGTTTTGAATAATGCTTGTTTTATTATTCTGCTACGACTATTACTCGTAAAATATTCCTGTAAAATCCAACGTCGAAAAATATTCGTGCCGGGGACATTCTCTTCGTTTGTAAAGGGAATATATCAAACTAAAGGCCTGCTGATCTGGAACTTGATAGACTTCCAAGCAACAATAAATACTGTAATTCCACAGAAAAGAAAAACTCATTTATATTACATTTATGCAATGCATGTGTCATAACATGATGAAATTTCACCCTGTCTGGAAATCGGGAGCGAGCTATTTTTATAGTGGCAACGAAAGGGGATCGTTTGTTCATACTGAATGCAGGATCTGTTTATAACGTCAGTTCAGCTTCAGACGTGAAAGAGCGAACAACATCCCTGCCCAGCATAAACAGGGCTGGGTATTATCTAACCCTCTGGGGGTAATTACGGTCATCTTGATGCAGGCTCATTAGGAACGGATGCCAAACCTACCCTGTGACCATATTGTTTCGTAACGGACTCTGTATGTGATGCTCACGTGAGTGTAAGCGTTCATTCAGTGTAGTGAGATCAAGTTGGATAAAATATATGAAATCTCGAAAAAAGTTTCATTATATTGATATCTAGCCTGAAATATTTTATTGGTGGAAACCAGCACGGATAAGGTGAACGAATAAGATTAGTGCACAGTGGTACAGTCTGTCTGTACATAATTTCTTGTTTCCCTTTATTCAGAAATTGAGTCGCCAGTGGTAGATACCAGATATCCAAGGCCAGCTTATTAGACCTTCTTATAAAACTTACAAAACATATAAAAAGCACGTACACACGCGTAAACAATTCACTGAAGTAACAGAAATTTTTAAGGAAATATTGTGCTGTAAAAAATGTGAATAAAATTGCTGGGATGTCAGGACTTCCTTGAAATACACATCCAGTGAGTGAAACCTGATATTAACACGACGAGCTGAACACTCGATTTTTAATAGCCATTATTGTGGTAGGTCAGTTTTTCCCTAATCCTCATAACGGAACTACAATCTTTAGATAAACTTGCAATAAGCATATTTTATTTCTGCTGTAGATTTCATGCAGGTTGCCACAGTATTTGTTACGGTTGCAGAACTTGTTCACAGGCGAGGGCACTGTTGCAGAGTATTCATAAAACTATTTGATAAAACTAGGAAAGTGTTAGGTTAGAATAGTTGAAACTTCATAGTTTATTCCTAAGAGTGAAGGCAATTTAAGAGTGAAAATATTCTGATATGATAGTTACAATGTGTGAAATAAAGTCTAATTGCAAAAAAGTAATCTTTAACATAAATAAGAAATAAGAGCTGACGCTCTTAACACAGAATTAAAAAGACAGTTTTCTTTTAAATGTCAGTTAAAATAATAGAACTTCCAACAGTGATTTCAATTAGAAAAGCTAGCGAAGGACTTTTCTTCACATGACAGGTCAGGTATGCAATGAGAATTTTAAAAACATTAAATAAAATATTCTGAAAGGCTTCACCAAATGAATTCTATTATTTTTCAGTTTTAGAATCGTATTTGGGATCAGCATCACTAGAGCCACTGATGTATCCACTTTGAAGGGAAAACAGTTTATCTGTACTGTAGTGCTTACATGCTTTTGGACTTTGCATTTCTAGGTATACTCATAAGTTAGGAAATGGCAAACAGAAAATCATATATAACTCAGGACTCGCTCTCTACCATCTCGTGCCTAGCACTCGCTAGGCCCGAGTTCGACTCTCCGGCCGGCTAATGAAGAGTTAGAGGAATTTATTTCTGGTGATAGAAATTCATTTCTCGCTATAATGTGGTTCGGATTCCACAATAAGCTGTAGGTCCCGTTGCTAAGTAACCAGTTGGTTCTTAGCCACGTTAAATAAGTCTAATCCTTCGGGCCAGCCCTAGGAGAGCTGTTAATCAGCTCAGTGGTCTGGTAAAACTAAGGTATACTTAACTTTTTCTACCATCTCGTGCCATTTGCCATGACAAACAAGTAGTACGAGGCTTGGACTGGTCCATAGGCAAAGTCTTGAAGCACTTGCTTGAAAAGGTGCCCTTTACACAGGGTTTCATCCTTTTTTTTTTTCCAGGCAGTCAGTACAAAGAAAGAAGGGTATGTTTGCTGCGTTTCAGATCCTCTTTCCTCGGTGACAATATCATATGCTTAAGCTTATTCGCATCAGTACCACGCTTACGTGACACTTCATATTTTCTCGAAGTTCTCTTTAAGCTGCCCTGTATCTCAAAGCTCTTAGAAAGTAGCCCGGTGCACTATCTATACCCTCATTAGCTGAAGGGCAGAAAACTTTACCTTTTCAGCAGAGGTACTAACTGATTCACCGGCTGCAAGTAGGCAATACCTTCCGTGTCTGACACAATCTCTGACTCTGCATTATGCACAGAGATGGGTAATTCCTTTGGCTCGGCACTCTCCTTTTGCAAATGTAGCCCTGGGTTGTTGCTCAGATATGGACGATATTCCTCTGACTGGTTCTCTGCTGTTTATTTTTGCATCTGCTCAATGACTGAATCACAATAGACTTTGTAAAGGCGTTCGTTTGCTTTCCGTCTTCTTAGATATTTCTGCTTTTCATTACAAAATATACATGTTGTGTCTAAGACAAGTACTGGAAAATATTTTACTGTCTTCTGGAAGTTAACTGAAATCAGGGGTTTGTCTGTTGCCCATAATGGTGCCCAGTGTTTGTTGGCATTTTTTGTGGTAAAAGATACATTGGATCTCACCTGCTGAGGATTCCAAGAAAAGGATTTGAGGATAGCTGGTGTTTGCAGCAACGCGCAGCAATAACTTGCTATATCTTTTAGTAATGTCAGGATCCCATGGGAAGACCGTGATTATTTTAGGCACATATCATCACTGTTCCGAACGTCACTAGTCTCTCGCCGCCACCATGCAACTACTCAAGGCACGCACTCCTATTGTTCATTTGATCAACCTTCATCTTTATACTGTACAACCTTGACAAAAAGTACTTCATTGGTTATCACGTCTTTTGTAGGTATTGTTTGAATTAAGAGTTTAGGTGGTATCGATTAAGATATCAATGTAGATTAACTCAACCCTGAATAATTACTTCTGATTCAAGTAACTTAACTGGGGTTACATTAAATAAACAACTTATAATTATCCAAGCAATAATCTTTTGTGGATCATGACGGAATTCCTCGCTACTTGTAATTTACTAATTTTGATTTATAGAAACGAACAGAATTATTTGCATTCCCTTGCATTTGACACAATCCTATATAATTCACAAGTTGAAAAGTTTGCTTATTCAACAGCTATCTTGGTAACCATTTGGAATCCTTGAGAATACTTAAAAATGCAAAATACTTATCTGTATAATTTTTGTAGATACGTAAGCTCCCCCAATCCTTGAAGAGAAGGAATTTATTTCTGGTGATAGAAATTCATTTCTCGCTATAATGTGGTTCGGATTCCACAATAAGCTGCAGGTCCCGTTGCTAGGTAACCAACTGGTTCTTAGCCACGTAAAATGAGTCTATTCCTTCGGGCCAGCCCTAGGAGAGCTGTTAATCAGCTCAGTGTTCTGTTTAAACTAAGGTATACTTAACTTGAAGAGAAAAACGACCCCCTATATTAGTTGACACACTGATGCAATGCGTAAGTTACTTCAAAGATAAAATATTTAGGATGAAGATGTTCGTCATGCATCTGGATACCAAACAGATCTAGGCTACGTACGTGGATTCCGGGTTCTAGTATTTGTAATACATTTTAAAGATCTGGATATGCAAAATACTGCTAGACTTGGGCTATATAGGCCTAACTGAGCTGGTTTTCCGATTGTTTTTGATGGTATTATGATTTTCGCATTTATGTCCATTGCCATTCATCTACACATTCTTGCCTTTCCAGCAAAGAAAGAATTTTATTTCATTTCCTAGGTATTTATAGCCCTTCATTTCAGGGCTACAAATACTTCAACCTAACCTAACCTAGGGCACCTTGTCTCAAGTGGCTACAGGGTGGCTCTGATCCCACTGACCGCTTAACCCGTTTCTATTCCAATCTTAAATAATTTCAAGGGATGCATTACTGAAATTCTATAAACAAAATATCTGTTACCATGATCAACTCACTAACGAAGGTAGACAACACTAAATTTCGATATAAACAATGAAAATACACACCTTAGGCTACTCTTTCTGCAACTCTATCTTCTTTTAATTCCTGATCAAGAGTTATGTTTAGGTCCACAGAAGTACTACCCATCATGGACTGTGTTTAGGGCCTCTCGAAAGTTATGAAGCATTCATACAACTTACTAAAGAAATTTTAGTGGTTTGACCAAGTGACACACTAATGTTATCCAAGATCTGTATTTAACAGCAAAGGCGATTGTGTTTGTAAGTTTAACCCCAGCTATGTAAGTTTATATGCATAATTCCATGGAAATCTGTGAAATTTAAGGTTGCATTTAATATGCCAAGTGTTTTTCCTTGTTTAAATAATGTGCCAGTGTCATGAATTTACCTTTAATCGGAAAAATAACTGAAAAAAGAAGTCTTAGTCTTTCCATTTCCTACATTTGCTAAGCAGTGTATTTCCCTTGTCGCAAAGACGAATATAATCAGAATCACACAAAGAAAACGCGACGGTGTAAAGTGCAGGCATTCTGAAATAACTAAAATAGAGTAAGGAAAAAAGTGAGCCAAGAGCAACGAAGAAAAAGGTGAGGCGTAATGCAAAAAAGAAGCAACAATGGACGAAACGAGAAACAACATGATGAACAAGGAAGGAAATTTCGAGGCCGAAGTTGTACACTATCTCAGAACCGAGGAGATTTACGTCCAGGGAGGCAAACCAGGGAAAATGAAGAAGGAAAATAGGAGAATATACCGCGAGACCGAAAGCACAGAAGGAGACGGAGCAGTAGAGGCAAATTACACGAGTGGAGAGCCAATAACTTTCGAAAAGCTGCTTGAAGTATCGGGCACCAACGGCCGCTGGAAATTACTTATTATCGTTCTCTGCGCATTCTGTGAGTACTGCTTCCGTACTTTCTCTCTCCTCTTGTGGTCAAGTTTGTTTTCTTTATAACCTTTTTAACGTAGTAGATCTCGTGGATATTTCGTGGGTGATTTGTGCAATATATATATTTTTATTTTCCTAGAGAATTTGTTTATTTCTTTTCCATGACGTCAGTTTTACTGGATGTAACTTGAAATTCTATTAGGCTGTCTTTTGGTTTACCGATATTTTTGGAAGGAATTCTATCTTTTCTAATTATAAATTTAGTTTCACAGAATTAATTGCGTGTTTGCGAATAATAATAATAATAATAATAATAATAATAATACTTTTTTTTAAAGTCTTTCTTGTTTAAATGCATGATTTCTGATTAAATTTGTAGCCCCAATAATTTTTAGCAACTTTTTTCTTTGCCATAAGCTTTCCCCCACGGTATGATTGCTAACCTTTCCATATATAGACTGTAACTCATTTAGACTTAATTGGACAATTTTTCTCTTTCAACACAGGTATGCTTCATAAAATATTGTGTCCGCATTTTATATGAACTCTCTTAGTTAGGGAAATTTATAAGGAACATAATTTTCGTTCCTACTAAAAAAAAAAAAAAGTCGTGTAAACTTTTATCTTTCTTTTAATACTAAACAATATTTTCTGTGATATGCTAGAAGCGCTTGGATTTTTTTTTTTCACAATGAAGTTTAGTTGTGAAGAAATTCGTGCTAGCAGTTCTTCCTCATTAATTCTAATATTTTCTGCAAATTTTTTGTGGTGAAGTGCGCCTCTCTCTCTCTCTCTCTTCTCTCTCTCTCTCTCTCTCTCTCTCTCTCTCTCTCTCTCTCTCTCTCTCTCTCTCTCTCATTTATCTATTTAACTGACGCATCCGAAGTGTAAGAAATCTAGTAAAGCGCATAGAATTTCATGAGATCAATAATTTCATTCTTAAGCAAGGCATAAATGTTTGTCGGCATCTTCACTTCATCAAGAACGTTTTCCTCGTAAGATTTTTTCATGAATAATCTTAATAAAATGAATTAGATTAATTACACTAAACTCTACCTGAAATCAAGCCGACTGAATTGAATTGAATATAGAATTTAGGCCAAAGGCCAAGCACTGGGACTTATGAGGACATTCAGCGCTGAAACGGACATTGACAGGAAAAGGTTTGGAAGGTGTAACAGGAGGAAAACCTGGCAGTTGTACTATGAATCAGTTGTTAGGAGAGTGTGGAAAGTAAGATGGAGGAAAGAGAATATGAAAGGAGGTGCAGTAAAAGGAACAAAAGGGGTTGCAGCTAGGGGCCGAAGGGACGCTGCAATGAACTTTAAGTTATACCTACAGTGCACAGCATGAGGTGCACTGACGACACTACACCTCTACGGAGCTTACTTTAATGAATAACAATCAAAGTTACGTAAAATTCCAGTAAAGTGCAATGCATTACAAATATTATCCGGTCCAGACGAATTTGGGAACCGTGGCGGCAAATCTTATGAACAGTTTCCCTTAACTACTTCATGCTAATGGGACACTGTGCCAGTCTTCAGTTGTCGGTCTACGAAACTTTGCTGGGTGATCTTTTTTATTGTTTTTATGATTCATTTGTAGTTTCCACATAATCGTTAGTCTAAACAGCTCATAAATCACATACAGTACAAAGAAAAACATTTGTTTATTTATTTCAAAGACCATTAGTGTCCATTCGGACTTTACTAAGTCGGGTATTATATGCTATGTACTGTACATCTCAGTTTTGGCAATGTCCGTAAACACAGTTTTGAAAGCCCTATTACCGTTCATCAAGATGGAAATTGTTTGCTTTTTCCATATACGGGATGTTGTGTCGCCTGCAACAAAGTGTTTTCTCTCAAGAATAACCACTTGTCCCTTATGACTAATGCCCCTTCCACACGAGGTGGAAAGACACGACGGGCACTCGGGTTTGCCTGTAATTCTAGCGCTGCTAAACAGTGTTACCAGATCAAACAGCCCAAGGCAGGCAGTAGGCACAGGCAAGCGAACCTATGACTTGGACCACACGCCAGGCAGAGGACAGAGTGCAGTCAGAGATGTGTCTGGCAACGTGGTCCCTAGTCAGGCGACCATCCAGTGCCTCAACAACGGGGACGTCACTTCGGTGGTTTGTCCGTGGTTTCCTCGTCTATGATGTCACTACACTCGTGATCGCCAAATTGGTGACAGTGTCTGCCCGCCGTGCATTTGCCCCTCGTGTGGAAGGGGCTTTACTCCCTGTCATTATCTTCAAATGAGTTCATTATCGGGAGATACTGTTGTCTGATTTTCTTCCGCAAACCTTTCACTCTCGTTCTTGAATTGGATTTCCAGCTTTTGGATACAGAAAATAACAGGCACGTGCAAAGGGGCAGGGAGGGGGGGTTGATGCTGTGGGTGCCCAAACACCTGCCCCTTTTCCCCCACGCCCCGTAAGTGCCCTTTTCTCAAAGTTCAAAATAGTATACAGACCCTCTCCTCACTCTTCAGGACGACCCCATGCGAGTGCATTCCACGAATCCAAGGGGAAAAATGAATAAAAAATTATATATATATATATATATATATATATATATATATATATATATATATATATATATATATATATATATATATATATATATATATACACATATACACAAAGTGCGCTTTTCTAGTCCTGTGCACCTGCCCATTGATTTAGCCCTGCACGTTACTGCAAAATAACCACTTTTCAACATTTGCTTTGGATTCTACCACTGATACTATATGTAAACCACACAAAATACTGATGAACAGAATGATTTTCCTACCTCGTCTATCCTATTATTGTACTTTCAGCTGGCTTCCCTGTTCCCATGAACACTATGTCTTACCAGTTTCTTGGAGCTACCCCTGAACACTGGTGCCACCTGGAACCCTTAACTGATGCTAACTGGACAACTGAGCAAATCATATCCTTAGCCATTCCTAAAAGGTTCGTCAAGATCTCTTAACTGTTTCAGATGCCATTCCCCGTTTTCTGTAAAGATTTTGATACCTCGCCGACCAATATTTCGTCAAGATCTCTTAACTGTTTCAGATGCCACTCCCCGTTTTCTGTTCAGATTTTGATACTTCTCCGGCCAATATTTTCTTTTCAGGACTGATAAGGTATTGTTATTTACATCCAGTTTTTTTCACCCATGATATTTCAACTCTTTCTGGCGGACTGGAATCCTTTTACCTTCGAAGATTTTAATCCTTTGAGGTAAAAATCTATTACCTTTCAGGTTATTTTTTAATTGCATTCTGGTTATATGTCTTATGAGGTCAGCTAAGCTTCTATCAAACATTTCACTATATTTGAGGTTAATGTGGCTCCAAAGAACAATATTAATATTCATTAAAGAAGGCTCACACAAGCTTGTTCTTAGTCCTTCCAACGTTAAGTCCATTTTGATGGATTCTCTCATCAATTTACTTATGTTTATATTACTGAAGTAGCTCCGGCAAAGTTATTGCCATTTCACTTGAATGAAACACGTATGAAGAATCAAAAAAGACAAAATTTTTATAGTACACAGCACCCGTATGTCATCTCTTGTCGAGTAATATCAACGATAGGATAGGTAATACTTTCACTTAAATCCTTTTTCGCAAAGTTGAAAGCGTATTTCATCTTTTAATTTAAAATACGTGAATCTCAGTATTGCAGCATGAATTATAATGAAAGCTGAATCGCGAGTTGATATCGTAGTATAAATGCCACTTACAGAAGTTGCTACATGAAAAATAATTAATATTCAAATATTGTTACTTTGTCCATTCACTCCGCACTTTTCAGACTCCTTAATCAATTTCTGTATTACATTGTCATGCTTATTTCAGAGTTTGTCGTTTCAGAATATTTCGCATTTCGAATTTTCACTGTTATTAATTACGATCAATTTTAAGAAGGAAATGAAAACGAAGAGGCATGATAAAATGGAATTTTCAGGCGACATCGCGTTTCAAACTCTAACCATCGTTGCTGTTAAGCCATTAAATTATGATGTTAAACTGAGAGGTCATTCCTTGTTGTCACAGAATCATTAACTGTTCTACGCAGGTACAGCTTGAAATAAGACTAATCTATAGTAATCTCTGTTGGTGGAATTATCGCAAGGAACGCTTTTAATTTTGGATTGACAGTTATTTGAAGTACTCGCTTTCAGCAGAGCATATGAAACGCTATTTGTCTGTAAATTATTCACCTTTAGATCTTATATTTAGCAGAGTTATGAATGAGTATCATGTGGTGCCCATATAATATTCAATTGTGCTGTTTTAGATTTATATCTGGGCTTCTTTTCCGTACGACATTGGCTAGTCTTAGTTCATTCTTATTTATCTACTTTCTTCTGCAAACAAGAGACGAATAGAACTTAATCACACTAATTTCCTTTCTTCTTACAAGAAATGGCTCATCCCAATACGACGGCTGCAACATGTATGACTTTAATTATACTTCAGCTGCGGAGATGGGATACGAAAAAGCGAAGCTAAATTTGGAACTTCTCCGGAATTCTGGAGACGTCGAAATAATCCCCTGCAAAAAGAGAGATTTCAATCACTCAGAGGAGGAGAGCAGCGTCGTTACTGAGGTGGGTGACACATACAGATTTGCTCATTATAACAAAGGATAAATTCTGTAGGTACTTAGGCCTAATGGATGGAAAAGTTGGGATGGGAAAAGTAGCTCTTTCTTGATCCGGTATTTCTACATCAAGAAGGAACCACTTTTCCTATCTCAACTTTCCCATCTATTAGGCCTAAGTGCCTACAGAATTTATCCTTTGTTATAATTAGCAAATCATTGGTCAGGGGTGTGTGGGTGTTGCTTAAAGAAACATTTACTCATGCATCATGAATACTTCATTTTAGCCACACCATCCATGAATCCCTTTGTTGAAACAATGCAGAGAAAACTAAGGAAGCCACCGGTCGCAGATTATTAGTTATCAGTTGCAACAACTGAAGACTGGCTTATTCAGCGGGGAATATTGTAAAGTACAATAAGCAAGGAAGAGGGACCTTATCAATTCAGTAACAACAATAATAACTGTACACAAAACATTTGCATAAAACGAACGGAATTCATATCCTCAGAGAAACATAAATAATGCCAGATATCTGGTTTCTGCGAGGCCCCGCCCCCAACAACACACACACACACACACACACACACACACACACACACACACACAGCAGCTCAGTGCCCCAACCCACTCCGTGTGCAACAAATGTGCTGCACAACCACAAAAAACTAGATTGGTCAAGCTGTCATAAGATTGTGCCTCAAAATTATTTATTCAGTTTCATTATATTTGACGATGAGGAAAGCAGTCCTTCTAAAAACTATGGATTCCACGTGTAGTTTTACCAGTATATTAGGATTTAGTATACATGCAAAAGGCCTCGTTTATCCTCATCTTTACTGAGAATGAGTGTTCTTCATAGTATACAAGATACATCATGACTTATGTATACACATATACATACACTCACATATATATACATATACATACATACACACACACATATATATATACTCGTATATATACACAGTATATTAGATGTATAAATACATAGATAGATAGACTGTCACAGTAATAAGACAACTACTTAGAAATCCTAGCTGAAAGTTGAATAACATTGCCAAGGCCAAGTATAACAATTATTTATATATATACATATATATATATATATATATATATATATATATATATATATATATATATATATATATATATATATATATATATATATATATATATATACATATACACACACACACACACACACACAAGACCCTTCGCACCAAATGCATAAAACCCTCACTGACATTGATGCCTCCTTTTCCACGGACACAAGTGGGACCTGGTGTGCGACCGCCGCGTCCTCTATTCGACGACCGCGTCTGTCAATCAAGTTGGGTTGCTCGCAGGCAACGCCATCTTCGGCTACCTCATCGACGCGTGAGTTTCCTTCGGTCTCTTACTGGAATTCTTTATGGATCTTATATTTATTTTAAGTTTGGATTTGTGAGTTTCTTTACTTTGCATTTATGTTAGATGGCGCATCAGTAGATGTATGCCTATAGAGATGTATAAATACATAAGACATATTATGAATTTAGAGGAAGATAATATTTTTGGCCATTCAGGTTATTGCATGTAGGGTCATTTTAAACACGTAGATATATATATATATATATATATATATATATATATATATATATATATATATATATATATATATGTATATATATATATATATATATATATATATATATATATATATATATATATATATATATATGCGCACACTCACCGATACAAACACACACACGCATATATATATATATATATATATATATATATATATATATATATATATATATATATATGTGTGTGTGTGTGTGTGTGTGTGTGTGTGTGTGCGTGCTTGTGTCTATATGTATATATATACATATATATACTGTATATGTATATACATACATATTTATGTGTATTTATGTATATAATCAAATAAAACAATTTTCACACATCCTTTTCTTCGACTTTCTCTTAGATTGTCGCTATTTTTCATATTATTGGTACACTACTGTTTATACATTTCATTACAATACATTCAAAGACCCGCCTAGTTATGTCTACATGAGAGTTATACGCATGCATACTGATACATTCGCACATTCGCGATGTTGCACTGATGTGATGTAAATATGGATGCTGTATGTGCACGCATGCACCAGCATGTATGATAGCATATGTAATTTTTCATATATTTTCCTGCAGCTTAGCTGAAATAAAAAAAGTACATAACCAATCATCTAACTTAACTAGAGCGGGACAATAAATCAAATGTTAGGGAGGGAAAGATATAACAAATAAAAAATGCGCCGAAGTTTCTTCGGCGCAATCGAGTTTTCTCTACAGCGTATCATATTGTATGACACTCTCAGCCACGGCTCGGCGGTGGCCTGTGTTGTTGGCACCTATTGCGGTGCCAGACGCATGACCATGGCTAATGTTTAACCTTAAATAGATTAAAAACTACTGAGGCTAGAGGCCTGTAATTTGGTATGTTTGATGATTGGAAGGTGGATGATCAACATGCCAATTTGCAGTCCTCTAACTTCAGTAGTTTTTAAGATCGGGGGGCGGATAGAAAAAGTGCGGACGGACGGACAAAACATCTCAGTAGTTTGCTTTTATAGAAAACTAAAAATGTATACAAGTGACAAGAATATGTCAGCCATTTTAGACGTTTTGACGAAAGCCAAAGCCGCAGGTTTTCATTCTTAATCTCTGACGAGACAAATCTCTTCTTGGGAGCAAGAAATAAGCCGTTGACATCTTTGAAAGCAAGAGCAATTCCTTTCTTTTTGTTGTTGTTGTTGTTTTCTGCAGCATCGGCAGGAGACGATCCGTCCTCTGGAGCTCCTTCCTGACGGTGATCTTTAACCTGATGGCCGCCGGCTCCCCAACCCTGGAGACCTACATCACCTTCCGGTTCCTCATTCAGGCGACGGAGGCTGGAGTCTACATGTCCTGCTTCGTGCTTGGTAAGCAGAGGGTTTCGCTTCTCAACTAAACATCTATGTGTAATATCAATGTATAATCTTTATTACTTTTTGTTTTTGACGTGTACTTTCTCTCTCTCTCTCTCTCTCTCTCTCTCTCTCTCTCTCTCTCTCTCTCTCTCTCTCTCTCTCTCTCTCTCTCTCTCTCTCCAGCGATGGAGGTCTGCTCAGTACGTGAACGGACGCATCTCGGAGGTCTTTTCCCTATACCCTGGGCACTGGGGTACATGGTGCTGCCCAGTATCTGCCTCCTGGTGCAGAAATGGAGGAAGCTGCAAGTTGCCCTTTCGGTGCCTTCCTTCTTCCTTCTTGTTTATTACTGGTGAGAATAAACTTTCAACAAGCAAATCTACATAGAGATTAATTAAGTATTATGCAAGAAAGCTCAGTCTTATTACTGGTATGTAAAAATCTTATTCATCACCATTTGTATTTCACATATCCAAGAAAGCCTAGAGCCTCAATCCTTACTATATATATATATATATATATATATATATATATATATATATATATATATATATATATATATATATATATATATATATATTGTTACAGGTTGTTACCCGAATCTCCCAGATGGTTAATTCTCCGCGGAAAATACGCGGAGGCTCTCAAAGTCTTGAAGTGGGCTGCAACTTTCAACAAAAAATGGCTGCCACCCGACGGGCAACTTTATAGTGCCATGCAGGACATCGAGTTCGAGGTAATTACGAACGAATTTTTTCTGAGCCACTTCTTATATTTATCTTGAATTCTGAAGAGGGATGCCAGTAAAACATGTCATAAACACACGTTGGCAACTCATCACATCCTTATCGCAAACAGGTTGATTACAAGTCAGCGACTGAACTGATGGTCCTAACAAAGGCTTCGTAAAATTATCCAGTATTTCCTGGATTCGTTCTCTGCTTACTGTCGCTGACCTGTTTTAAACCTGTTTGTGATACGGATGCGGTAAGTTGCCAGCGTGTGTTTATGACATTTTTTTACTGCAATATGGACGCTCTCTAAACTCAACAAATAATTAGAAACAATACTGTTATGTTACGAGACTTATCTTGGGTCTGAAATTATCAGTGCACACTCACACATGAACACGTATGCACACATAAGACACACACACAGAATCTACACAGATATATAATAAATCATATCACATTAACCCTGTTTTCAGGAATCCCATCTAATAGAAATCCAAGAGAAAAAAGAACCAATGAGCTGCCTAGAAGAGATCAAAGTCGTCTTGAAGCACTGTACAATCGTGTTCCAAGTTCCCGGCGTGAGAGGAAGAGCGTTCGTCATATTTTTCCTTTGGACGTTCGGGACCATGATCTACTACGGCCTTGGTTTGAATGCCAATAACCTCAGGTAAAGGAAAGGGGTCAGAGGTCAAAATGTGAGGCTGAATGTGAAGTGGCTTGATTAATTGATAAACGGAAAAAATAGAACATATTATGACAGCGTAGCAAGTGCAAGTAGGCCTAACAGGTCTAAGCCTTAAGTCAGGATGAGCCGTTTAAAAGGGAAATCCCAATTACTACTACTGGGTTTTGGAGTTTTTGGTTAACTGAGTACCCTTCTTTCCAGAACATTTTAAACCTAGTCATTTTGCTACTAACCTTATAATAAAGCGATCAACTTAAATTTGACCTCGTTTGAAAATTTACAAAAACTGAAACTGAAGAAATGTTAACTACTGACAAAGAAATTGGATAAAGATAAATTTTTAATATCAACAAGTGGATTGGTTTTGAAGGCTACCACGTAAGGAAAGTGAATTGACAAATAATTAATCAGTAAAAGCTTGAGTGAAATACAACGGCATACACAAACGAAACAAGTTAAAAATGCACTGAAGTTTCTTCGGCGCAATCGAGCTTTCTGTACAGCGTATAATGCCGTATGAAACTCTCAGGCACGCCCCATGAAACTTTCACCCACTCTCTGTGGTGGCCTGTGTTGTTGGCACCTATAGCGGTGTCAGACGCACGATCATGGCTAACTTTAAACTTAAATAGAATAAAAACTACTGAGGCTAGAGGGCTGCAATTTGGTATGTTTGATGGTTGAACGGTGGATGATCAACATACCAATTTGCAGCCCTCTAGCCTCAGTAGTCTTTAAGGTCTGAGGGCGGACAGAAAAAGTTCGGATGGACAGACAAAGCCATCTCAGTAGTTTTCTTTTACAGAAAATTAAAAATACCCATCAGAATTTAAGTTGATTTCTATAAATATGAAGCCAAATATTAACAAGCAGTTCCAGTTCCTTGACTTCTGAATTCGTATGAGCAGGCGAAATAGGTCTGATCAACGCTTGCCGGCACTGAAGGTTGGCTTGTAATGTTATTTAACTAATAACTTTTCTTAATCTATTTGTCAGCTACTCTTGAACATATTTAGGTCAAAGTTTTGACATTACGTCATCCACATCTCTGAATTTGAATGGACCTAGCTCAATCGAATGTGATCTTCATACCTGTAGGTAAAAGTAACTGATGACAACCTAGTGGGACTAATTAAGGCTCATAATCAGCTAGTCATGGCCTTGAACTAAACTGGGCCTAGAAAGAATTTATATTCATTCATAATGACTTTAAAAGTACTTAGGACTATTTAAAACATATTACCTCTACACTACTTAGACCACCAAAACCAAGCACAAAGTTTACAGCAATAGACAATTTTCGACACAACATGCTCTGAGCGTTTTCTAATTTGTATTTTTTTCTTACCTCCATCTCCTTTCAGCGTAGATCCATACATGTACATCTTTCTTGGCGGAGTCATGGAAATCGTCGCCTACATTTCGCTGTGGCTGATTCTGATGTACACAGGACGCCGGAATACCTTGGCCATACTCTTCTTTCTGTGTTCTGCCTCCGTCTCAATCGTTGGGATCCTCATGTTCTACTCTCCTGGAGGTCTGAAATGATTTCAAGTTCATATTAAAAAAAATTAGAAAATCTTAATTGTTAAGATTAAGTGAGATTAAGTGAATGAAAATAAAACATTCGCAGGAAAGAAATATTCAGCTATTAAAGAAAGTTTTGCTTACTTTATGATGCTTTATAGCAATGTTTTTTTACCTTTTTTTTGGCAGTGACCCAAATCTTGTCCAGATTAACCATGGCGACCCATGCCCTCATAAACATTTTCTTTTTATATAATTACGCTTATGAAAACGTGTTAAAGGCCGTTGAAGTTAAAAGTCAAGTGCCTATGTTGGGAAGATTTCCGACCTCAATTAAATGCTGTGTCTCTATAATGTTCTGCTTAGATATTAATGAATTAAGTATTCTTGATACAATATTCTCTATGATAATAATAATAATTATAATAATAGTATTGGGGGAATAATAATCCCATAACCTTGACCCTATTCCACCTACTGTCCACCTACTTTCGGTTCACCCTGTATACCTGCTAATGTCAGGATCAACAAATAATGATGATGATTATTATTCTTCTCGTATCTTTCTTCATTAACGTCCATTCCCCTACCCCACATATTCCTGCAGTGCCAAGGAGCGCCATCATTTCTCTGTCTCTGTGCGGGAAACTGTCCAGCACCGCAACACATCACTTGATTTGGCTCATGACAGCTGAACTCTTCCCGACGAAATACCGTCCGCTCGTCATCGGCCAAGCTGGAGTCTTCGGCAGGATCGGGAGTACTTGCTCCACCTACATTAATGATATTCTCGTGAGTTGAGTATTTCTAATTTTTAACGACAACGTCTTTTTATGATTACACAGATACGTGATAGGTAACGTTCTTAAAACCATTAAAATCGTTCAAGGAAGAACAGAAGAAATGCATAAGACATAAACAAATGAATTTTTGGATATGTTAGCGAAAACATTCATACAACCAACTGTTTGTATGAGTGCATGTAAGTGTTGGTACCATATTCATGTAAATGAAATATATGTCTAGACGTCATACTTTCTCTGAAAATCTGCTTCTCAAAAATGCAGAGTTTGAGGAAATGGCAAAATATTTCGGCATACTTCCATCTCCAATTTACCTCCCCAGCACCATCTACTTTCATTCATTCAACATTATAATCCCAATCTACTTTCAGGGAAGAGCTGCCATCTGGGCGCCTTCGGCCCTATTCGGCCTGGCTTCTTTGGCATCAGCCATATTAGCCATCCTCCTTCCGGAAACTAAAGGCACGCACCTTCAGGAGACCAACAAGTTCCACAAATAAGGGTAAGAGGCTGTTGAAGTCAGTGTTGGGATTAGAATTCAAGTCACTGAAAGATCTCACTTTGAACTGAACTGAATTTAACTGAATATAGAATTTAGGCCAAAGGTCAAGCACTGGGACACATGAGTTCATTCAGGGATGAAACGGAAATTGACAGTAAAAGGTTTGAAAGGTGTAACAGGAGGAAAACCTGGCCGTTGCATTATGAATCAGTTGTTAGGAGACGGTGGAAAGTAAGATGGAAGAAAGAGAATGTGAAAGGAGGTACAGTAAAAGAACCGAAAGGGGTTGCAGTAGGGGCCGAAGGGACGCTGCAAAGAACCTTAAGTAATACCTACAGTGCACCGCATGAGGTTCACTGACGGCACTATCCCCCTGCGGGAAATCTCATCTTTGAGAAGTGCGACTGAAGTATGATGACTGAGAAATTTAAAGCACTGCACTTAAATATAGTCGTTGAAATCACTTAATCACTAGGGAGGATGCGCAATGGTAAGTCTATATTCATGAGAATTTTCAGCATCATTTTTTTTAAAGGCGAGTTAAAAAGGTATTCAAATTACGAAGAGTTAATGTCCTAGTGAACGAAGACTTAATGCCATGGGCCATGAAATGACTTAGAGAAGTAAACTGTGATCGTTAATTCAAAGTAATAGTTGTGAATATATTTGTTATGGTTTCGACTAAGAAAGGAAGACAGATAACAGAAGGACTGAGAGCAGAAAAGTGTACGTTATGACACATATGGATAAGAAATATGAAAAAAGCAAAATTTGGTGATCAGTGTTATAAAAGACAATTATATATATATGTATATATGCATATTGTATATACATAGATAGATAGATAGATATAGATATATTTATATATATACACACATACATATATATATATATAATATATATATATATTTATATATATATGTATGTATATATATATATATATATTATATATATATATATATATATATATATATATATATATATATATATATATATTTATATATATATATATAGTATTATACACGACTGTTAAGTCCTACAAAATAATGAAATTTGATTGCAAGTTGGAGGACTCTAGTTTCAAGTAGGCTTAAGTTTTCCCATATATGTACATACACAAATGAATATATTTATATATATATATATCTATCTATCTATCTATCTATCTATCTATCTATCTATATATATATATATATATATATATATATATATATATATATATATACACATACATGGATTGTGCTAACTCTATTTCATTTGCAAAGTTATCTCTAAATTGAACTACCTTAAATTCTTCAAAATGTACATGAACGTTACAGACCTCCTGGCAGTGGTCCTTTATGGCTGAATACAAAGGCTTTGTCACTGGTCGTCCAGCTCTATAACTAACCATTGTATGGTCTTGGAATGTGGAATACAGTTTTAATTGCCTCTTAAAGAAATAGCTATTATTTCATCCTTCATTGTACATACTGGAAAAGACATTTTATATTTTTTTGCTCATGATTCACTGATCCCGAAAACCTGAGACACTGAGTAATAAAAAAATTCTACAAACTGAGGAAGCAACTTTAACCATGATTATTATGATTACGATCATTTAGAAGATGAACCCTCTTCTTACGGAATATGGTATTCCTTCGGGTGAAGTAACAGAAGGTAAAGGGAAAAACAGAAAAAAAGAGATCACCTATTAAAAAAGAAAAAATAAACTAACAAATTAATAAATGAATAGATAAAAATGGAAATAAATTATTAAATTGCAACGAGAATTATATTAAGGTAGAAATGCACTGCATCTTCGATTGAACTTTTGAGTCCAATTGCACAATGTAAAAATAAATGAAACAACGACCAGCAAAAAAAGACAAGCCTCTCTTGAAGTCAGTCAAAAGTAATATTCAGAAGAGGGAGACCTAATGAAAAGAAACTTGTATGCAAGACGGTTTTAAACAGGTGAACAAAACACAAAAAGTCCTGCTGTAATAGGATACCTCAAAGCTTAATTAAAGATCAAATAAAACAATGCAAAATGATCCAAACCCGATATAGTTAAAATATAGTTAAAAGTCATATTAAATATAAAAGGATAAGCTAAAAAAGAAAGTAGGAAAACAGAGTTTGGAAGACCAGCAAGGGACGTGATAAAAAAATCTTGGAACAAAAGAATTGAGACAAGAGAAGAGAGGTGATCATAATCTGAGGGGAATAATGGAAGCTCTTGCATTTTATGATGAAGAGTGCTGATTCAGGTGGGGGAAAATTGGTGTTAGAAAATGGAAAAAGCAGGATAACTCTAAACTGGAATATAGAATTTAGGCCAAAGGTCAAGCGCTGGGCCTATGAGGTCAATCAGCGCTGAAACTGAAATTGAGTGAAAAGGTTTGAAAGGTGTAACAGGAGCCAAACCTCGCAGTTGCACTACGAATCAATTGTTTGGAGAGGATGGAAAGTCGGATGGAAGAAAGAGAATATGAATGGAGGTACAGTAAAATGAATGAAAGAGGTTGCAGCTAGGGGCCGAAGGGACGCTGCAAAGTATGGGGAAATGGAGAAGTTATGATGTCCTTGTTTTCTGAATATTAATAAGTACATATATCACGCGAATGTGAGTAATATATTTGCATATAAATCTTAGTAAAATATAAATGAATGTGACAAATATATCTCAGCAAAAGTGGAGTGAGGTTTTATGCCTTTCTTCGTGTAGTTGGGGTTTAGGCTGCGTCATTTGAAGCTAATTTTCATATTCTTCTCGTTCACATTCAGTGTTAACAGGAAGAAGAGTCCCAGAAGTGTGAGGAACAAATTGAAGAGATTTTTCCTTAGCATCGAAATTTTGGTTGGATTTCAAAATCGAGTTTTCTGTACAGCGTATAATGCTGTATGAAACTCTCAGCCACGGCCCATGAAACTCTCAGCCGCGGCCCATGAAACTTTCACCCACGGCCCGGTGTGGCCTGTGTTGTTGGCACCTATAGCGATGCCAGATGCACGATCATGGCTAACTTTAACCTTAAATAAAATGAAAACTACTGAAGCTAGACGGATACAATTTGGTGTGTTTGATGATTGGAGGGTGGATGATCAACATACCAATTTGCAGCCCTCTAGCCTCATTAATTTATAAGATCTGAGGGCGGATAGAAAAAGTGCGGACAGGCAGACAAATAACCACCCTAACAGTTCTCTTTTACGGAAAACTAAAATTACCAAGTCCCGAATATACTTTTACCGTTTTATGTTATGATGTTAATTAATTTTCCATTTTCTTTACTTTCGCTAATAATAATAATAATAATAATAATAATAATAATAATAATAATAATAATAATAATAATAATAATAATAATGGAGAGAGAAACTCAGGCGTATAATTAAAATGGAAAGTAGTAATCCCATCAGCCCATTATAATTATCAACATATTATTTGCGCTGTTGTCATCGATATTTCACTCATCAATATCTTTCTCTCTTTACAGCGTGACCAGTATTAGACTGCGATAACTCTCAGTGTCAACAAATAAAGGCATTATTGATTATGTACATATTTTTCATCAAACGATCTACGAGGTACAAATTGGAACCCTATATATTTAACCGGCCTTCGAGGCTCTCTGCTAATTTCAATATCCCATAAAAATCGGTTGTTATTTTATGGAAACTATCGCCCATAAAAACTCCTTATATATATATATATATATATATATATATATATATATATATATATATATATATGTATGTACATATATATACATATTTTTATGTATATATATATATATATATATATATATATATATATATATATATATACATACACACAGTACATTAGTGACAGGACCTAATTAATACTGGATGGTATCTAGCGGAGATATTTATTCAGGAGAAGTTACAAGCTTTCCAGGACTTACAGTCCTCATTGTCAAGTATCCGGACAATGAAAATCTCCGCTAAATACCATCCAGTTTTAATGAGGTCCTGTTAGTAACTGTATTAATGTACGAAACAATTGTGCAAGTGATAAAGTTATATATATATATATATATATATATATATATATATATATATATATATATATATATATATATATATATATATATATATATATATATATGTATAGACAGTTCTAGTATTTTTGTTTTTCACGTAACTTATGATGAATATATCAGGTACTCTACATTATGAAAGACTAGATATTTGAAGTGTGAGGGTGGGACCTTCCCTCGAAAAATACTGGCGAAGAGAATTCAAAGTCTCTTCTGGTAGATGGAATTTTGGCCCCATTCTATGTTTGTCCTAATTTGCCTTGCTACCGGAACAGCTGGTTCCTCCTACATGTGGACTGAATAACCTATTACACCGACCGTTCTCCATAGATTTTGCCTAGGTGCCTCTGGTAACTTGACCGTACACCTTGCGCAGTAATTCTCGATGAAGCCATTTCCGTAAGTTTGGCAACTCAAGAATTACATCCTGGAATGTATTTTGTTTTATTGTACGCAAAAAAAAAAAAAATTAATGATCTTAACTCATATCTCAAATGCTGATATTACCGATTGGTTTATTTATAACCTGTAACCTGGCGTTGCAGAAATAACTTCCAAAGGCATTGTTATAATTCAGGACAATCGTGGATTGTTTATGATCTCCAGGACTGACGTAATCAAACTCTAATGTATCTTGCCAAATGATATTTCTTGAGATTTTTTCCCTCTGTACGAAGTCAAAATACTACATATATACTGTATGTAAGTGCTACTGAATTCTGTATTGCGTATATTCTGACTCAATGTCCTCTGTACATTGAGTCATAGTATTACATATATATATATATATATATATATATATATATATATATATATATATATATATATATATATATATATGCAAGTGCTGCTGAATTCTAAACTGTGTATGTTATGACTCAATGTCTTCTGTATGGAGCCCAAGTATTACATATAAGTAAGTGCTACTGAATTCTATACAGTGTGTTGTGACTCAATGAAATAAATAAATTTGAAACAGTCACTGATTTTACTTTCTTTCCTTTCCTTTCAAATTAAAGTGTAAATAACTCAGGTGAAAATATTACAGTATCTACAACACATTAAATTAAAAAAAACTGGGCGTTTTGAGATTGGTGATCTCTTCTGGGCAAGTTTTAAGTAACCTGAACATCAAAGAAGTTGACTGAAAATTGTGATTTTTTTACTAATTAGCTCATAATGGCGCCGGTAAAAAAGAAGTTAGAAGATAATGATGAGAGCTTAAAGACCGGGATTATGGACCTCACATAAGAGACTCGAGAGAAATCCCGGATTATGAACCTTAAGATGAAAAGCGTCGAAAAGAAATCCCCCCAGCAAATGGATTAGTCCGGAAGCCCCAAAGATCATGAGGAGGGTTTTACGAAAGGATTATATATTACCCCCTTGATTTTTTCTTCTTCGGGAATTTTTGGTGATTAGAGCAGGAGTGGTTTGTCTAAGAGAGAGAGAGAGAGAGAGAGAGAGAGAGAGAGAGAGAGAGAGAGAGAGAGAGAGAGAGAGAGAGAGATGCCAAGGGAACAGATGCGATGTTCAGTAAATGTAAAAGTGTTTGTGTTAAGTACGTGAAGAGGTTTTGGATTTTGAGTAACATATATATATATATATATATATATATATATATATATATATATATATATATATATATATATTATATATATACATACATATATATGTATGTATGTATATATATATATATATATATATATATATATATATATATATTATATATATACATACATATATATGTATGTATGTATATATATATATATATATATATATATATATATATATATATATATATATATATATATATATATATATATATGATATTAAACAACAGACCACCAAAACCCTTTACTATCAAATTCACTTTTACGTTATGAACATCTTACACCCAAAGGAAACTTTATGTAGGTAGCCTACATCTACCTTGACCAGGATTCGAACATAGGCCTAATGGCTTTGATACATAGATGGCAGTGACTTATCGATCCAGCCATCACGAAAGAGAGAAGTTGATTCCAGCTCTGCTGTACATGTTTCTGTTGAATTCAAGTTCTAAACCTACAATAGAAATAAACTCGTCTCCACCTTGACAACTAATTTCGATTTTCAACACATGCCTAGTTTTGGAACTGATTCAAACAAGTTTTTTCTTTATACTCTCAAATATCAGAGACCACAATATCCTTTATTAGGAGTGCACTTTGCTTCGGGAATAACTTGTACCCCCAAAGATAATTACATAATAGAAAAGTCATTCCAGGTTCACGTCCTACGCCTAAACTTCGGCTGCAAGGTACTCCCAACGTAAATATTCCTCCTTTAAGCAAAATTTCCGTTAATGTATTATCACTTCTAAAATTACGTAGATCTTTTATGGGAGATCTTCGATTTAGAAACTGGATGGCAGTATCACGCGTGTTTTGAAAAAGAACAGAAAAAGCCAACAGAAAGCTCATACCACATTCAAGCAGCTTCATGAAACTCAAGACTCACCTGACAAGAAAAGGAAGTAGTTTGCCGCGATGTCGATAATCAGTTATGGAGAAGATCTACTGTACAAGACGCCACATGCAAAATGAAAATCTGTTTACCCTAACCACAAATCATTCAGCAACGTGAATCTCGGAGAATGTATTTTCAATCCTCAAATGTTACCGAATCAGAATACTAACCTAATATACGTTAAAGCATTTGAGAAAATCACTGGTAAATCGGGAAGTTTGTCTTTTATTGCTTAAATAGTCAGAAATACAAGAAAATGAAGCAACGAAGTCCAAACTGTGAGATAATGAATTTAGACTTACCAACTGGGGGAAAGGTAAGTGTTACTTCTAACCTCACAGTATATCGTAGATCGTGATGAGAATGAAATCCTCATAGGATTGCTGCAGTTGCTTGCTATGTAATGTCCACGGTGTCAGTTTAAAAATTTTCCAAAAGGGTTCTAGCTGATCACCACACCAACCAACTTTAACATCACTGGGGAACTAACGAGGAGCTAATAGCCATCAAGAACTGCCGAAATATAGAGCTTCGGTGAATAACCTGCGTTACAATATCAACGACTGAAAAGGCATAGTTACTCCCTGTCTGCCTATTCAAGGAGTTTAGATCCAATAAGCCGCGAAGTTTTGAAAGAATTCATCGATGGAAGCGTACACGTCACGACTTGGTCAATGGCATCATGCAATCAATACGGCCAGAAGGTGCAGTGCTCTGGGGTATTCTAGGTATTTTCCAGAATGATGAAGCACACCCTAAAATTTTCATTATATTAGAAAATTCTCAAAGTAGCAGAGCTGCTGTCAGTGCTGGACTCAGTGCTCTGTTTTTCAGTTTCCTGTACAAGAAAACTATTGAGATGCCTATTTGTCTGTCCGTCCGCACTTTGTCTGTCCGCCCTCAGATCTTAAAAACTACTGAGGCTAGAGGGCTGCAAATTGGTATGTTGATCATCCACCCTCCAATCACTAAACGTATCAAATTGCAGCCCTCTAGCCTAAGTAGTTTTTATTTGATTTAAGGTTAAGGTTTGTCATGATCGTGCGTCTGGCACGGCTACAGGTGCCAACAACACAGGCCACCACCGGGCCGTGGGTGAAAGTTCCATGAGTCGCGGCTCATACAGCATTATACGCTGTGCAGAATACTCGATTGCGCCGAAGAAGCTTCGGCGCATTTTTTACTTGTTTTGTTTTGTGTTGAGATCAATTTTCGCCTGTTGGGATTCATCAACTGAGGATAGATATTAGCTCCGAGAAGGCCTCTGTGGTTCATTTGCAAAGTTCACCTTGTGTGGTAGATAGTACAGTATAAGCCACTCTAACATCAATTCTTCAACAGAATCATAATCTGATTAATTTTTTTGCAGGTAACTAAGTGCAACTTCCTCTGAACATTTCTAACAAAACACTTTGAGGCAGCTTAGTCCAGAACAGCTTGACAGAATTCAGGTTGTCAGTCATCTTTCAAAATATGAAAAAAGGTAATGATGATTTGATTTGGAAGCTATATCTGATCTTTTCCTCACTAACTGAAGTTACAATTCTTTTTGTTCACATCTCTATCTTTTCTCCACATTTGTTATTACATAATTTTCTTTTATAACTGTATTCCAATTCACGCTTCTGTTTTGTCTTTTTTGAGGTGGGCTTTAATTTCTTTTTTTTTGTGTTTTACTTATAATGTAGTTCAAAAATATCACAAACAGGCTCATTAACATTCCCCGTTTTAATCAAATGGTTAGCAAGAATACTTTCAATATTATTTGTAAATAGTCCCGATTTGACATTCACCTCTGAATATTTTTCTAAAATGACCAAATCACCCTTTCTCAACTTTTCAAAACCATTACATCGGGATTGGACTAGACATAATCCGTTCTTATTAATCAGGTGCGGTGAATGAAACTGACCATGAATAAAGAATTTCAAATGAACTGTAGTATGTAAAATGTCTTAAAGTTACCATCCTTGACGGACTCGCAACTGAAAAAAATACCCAAGGTCAGTGGTTCTCTAAAATGAAATTCAACAACACTCAATGGTAACAATAATACAACAAAATTCTCACAATATACCATAGTATAGTTTAAGGCTATTCAGATCGTTAAAAGGTAATTTCCATCAGCAAGGTCCTGTAGTAAAAATTCTAGAACACTATAGGCTGTTTTTATTACTGCTTAATTTTCAGTATCCACTAACCAACGGTTATATAATTTTCCCTTACCTGTAAAAACTCCTATATGTAAGAACAACAAAAGTCGAATCACAAATATCAAGTTCTTGAATTACAGAGAAATAAAGAACTTTAGTCTCTTCCTCCAAAGGTCTGGTTATTTCACCTTACATATCAATCGGCTTAAAAAAAGTAATAGAACATTCATTTCCAAACAAAATCCATTGAGGATAAACAATTGAATAACAGAAGAGTTCCAGAGCAATCACGTACTTAACATCTCACAAAAAGAATAATTTTTATGCAATTTAGTCTGCGAATTACATAAACTTTAATCTTTTATGTAATTTACTAACTACTGCACCAAGAAAGACTACCGTATTAGCCAAACAATTCTTCAAAGTAAATAAACTAATAACAAATTTATAAATAAATGTTTCTTTTTAAAACCGTCCAGAAATTATTGGAATTAATGAATTAATTTGTTTTCCTATTTTTAGTTTCTCCCTTTCACTCTGATAACGGTTCTTCGGAAAAACAAGATCGTAGTCACATAACGTTCGTTGCATGCAACTAGCAAAAGGGAGTTCTGATACCACCTTTGTGTGATTAGGCTTTCTTTAAAGTCAAAGTCAAAGTCACTGGGAATGACAAAGCAAAAGTGGTGTAGCTCAGTACTGTCATTTATGAAGATTTTTTTATTTGGTTGTATCTGGAAGGTTTAGTTACTGTGGGACACAGATTCTTGTGTCGACCAAATATACAATTATTGGAAAATGACAAAAGAGCTATTGTTTCACTAAACTGCTATATACAGTCTAAGCCAAATGGGTTTAATAAACATTTACTGAAACTTATATATTATTTATGTGGAAATTTTTAGTGGAACATCAGAATTTTAAGTTTATTATCCCCTTTAATTCATAAACACCTTGAAAGAGATATAGCCTGCTAACTAGCTTAATATTTATCTTCTGTAAAAACGAGTGGAACAGGTAATTTTTTCAATGCAAATGCGTTGATTCAGTTTGCATTAAAAAAATATTTGAAGAAAATTACTATCTTAAATTAGAACTCAGCAGTTTGTTTTATCTGTGAGTGTAACAACAGGACCATCAAGATCAGTAGCAGTTGAAGGGGTCAGTTCGAAAGTGTATTCCGTGCAAGAAGTTAAACCACCCACAAGCTGCTCCACCTCGTGGGGTAAAGTATCTTCTGGAGTCGTTGGCTCGATGGTCTTGGAACCGCCCTCCCAGGAGAGGGTGTATTTGTGGACGCAGCGTCCGTTAACTTCCGGCTCGAACCACTTCAGGTTGATGGAAGTTGTGGTCTTTCCGTCAACCCGGAAGTTCTGAGCGGGACCGCTGACTTCAATGGCAGTTGTGGCATCGATGCTGTCCCATTCACTAGCTAACCCTTCAGGAGATGAGGCCATGATCTTTATGATGTATTTCGTGCAGGCGTCCAGTTTGTCGAAAGTGTGCTCTTTGATGTGGCCCTTCACAAGTGATGTGGAAGAGAGCAATTGCTTGTCTTCACCATTGGCTTTCGCGATGTCTAGACCGATGTGCGCAGCGCACTGCGGATTCTCTGCTGGGTCGTCATATTGGATTGAGATAGAGTGGGCTGTTATTTGTTCTATTGTCAGGTTCTGCGGCGAGCCCGGTGCTGGAAGGGTATAAAAAAAACCAATTTATTAGTTTTTAAATCAGATTCAGGGAACTGAACGCAATTCCAGGGTTTAGTGGTCTTAATTAACATGGAATTAGTTCTGGAATTGTGAAAAGATTATTTTCATTGATCAGAATATTAATTAGCTGTTCGTAACCTTTCTCAGTGGCGGTTCATGGAAAATTTCTCGACTAACGATGGCTTTAAGTGTACCTTTAGGCGAGCGTTATTACACTAAACATTTTCAATGACATTGCCAGATAATCGACGGCACTGGAATACTTAAGAAAATAAGAGAAGCTTTTCCTCACAATGATTTACACGAGAGATATACAAGACTTTTACAAATGCTAGCATTATCTTCCATGCGATATCATTAAAATTATTCGTGAATTAACTCCCCCCCCACTCTCTCTCTCTCTCTCTCTCTCTCTCTCTCTCTCTCTCTCTCTCTCTCTCTCTCTCTCTCTCGTTTCATTCTTATACGAAAGCTGACCTTTAACCAGTCATACTGTAATCGCTACTACCTTTCCCGTGTCTGAAATAAGGTGCCAGGGAAAGATGCCCAAAGAAGTATAAATAATTAAAAATTAAGTTCATTTAACACAAGGAGCATATACGACGATACCATCTACTACGGAAAGACGATCTTCTCCGAGAATACTTGCCATAAAGACAAACAGATCCCTACAGAATCGTATGGCATAGCTTACCGACATCGACCGTCTTAGCGTCAGCCATTTTCTTTTCGCTGACGGCGCCAGATGGCGTCACCGAGCTGACGGAGACGTGGTAGACTACGCATTCGAGGAGGTCAGAAAATGTCGTCCGGGTGTCTCTGGAGTCCTCGCAGACTTCAATCGCATCCTGGAGGGAAAACAAATATTGGAATTTTCCTTTTTCTAAAAGTATCATCGTCTCTTATAATAATACTAAAATCCGAGTGGGTCTTTATTGTTTGTCCGCCCCGGGTGGGAGCCGGGTAGGCAGGGGATCGGGAGGTTAGGGGAGACAGGACACATCCACCCTCCTCCTGCAAACCTGTTTGTCCGGCCCGGGTGGGGGCGGGGTAGGTAGGGGATCAGGAAGGTAGGGGAGACATGACATGCCCAACCTCCTCCTGCAAACCTGTTTGTCCACCCCAGGTGGAGGCAGGGTAGGCAGGGGATCGAGAGAGTAGGGGAGACAGGACACATCCACCCTCCTCCTGCAAACCTGTTTGTTCGTCCCGGGTGGAGGCGGGGTAGGTAGGGGATCGGGAGGGTAGGGGAGACATGACAGGAAGCGCCAGGTTCCAGCGCAGCATAGAGTGCGCCATCAAGCTCGTATCAAAAATAAAGGTTAAAAACACCGATTTTTCTAAACTAAGCATCGACATAAGGACTGCATAGAATTACGGCACTTTTAGATTCAATTTCCTGTACAGATAACCTTCTTCCTGGAATTATAAAATGGAGGTAAAATAAAGAGATACTTTTGTTTTCATAATCAGGGGGACTGAAGATGGTGTCTCATGAGATAAGTAGCCTAAAACAAAGTAGAAATAGCAAAGATCAATTAATTTTCTATTAGGAATCTGAAGCTTCACCTGAATGTACCCTCAAGAATGGTGACTTATCACAATAAACTGTTAAAAACAAGTATAACTACTGTCTGTTTTGAAAAATTATAATTAGTGACTATTATAAACAATCACTATTATTGATTTCTATAAAAAAAAAATATCTTAAAGGACTGGAAATTCCCGATATCTTTTTGTTTTTGGAAGACAATCAGAAAGGATTAAATTTTTTTTTTGCATATAGATTATTTGTTTATCATATCGTGGCAGATTGGTCTATCACGTAGTATATTAATTTAGTAACTTAAAACACTTATCTAATCTCTTTGTTATATATTAGTGTAATGTGCACCCAGTTAGAAACTAACGTCATGTTCTAAAATAACTCGGAAGTACATCAATAACTTTAAAAATATAATTTTTAAGTGTTCACTAGGAAAAAATGTAATACTGTGACCGGAAATCGTAAGTAAAAAATCCACAATTATTTTGAAAGATACAGCTGTGATGATATACATAATTGTATATTTTCGCTTAGTTGATAAGTTCATAATGAACTGCAAAAAAAGGAAAGCGTTTACTAAGATTGTAAGCATACTTAGTTCTACGTTTATGAGTGTCGTAAAACACGCTACTTTGAACTTTTGCAACAAAATTTTTGTCTACGTTCATGAATGGCGTAAAACACACAACTTTGAACTTTTGAAATACTATTTTTGTCTACGTTTATGAATGGCGTAAAACACACAACTTTGAACTTTTGAAACTCAGTTTTTTCTACGTTTATGAAGGGCATAAAACACACAAATTTCAATTTTTGAAATTCAATTTTCACCTACGTATATGAATGGCGTAAGACGCATAGCTCTGAACTTTTGAAACTAAATTTTTTGCTACGTTTACGAATGGCGCAAAACACACTACTCTGAACTTCTGCAACTGGAGATAGAAAATTAAATTTATTATAAAATTGGTCTTCCTTTCAAATCAGCACTGCAGTCTCCGTTTGCCTCAGATGCAAGAGACATTGCCAAATCGCCTGTTAGAACTCCGCTGATCTCATCCCATAACTTACGTAGTCATTGTAGTGACAAACTTTGTAGTGGTCAAGGCAAGTGTCGATAGAACCCCAGTCTGCGTCCATTGTAGTGGTTGTGACGTCACCCAAGTTCACGAAGTCTACAGGTATGGGATCTGTTGGCATAATATTCAGATTGATTAAGCCCACTTTTTTGGGGAAAGAATAAAAGAAATATATTGATGTTCAAGTATATAATTACTTATGTTTCAGTGTTCAAAAAAGATAATCTTTTGTTTATTGCTACAGCGTTTTACAGGTAAAAATGTTGAAGTAATTTTTGCTTTGCATGAAGACAAATAAGAAGTAACTTATATGATAATTAACTCTCACTTTAGAAGGTGGCGGAAAAGGACGAAATGATTTGCAGGGCACATGATAAGTTTAACAGTTTAAAATGTCAAAAGGCGATTTTTATTTAAGACTGATCATTACTTTAGTACCGCCAAGAATGATAAAATTTGCTAAAAACCCATAAAATGAGTTATTAATTTTAGAATTTAGAGGTATAATGCATAATTGAGAAGGACTCTGCGTTTTAAGAATAATAGGCTGTAAAACATACAGTAACTCATCTTGTAACAATAGCTATTAATCTTCAAATTTCTGGAGGTGCATTGCATACCAGAGTGACCTATAGCGACCTATATGGTTAAAAGAATGGTTGAAAGAAAAGGAGTGATGTATCCGTCCATTACATTTCTTCTGTATTTCACTTTCATTCTCTCCTGTAATCAGTCCTTACTTTGACTAGGATTAGTGAAAACCAAACAATCACCACTCCCTGTGTTTCATGTCGACTGCTCAGTCCAGTCCTTCTGTTTAGCTGAGTTAACACTGTGAGTTACAAGAGGTTGAGGATTGTTAACCAATGAATTCCATTCACTTACCGATCTCAAGCGTCTCCTTGTCCTCTCTGGCATAGGGACCCATGGTGCCAGAGAAACCCCTGGGGTACACCTTGAAGGTGTAGTTGGTACACCCCTTAAGAGGTTTTTCCTCGAAGAAATGCTGCTGTGGGATGATGCCTGCGTTTGCTCCTGATCTGTAGGTCTTGCGCGATACTTCCCGAGAACTGAGGCTGCTGACAATTTCAGTGGTCACGACGTATCTGCCGTCAGAAATCAGCAGCGGAATTTCAGGAAGAAGAAAGATTCATATGACTGACTATAATTATTTCAGAACTAACAGTCGAAATTCGATAAACAAACCGTGATCGTCGTACGCTCAGACACACAAACACACACACACACACACATATATAAATATATTTATATGTATATATATAATTTTATATATATACAGTATGTATAATATATATATATATATATATATATATATATATATATATATATATATATATATATATATATATATATAATATATATATATATATATATATATATATATATATATATATATATATATATATATATATATATATATATATGTATATATATACATCAAGGCGTTTCCCTCAACAGGTGGTAGTTCAAATAGTTAAAAAAAAAAAGGCCAACCATGACCAATCTCACATTCATACTACAACTACTGAGTCATGGATGAACCCCATATACAGAAAACTTTCAGAGCACTAGTCGCTGCTCACACCTACTCATTAGTAGCGCACTGAACACACCCACAAATGTTAAGCTTTTCTTGCACATACTTCTGCGTTCCCTGGATATAAAGGCCCTTTTATTGCTGTACTTTTCACGCTATCTATCCTTCTAGGCCTTCCTCTCCTGCTACTTCCTAACACTTCAGACTTATAAACTATTCATCCACGTTTCGACGTCCTATTTCTCTACATGACCAAACCACCTCTAATCACTGATCCATTTCATCTACCAGTGTGAATCTGTTTACAAGCATTCATATGTGTAAGGGTGTGTGTTTGTACGTGTGATTAATCAGTGATATCTACACCTGGGGTCCGCTAAAGCACAGATTGACTTACGTATTTACACAAAGGGCGCGATCCATTGGGTCCCACCAAGTCAGGAGGGCCGATTCATAGGACTCCATTTCCACCTGAAGGTCCACAGGCTTCCCGGGAACTGAAGTGAGAGAGAGTCAAGATCAATAAACGAAAACACAACATCCCGATGGCTTTTAACAGCAGAACTGAGTTGAATGTCGTGTTTCTTATGAGGAATAAATATCTAACTATACCGCTGGTGATTTATATTTAAATTTGTAGCCAGATTAGTAAACGGAAAATAGATAATTGTGAATGCGAAGCATTTGAAATCTGTCATAGGCACTGTAACATAATTATTCATTTCTTTAAATGTATAATTTCTGTAGGTCTCTTGTATGTTTTGGAAGTGATCATATTTGTTATGTTATCATAAGACAAAGTTTTCACTGGTTTTAACGTATTATGAATATTCAAGAAAACAAAATGAATATGCTGAAATGATAAAAAAACCACATATATATATATATATATATATATATATATATATATATATATATATATATATATATATATATATATATGTATGTATGTATATACAGTATTTATATATATTTTTTCATTTCAACATATTCATATATATACTGTATATACATATATATACGTATATATATAACGTATATATATATGTGTGTGTGTGTGGGCGCGCGCGGGCGCGTGCATATCTACCTGTGAGAGAACGAAATCAACAGCACCCATTCAAGAACTCTTGAAAACAGAACCTACCTCCTTCCTTTGTATTAACCTCGATGGTCAGAGATTTTTTGCCAAGGTCCCCCTCCAAGTCGATAGGGGTAACCTCAGCCTCGTATTTGGCACAGGCCTCTACATTCAGAAATTCAAAAGACGTTTCTTCCGTCGTGTTGCACCGATCGGGGTCGGAAAACCCGACGGCTTTAAGGCACACCTGTCGGGTTGCAGGGTCAGAGGTCAGAGGTCAGAGACAACAGGCAAGGTCACAGTGATAGCTTAGCTTCATAATCCTTGCAATTATAACTGTAGGATTACGTGACATAATATTAATGATCACTTTGTAATTAAGATGTAAAAATCCTTTTTAACAGAACTGTTCCGTCACTTGGGTAGCTAGAGAGCTTGGCTTTTTGAACAGAAAAAATATGTTACTATAACTTTGGTATATACAAGTATTCATCCATCTGCTTATATATATATATATATATATATATATATATATATATATAGATATACATATATATATATGTATATATATAGATATACACGCATACATATATATGTATGCATGTATATATATATATATATATATACATATATATATACATACACCATACATACATACATATATATATATATATATATATATATATATATATATATATATATATATATATATATACATATACACACACACATACACATATGCTCACTTTGGTATACTGAAGCGCATTTACTTGTACACTTCAAGACATACAAGTTATACCATAAGAAAGAATAATGCTTATATTACAAATTTTTGCATGCATTTTCCTTTACAACTAAATTACCTGGAATAAACTGATACAGTTTGCATCCACAGGAGTCCATGCGACGGTGACAGTAGTCTCGGTGACGTCAACAATCCTGCCGCCTACGGGTGATGCGGGTTCTGGAAAGGAATTGAGAGACTTTTAAATTTGAACTGGGCCGTGAATACAGTTATTCCTGTACCGATCTCAGCCCCATTTTTGGTCCAGCTGTGTTAATGATAGAGATTGGAAATCCAAGGCAAACTTCGCTTTGCCAAACTGTGTTGAGGGCAGTAAAAGGAAAATGATAAAACGATTATTCCCTATTAATCTTGTTATGATTCACATTGAAAGCTTATGAAATAACATGTAGGCCTATTATTTTTGTGTATGTTTTATTGGCCTGTGTCGAGAACTAATTTTTGTAAAACACTCGTAAAATCAAACTTAATGCTTTATCCTTCCCCCCACCCCCACACACCATTTACATGTCCTTTGCATGAAGGTTGGTATTGAGTAGAAAGCATGGAATTGTCCTTGGGGTTAAAGAGAAGCTTAGTAAACAATTTTGGCAAGCCCTCAGTTAGGAATAATGGACTTTGGACAATGGTAGGTTTCAACAGAGAAAAGTCTAAGCACGTTAAAAGAAGAAGAAGAAAGTGGAAAGTAAGATGGAAGAAAGAAGATATGAAAGAAGGTACAGTGAAATGATCGGAAGGGGGGCGGGGGGGTTGCAGCTAGGTGCCGAAGGCACGCCGCAAAGAACCTTACGTAATGCCTACAGTGCACCGCATGAGGTGCAATGAAATTCCCTACCTCGAGATGGTGAAATTCCCTACCCTCGGGATGGCGAAATTCCCTACCTCGAGATGGTGAAAATCCCTGCCTCGAGATGGTGAAATTCCCTACCTAGAGATGGTGAATTCCCCTACCTCGGGATGGCGAAATTCCCTACCTCGGGATGGTGATATTCCTCACCTAGAGATGGTGAAATTCCCTACCTCGAGATGGTGAAATTCTCTACCTAGAGACGGTGAAATTCCCTACCTAGAGAAAGCGTAGTAGCTGAGGCGTAGGCGTTTCCCCCTCTGTAGTCACTTCCTTCAACGGTGAAGACAGGAGACAGTTGGAAGTTCTGTAGGAGACAGGGCTCGAGGTCCGTCACGTTACGGTAGCACACCTCCTGGAGGGGTTATTATTATTATTATTATTATTATTATTAATATTATTATTATTATTATTATTATTATTATTATTTACAGTTATGTATATGTGCATATATTTAAAGATAAATTTGTACTGTTTGATTCCCATTTTCAATCAGACTGAAAAGGGGAATCGAACAGTTTGCCGAAAGCTTTCTGTACAGATTTATCTTTAAATATACATAAGTGTGGATTTGTTTCTCCTTTTCAAGACTCAAGCTGCTATGAGTATTTTATTATTATTATTATTATTATTATTATTATTATTATTATTATTATTATTATTATTATTATTATTGTGAGTAATATTACTCAGATTGTTTTTCACGAAATTGTGAATCTATTAGCATTATTATTATTATTATTATTATTAAAAAGGTTGGCTGTATTATGCGAATTTATCTTACACAGTATCTTTTCTGTTTCTGGAGAAACAAGGCGCTTGGGTCGGTATTTATAGGGGGGGGGCGGGTCATGATCGGTGCTATAAATACCGACCCAAGCGCCTTGTTTCTCCAGATCTCTTTCAACCACGTCCAGAGGAAGACCAACGAGCTGGTCGAAACATGTCGACGGCACCTGAAGTAGAACCCGAAACCAGACGACGAAGGATTTCTGATTGGATATTTCAATAAAAGACTTCCCGCATTCCGCACACTTTCCTTTTTCCAATATGAATATCGGCCAGTTGCTGACCAACATCGCTGAGCCCGAAAAGCGAATCATAAGGAAAATAGAAAAGATACTGTGTAAGATAAATTCGCATGATACAGCCGTCCTTTTTAATAAGACCTGTTTAAAAGAGGGGCTATCCCCTTCATATATTATTATTATTATTATTATTCCTTTTTAACAAGACCTGTTTAAAAGAGGGGCTATCCCCTTCATATATTATTATTATTATTATTATTATTACTATTATTATTATTATTATTATTATTATTATTATTATTATTATTATTATTCTGAAGTGCAATCATCAATATCCACGTAATTAAAAGGACATATCTTGGATAAAAAGCTTCCCCAAAATGAAATACACAAAAAAGAGAAAAAAGTAAAAACAATATGATGAAAACAGCAGATAATGTAAGATTAATAAAAATAGTTGAAAGAAGGCTTATTTTACAAAGGAAATACGACGAAAGTGGAGCCATTCAATAAGCATCTTCTCAAGTAGGTATTTTCTCATGTACTGAGAAATGACCGTTTCTTTTCTGAAGACTTACAAATAATACAAAACTGATATTTTTGAAAGCATAAAAATACCTTTCATTCAATCTAAAAATGTAAGTTAGATATGGTAATTTTCAAAAAAAGAAACTTAAGAAGATAAAAATCTATTTTGAGAAAATTCTTTGATAGGGCGAGTGTTAATGTTATGGGGAAAATAATGACAAGATATAAGAAGGAATATATGCAAAAAAATTTTAAGAAATATATATATCTGGAATTAGCTCCTTATTTGTTATCAAACTTCTTTTATATATTTTCTGAGAAACAAGATTGCTTTGTTTCGCAATACAACATCAGGAAAGTAAGAAAGGGGTTACAGTGAAAGGAATGAAAGGGGTTACCGAAGGGGCGCTGCAAAGAACCTTAAGTAATGCCTACCGTGCACCGCGCGTGAGGTGCACTGACGGCGCTACCCCCCTACGAGTTCAATTCTATTTCAGTTTCAAGGTAGAATGATTTGAGCCGAGTGTCTAATACCAGAATGTTAAGCGTAGTTTGTAAAGCAAGAAAAAAACTGAAGTACATTGAAAACCTGTTACCTAAAACTTGACTTAGGTTTGGCAAAAGGAATAGAATCTATTGATCCTTTGTTATGTATCATTATGATTTACGAACATTGTAACGAATAACATTAATCTGGCCAGCGCTGAAAAGTAACCGATAAGAAGACATTTCATATAATCCCAGATTAACCGAAGTTTGTGCCGTTAAACACTTTTAAAGATAGCGGTAAGCATGGCTTGTCAATTTTTATCAGTTTTATGTCAATAACTAAATCTACCCTGCATTTTTTATTCTTTACGTAAAAGCTAAGGCAATGAATCACTTTTTTATTCTTTATGTAACCACCAAGACTTTGCTCATAGGACAATTGAGGCACCCTGGTTACGCAATAACTGAGAAGCATTACTTCCATCCACCTGGCAGACCTTCAAACTGAGAAACGTTACACACAGAATTTGATCAGTTTCGTAACAGGAGGACTCCATCACTCACCGTCTTGCACGGGAACTCCCAGGTATAGTCGTCGTTATCAACCAGAGTATATTTGTGGATTTCAAATGCCGTGGGAGTGAGGCTCCATTTCAAGTAGGCCCAAGTGGTGCCGATGTCGATGACTTGGAAGTCGTAGATCATGCCTTGTTGGAAAAAACAAACGGATTAATGTTCGCTGAGAATTCATTGACTAAAATGCTTGTGAATTAAAGAAAGTTGGTTAACGTCTTGTAGGAATGTATTGCTTTTAGTTTTCTGGAAAAGAAAACTACTGGGATGGCTATTTGTCTGTCCGTCCGCACTTTTTTTGTCCGCCCTCAGATCTTGAAAACTACTGAGGCTAGAGGGCTGCAAATTAGTATGTTGGCCATCCACCCTCCAATTATCAAACATACCAAATTGCAGCCCTCTAGCCTCAGTAGTTTTTATTTTATTAAAGGGTAAAATTAGCCATGATCTTGCGTCTGGCAACGCTATATATATATATATATATATATATATATATATATATATATATATATATATATATATATATATATATATATATATATATATATATATATATATATATATATAGCCGATGGTGGCCTATAGCGTATGTATATACAGACATATATGTATATATGTCTGTGTGTATGTAGATATACATATATCTTGCAACTGTATTTACAGACATATATGTATATATGCCTGTATGTATGTAGATTCTGTATTTTATATACCTGTATGATCTTATGGGTTTTATATTTACGAGACCAACAAAACACGAGTAAACTGTTTGCCACTCCAACAAAGAAACAGATTGCAATTTTGTGCAAAACATTTAAATGATTTATTTACACAAGTAACTGCAAATACAAATAAATACATCAATTCCCACATGCACACACATACACACAAGTATTGATATAGACCACATCTTTCTATCAATAAGATGGTCTAAGCTCCAAGTTATTCTGAATAATGTATATACAGAAACTGACAGAAAAAGGTTTGAAAGGTGCAACAGTAGGAAAACCTCGCAGATGCACTATGAATCAACTGTTAGGAGAGGGTGGAAAGTAAGATGGAAGAAAGAGAATATGAAAGGAGGTACAGTAAAAGGAACGATAGGGGTCGCAGCTGGGGGACGAAGGACGATGCAAAGAAACGTGAGCAATGCTTACAGTGCACCGCATGAGGTGCACTGACGGCGCTAGCCCCCTACGGAGCCAAGTTATCCAGAAACCACCACCGCCTGTCAACGGTAGTGTCCCGCTTACAGTCTCGAAACTGTTTATTATATTCGCTCTCTCTATTTGATGCTACATTAAATATTCGGTTCAATTACTCTAATTACTGCGGAATACCCTCTCTCCCCTGCTGCGAGGTAATATCAGGGTCGGATATTCGGATGGAACGATATTGTTGGTTTGAGTGGTGGCGAAAATGAGATACGGTAATGGAATATGCATTACACAAGCTGTACTGTATATATGTGTACCTTGGGAAATTGGTATATTTTAGGGACGTATATCCATATAAGGACGGGCATTATTATTTTATCATAACTGCGAACACATACACAGATAACGCGCACATACACATATATATACACACACGTTTGTCACTTTCAACAAGACGTTTCTCGTAATCACAAATATCAAGCCCCAAATATCGTTTGATATCCGATTCATTACACCTCGGGAAAACTTACACCCAATGGGAATTATAACTGGTAAGTATGTATATATATATATATATATATATATATATATATATATATATATATATATACATATATATATATATATATATATATATATATATATATATATATATATATATATATATATATATATACACACACACACACACATATATATATATATATATATATATATATATATATATATATATATATATATATATATATATATACTGTACATTATTTTGCATTAAGAGTGGTGTTTCCATACGGAATTAAGGCAACAGTCAATCTTGTGCTCATTCTGCACTTGTTGGTTAAAGGATGAATCAAACTCTGTGACCACCAGATTCCCCCCAAACAAGTAAACGACTTCCATTCATTCATCATCTATACAAATATTCATCGCTCTATCTTCCTGGCCTCTATTTACCATCACAATTTCCCTCTTCCTCAAATTATCTTCGACAATCTCCCGCACGGGTTGAATATGTTCCCAAAATACACTCAAGCTTCCCTTCGCTATCACCAGTAAATACTCTATTATCTGTAGAAGTCAGCCAATCCACATTTCATCCACAAACATGGGCTTCGTCTAAGAGGCTTGTGCCGACATTTGTTCGTTTTCTGAATTTTCATATCACTCATTTAAACAAGTAAAAATGCTCCGAATTTTCTTCGGCGCAATTGAGTTTTTTTTACAGCATATAATGCCGTATGAAACTCGCAGCTACGACCGGGCAACGCTCAGTTGCTCCCCAGATGCGGTCAAGTGAAGGTGGGTCACCGACGCCTCCGGAAAGTGCTGCCAGACGCACGATCCGTGGCTAACTTTAACCTTAAATCAAATAAAAACTACCGAGGCTAGAGGGCTGCAATTTGGTATGTTTGATGACTGGAGGGTGGATGGTCAACATACCAATTTACAGCCCTCTAGCCTCAGTAGGTTTTAAGATCTGAGGGCCGATAGAAAAGCGTGACTATCAAAAATACACACATCTGGTAAAAAATACCACTAGATTCTTCATCTATTTTCGCCTGAAATGGAGTAACCACTAAAACACTATAATGCGAACGTGAGAATGGATCTATTTCAGTAATATTAATACATATCTGAATGTGATAGCTATTTGTCCGCTTGAGCTGACCCATCCACTTTCCTTGCACGTGTAATAAAATGGTCTGGCAGGGGCTTCACAAGCGTTGGTTCGAATTGCGCCACAAGAGGTTAGAGATTCTTCACTTTTCCCCGACTTGGATCAAAGGCTTGAGGTGATAAGCATATCCAAAAAGTGCAGCGAAGTTGGAAAGTTAAGACGTAATAGTGGCTACTGAAATATGTATGCTTGCTGTAAGTGCTGAGTAGCCGAGTGGTCAAAGTTAACTGTTAATCACTGGTTGGCAAAGGTTCGATTTCTGGCAGAAGCACTCATCAATTATAATTCATTTTGGGTGTATGTTTTCCCCTAAGTATAGTGCATTTCACAATAAGTGCTATTTGGGGCTTAATATTAGTGAATATAAAAAATAAGTAAAAAATGAGCCGAAGTTTCTTTGGCGCAATCGAATTTTCTGTACAGCATAAAGTACTGTATGAAGCTCTCAGCCACGGCCCATGAAACTCTCAGTCAGCCGTGGTTGCCTGTGCTGTTGCGTTGCCAGACGCATGATTATGGCTAACTTTAACCTTAAAAAAAATAAAAACTACTAAGGCTAGAGGGCAGAAATTTGGTATGTTTGATGACTGGAGGTGGATGATCAACATACAAATTTGCAGTCCTCTAGCCTCAGTAGTTTTTAAGATCTGAGGGCGGACAGAAAAAGTGCGGATGGGCAGACAAATAGCCATCTCAATAGTTTTCTTTAACAGAAAACTAAAACCTAGAGGTGTATGGGTCACAAAAAACCAATGCGAGCGTAAGTGATATAAATCCATCTGAATCAATATTTTCTTGCCTCACACACTGCTTCTGAACTGACAAATTTACCTAACCATCTACTGTAAATGAGGTTTATGGCTTGACTACGAAATTCGACTTCCTCTAAATCAGGTTTTTGACTTGACAACGAAATTCAATTTCCGCTAAATCAGATTTTTGTCTTGACTACGAAATTTAATTTCCTCTAAATCAGGTTTATGACTTGGCTACGAAATTCAATTTCCTCTAAATCAGGTTAATAACTTGACTACAAAATTCGATTTCCTCTAAATTAGGTTTATGTCTTGCCTACGAAATTCTGTTTCCCCCAGTGGACCTCGAACTCGTCTCCCACTCACCTCCCAGGACGCCCATGTCTATCTGGCATTTGCCGACGTTGCCGACGACGTCGACGCCGATTATGTCCGCCTGAAGGACGCAGCAGGAGGCTTCGAGGGACGCCGTGATAGGATCCGTCGACCCGCGGGTGAAGTCGTCGACGTAAGATGAATAACCGTCGGGCTTTGGGTAGACCTTCTGCATACCTGCGAGGGTTAAGAGCGTGAGGGGAGGATTGAGATTAGTATTGGGTGAAGGAGCATACTCTTGTATTGGCTGAAGATTTCTGGTGAAAAGATTTTTTTTAACTATTTTTTCTTGTGATTACTGTTAAGAAATGCGAAGGTTACACAAAGTTGTAAATTAAGAGATAATTCGCTATGACAACTAAATAAACTAATAACGACAACAATGATGATGATAATAATAACGGAATACTTTCGGTAATCATGAAATTTCTAGTAACACTGAACTATATTTACTAAAATGGATTTCGATGCTATTCAAGAAAGACTTTTATTGTCCTTTGCAGTTCAGAATCATACTTTCTTTTAGATCTTCTTCAACCTCGCTGTGACCCACAGCAGGGGACTGATATTCAAGTACAATTCACTGCTTGCACCAAAGTCATTAGCCGAGGGTCTCTCGCTGGTGGCTTTCATGAAAAGAATAGACACTGATCGCCGCTACATTCATACTTATACTAATGAATCATTCATGAAATCCCTTTGAAAAAATGTTCACAAATCAGCTGCTACAAAAATCAACACACAGGGTTCATCAGCAGCTCGACGGACACTCCTGCGCTTACTGCATATCTCTATCTTGCAAGAACTCTCACCCTCTGGATGTTGAAGTTTTTCCTTCTCAATACTTCTTTCATACCATTTATCCTCTCTCCCTTCCTCCCAAGACTTCCAAATTGTATGTTATTTTCACCAGCCAATCTTCCTCCATTCCTTCCACTTGACCTAACCATCTCAATACAATCTGATCGATCAGTACTGTACAATCTGCCTTTCCATAATTTTGTATATACTTCTAATGTCCTCTCCATGATTTCTCCCCACACTTTTCCATAAACAAATATGAAGACATTAACATACACTTGTCTCAGCCCCATTTCACACCAAACAAGTCACTCTCCCTTCTGGAAACTCTAATCACATGCGTCTCATCCGTCAAAAACACTTGTATCACTCCTAGCAACTTCCTCGTTGGGGGTTAGTGCTGTCAGTAACCTCACGAGGTGCACTGTAGGCATTACTAAAAGTTCTTTGCAGCATTCCTTCGGCCTCTAACTGCAACCCCTTTCATTCCTTTTATTGTACCTCCATTCATATTACTTTTCTTCCATCTTGCTATCCACCCTCTCCTAACAATTACTTTCCTCCTGTTACACCTTTCAAACCTACCACCTCTCAATTTCCTTTCCAGCGCTGCATAACCTCATAGGTCCCAGTGCTTGGCCTTTGGCCTACGCTCTATATTCCATTCCATTCCACTCCATTCCTAGCAACTTACCCTAAACAACATACATCCTCGGCATCCTCCCCAATGCCTCTCTATAAATTCTATCATATATTTTCTGCTGGTTCATACATGCAACATACAACCTTTTCCCATTATTACTCTCAGACTTATACAACTGTTGGATGATGTACACTATTCTTACTCTTCTTTTACTGTTCTTCCTTGTAAATTCATCTGTCTGCCTTATCTTTTACGCTATAGAGTCTACCAAACCAATAAGATCAGGTTCCGAACACAGGGAGAGAAACAGTGAAAATATGACAAAAACATGAATCATCTACATAGCAGTCTGTCGATCTGACTGTAAAACGATATGGCAGGTCTTGCAAATGTTTGACTATTTTCGGACTTAAATACCACTTCCTGAAGTAGTCTTACAGTAAATAATACCCCTACGTACTGAGCTAACTTACGCAGATATGATAGAGATCATTTAGCCAATCATAATAATTATTGTTTAAGGCTTCGTAATACAGATATGAATGTTGTCCACTCCGACTTACCGGAACCACTGTCTTGCAGAGTGGCAGAAGCCGTCCAGTTCTTGGTGTGACAGATGCCAACGTATCCAAAGCCGTCGCAGGCGGGTGAAGCGTTTACTACACAGGTCGGCTTGTCGTGATCCTCTTCCTACAAACAGCATATATATATATATATATATATATATATATATATATATATATATATATATATATATATATATATATATATATATATATATATATATATACATACATACATATAAATAAAGACAAAATCCACGAAGGAAAGAGAAACAGTGGAGTGCTGCAAGACCTTTCGACTTATAATCCTTTACTTAGCAGGCCATAAGTCGAAAGGCCTTGCAGCACTCCACTGTTTTCCTTTCTTTCGTGGATTTTGTCTTCATTTATATATTCATCACGTTCCATATTTTCTTGATTCAGTTATACATACACACACGCGCACACACACACATATATATATATTTATATATATATATATATATATATATATATATATATATATATATATATATATGTGTGTGTGTGTGTGTGTGTGTGTGTGTGTGTGGGTGTGTATGTATATATATACATATATATATGTATATTACATAGAAAGGTGTATAATTACCGAAATATACAACGTAACAAAGGCATGTCTGTGTTCATGTAGTAAAACATGCAGTGGTGTTTTGACAAGTCGTTACTTGTTGTACAGTATACGTATTGGTATTCTGAATCCGCCTCGATAACTGTCTTACTCTTTTACTAAGTTCCTCACGAAATATTACATTCCGGAAAGCCTTTATAAAAATAATATTACCTCATCAAGAAGTGCAATCCCTGTAATATCATTAAGTTTCGTAGTTGACAACAATGACTATCAAAAAGGCATAGCCGTAGATTTACAATCGTGTATGTCGATAAAAGTAAATATAAAGGTAAGTGAATTTCTTTCGCCTGATATCTTATAAAAATTAGAAAGTAATAAAAGTAATCTTATTAGTTTTCATGTCTGTAATCTGAACTTTCATGGAATTCCAAGAAAAATAGCTGTATTGGGAATTTTAAAAATAATATCGTCTTTGTATTTTTTAACCCTGAAATGAAACAACTTTTTTCCTTGATATAAGTATGATGAAAAATCTGATTCGAAAAATCAAGAATAGTTCTATTAACTATAAAACTGCAATACTTACAAGTGGTAAGACTATGAACTGCGTGACTGCGCTGTTCACTGACTGCGTCTGCTTGACTGACGCTGCTGTTACTGTCACTGTGCTGACAGTGCCAGGGGTGGCTGACGTTGGCACTGAAAACTGGACGGTGACGGGTGCAGAAGAGTTTTGCAAGACGTGTACGCTGTTAAAAAGATCAGACACGTATTTACTGTATTTATAGATACTGGCATTAAGCTACAAATGTCCTTTAATATCCAACTTCGCTCTACCTCGGAAATAATATATTTTCATATATGTTACCCGAAGGGGAATTTTTTAGTTGATAATAAGTTCGTCGTCTCGTGGGCTCGAACCGCGGAAGACAAGAACTCAGGACTACAGTGACGCGCATTAAACCACACGGCTATCAAGTGAGGTGTAAGTTGTTACCGACTCCCACCTACAAATCACTGTTGAACCCAGGTATTTGTAATTAGAATCGATATCAACCCACCTCTACCATGTTAACCATGTTTTTCACACTAACTGTGAGATGATCTTCCTTCTCTATATCGTACCATTTGCCTTTATCTTGGACAGACTTCTAACGATCTCTGAATATTTAAATTTGGAATGGAATACAAAATTCAGGCCAAAGGCCAAGCGTTGGGACCTACGAGGTCATTCAGGGCTGAAAGGGAAACTGACAGCATAAAGGTTTGAAAGGTGTAACAGGAGGAAAACCTCAAAGCAGTTGCACAGTGAAACTATTGTCAGGAGAAAATGGAAAGTAAGACGGAAGAAAGAGAATATGAACGAAAGTACAATAACAGGAATGAAAGGGGTTGCAGAAAGGAACCGAAGGGACGCTGCAAAGAACTTAGTTTTAACCAAACACTTTCTAATGACCTGTCTTCTGCTTTCTTCTTAGGCTCACAAACTTGGCCCTCGATTCTTTGACGGCCATCATAAACTTTTTACACGACCGAACTGCCTCGAACCGTCCTGATCAATCTTTTCACCCACATAAACGTTATTAATAATTCTTCTACTCTTTTCGTGAAACATATTTTAGATATCTACTATATGACATTAACAGGAATATACATTATGTATACATATACATATATCTATACATAATTTATATATGTAAATGTATAAATGTATATATGTATGTATATATATATTATAAATAATTAAATAAATATGTATATATACATACATATGTTTCTCTTCCCCGTCTTCGCAAAAAACCCATATACTTATGAAATCAACTTGCAACTCTGCCTGCCCCGAGTTCGATTCTCCGACCGGCAAATGAAGAATTAGAAGAAAGTATTTCTGGTGACAGAAATTCATTTCTCACTATAATGTGGTTCGGATTCCACAATAAGCTGTAGGTCCCGTTGCTAGGTAACCAATTGGTTCTTAGCCACGTAAAATAAATCTAATCCTTCGGGCCAGCCCTAGGAGAGCTGTTAATCAGCTCAGTGGTCTGGTTAAACTAAGGTATACTTGACTTCAATGAAGCAATAATTATAAGAACTGCCCACTCTCTCCTTACAAAATGCTTTGATTTTGTAACAGATGCACTGAGCAAAAAGTGCTACCAAAAAGATAAGTAAACATTACAAACTGAAGCTCCTGTTACCTACCTGGATGTTACGGAAGTAATGAAGCGTTTGTCGTCACTGGCGGTGATTGTGAAGTCCGATTCTAAGCCGTAGTTCGTGACGATGAATTTCCCTGTCGCGTCGTCACCTGGCCTGGCCGAGAGTTCCTTGGTCGTCGATGCCACCTCCACGCTCGCTTGCACAGGAGTTATCAACACAGACATCAAGCGGCAGAAAGCATTGCCTGTGGAAAGAAATTCATTTTTTATTATTATTATTTTATTCAGTAGGTGAAATCTATTCATGTACAACAAGCCCACGGGGCCATTGACTTGAAATTCAAGCTTCAACCTCCCACCACAAACTCCACACCGCGGCAGTAGCTGATCATGACAGAACCAGTGATTTTTCATCGCCCTTGGAGAGGCGCGAACTCATGACATCTGAGTTGCATACCAAGACACCAACCACTAAACCAGCGACCAGTATGAATTTCAATACAGAATACTGCTATCTGTGCTGATTTTGCTTGGATACTGACCTTAAAATACAATTAGAATAGCATATAGAATTTAGGCCGAAGGCCAAGCGCTGGGACCTATGAGGTCATTCAGTGCTGAAACGGAAATTGACAGTGGAAAGGCTTGAAACCATGAGGAAAACCTCGCAGCAGCATAGTGAATCAATCGTTAGGAGAGAGTGGAAAACAAGATGGAAGAAAGAAAATATGAACGGAGGTACAGTAAAAGGAACGAAAGGGGCTGCAGCAGCATATGAGGTGCACTGTCGGATATTGAACTTACATGATTTTCATTTGTAAACTGTTCAGTTGTTTCAATAACAAAGCCCGCGCAGATGTAAGCCTCTGTGTTTTTCGAAATGAATTGATATCAGCCCCCTAATCTGTAAACCCTATCTTTTATATTTTGCTAGAATTCATTAGCCACACTTCACCACTCTACTGTAGAGTCAGGTAAACTAGCTTGTAGTTTCTTGATGTTTTTGGAGACAAGCCACAGTGCAATACATATTCACCATAACCATATTAGTAAAAAAAATCCCCTTTTAAGTAGTGTGCTATAGAACTATACATATTCCATTAAAAATATTCACCCTAGATGCATAAATATATGCAGAGGTGCTAACATCTTGCAGGTTAGATTTTTATATAGGAACAATTAGTCCCAACATGCTGCGTGCTATTTTGTACAAAATTCAATATGATTTCTTCTATTTCAACTTGCTTTGTTTTTTGAGAATGATTTCTTTTGCAGCTAAACCAGAACAACTCTATAGTGTGGCTACATCTCAAAGGCTTGGTTCATCTTATGTTCCAAACAGGTATAGTTTTTGGCTTAAATTATTAAAAAAAAGTTGCAAAACAAGTTAGAAGGCGTTGGTGTCTAAGAGTGTGGGTCTGAGTTATTTATAAACAGCTAAAAAAATGCGACGAAGTTTCTTGGGCGCAATCGAGTTTTCTGTACAGCTGCTACAGCGCATAATCAAGGCCACCGAAAATAGATCTATCTTTCGGTGGTCTCGGTATAATTTTATGTAGCTAACTTTCCTTAAATAAAATAGAAACTACTGAGGCTAAAGGGCTGCAATTTGGTACGTTTGATGATAGGAGGGTGGATGATGAACATACCAATAGTTTTCTTTTACAGAAAACTAAAAATGGAATCGGTATGCATATCTATGTTTGTAATTTACAAGATAGTCGAACCAATCTTTGTTCGTGTTTCCGCGCTCGATAATATGAATTTCTTGAATAAATCCGAGTAAGCGTTATATATACAGAATATATATATATATATATATATATATATATATATATATATATATATATATATATATATATATATATATGTAATTCTAATAGCCACAATGCCCTCTTAACTTCTCGAAAAAAAAAGCGCGAAGAATTCGAGAAGTTAAGAGGGCATTGTGGCTATTAGAATTACATATGTGTCTGGTAAAAGTGACCAGTAGCTTCTACATATATATTTCAGCCTAAAAAGCAATAAAAACGATTGCCCACTTGGCTACGATGATGAGGATGGATCTAATCCAGCTCTAATAAATATATCTGAAAACGACAGGTATATATATGTACGACAGGTAATAGACTTTTATCCTTCTCGTGGCCAGGTCGGCAACGTGACCTCCTTGTGGTTAAGGTGACCCGGGTTCGTCTCCCGCGACCGGCAAATCACAAGTCTCTTCAATTTCTTGTGTTTGGATGTCACGGCTTCGTAGTTACAAGCATATCCAAAAAAACGCGAAGAATTCGAGAAGTTAAGAGGGCATTGTGGCTATTAGAATTACATATGTGTCTGGTAAAAGTGACCAGTAGATTCTACATATATATATATATATATATATATATATATATATATATATATATATATATATATATATATATATATATATATATATAATATATGCTGTATATATATTATATATATACATATACACATACATACACAGTATATAATTACATACATACATACATGAGATGCATCCATTATACATCAACTACAGTACCTGAGTCGACGTGTCCGTGAAGCAGGACGTAGAAGGGTTCCTCTGGGAGAGGTTCGCTCCTGATGTAGAATTCGTCATCGATCTCACCCGAATAGTCGATCGTTCTCAAGACGTCACCTTGCTGTCGAAAGCGAATAAAATTAAATAGTTTTGCACCAAACAAAACAAAAATTCTACAAAATAAAAAGTTAAGGAAATATATAGATGTAAAAGTAGGCATTCTGAACAAAGTGAAAATGCTGTCAACGTTCTTTACCATCTCATATAATGTAACAGTATAGTTTTTTGTTGAGTTCTTTTCCAACGACAGCAGTAAAGCAAAGAAATGATAAACACATAATAACAAATAAACAATTAAATAAACAAACAAACAAATAAATAAACAAATAAATTCATTAATAACTAAATAAATAAATAAAACCGGGAATAAATAAGTTGGACTTACAATGAACTGCTGTGGTGACAAATGAAATACATTACTAACCACCTTGGTGTATTATCAAGCAAACGGCCTCAAAAGATATGATTATCCTTTAGTGAACAGCCGATGAAACAATGACATATTAAAGTACAGTAATATCATTAACCTAATACTTACGATATTAACATATTCAACATAGTCCACGTCTTTAACTTTGCTCTCAATGTACCCCACCAGGTTAACGTCAATGTAATAAACAGTGTCTGTAAGAAATAAAGAATATCAGGGAATGAAATGTTTTGGACTGGGACACTGGTACAAACATTCAAAAATATGACATTTTACAACTCATATGTTCTCTTTAGTACACTAACATGACAAACAAGCATGAACATAATATTTTTATATGTTGTAAGTATTAACATTGTTCTCTTTAGGTGTATGTAATCACATGCGAGTAGAAATTGTTTATGAATGCAGTACTCAGACTGTAACTGCTTTACCCCCTCGCTCTTTCTTGTACACTTTTTCCCCAGAATCTTTTGATTATCTTTTCATACTGTACATGTACTTTCAATGATTTTTCTGTAGGAAAAGTCTATCAAGGACTTTTAGTCAAAATAAAAAATCTCCAGAATATCATCTATGGACACACTTATCAATACCAAAATAGTATTCGAGGGTACATAGTTGATTAGTAAAGGCATCAATGGGCGGGCTTAACCACAAATGCTTTCAAAATTAGGAAATTAAGGAAGTAATCACTAAATGCTAGTGATTTTTTTTTACACACAAGGAATAAATACCTGTGTGCATACGTTAAGTAGATAACTGTCGTTTATAACAGCAAAAACACAAACGCTGATTTGTGAGAAGAGGGGAAGTTCTACGGTAACAGCAACATCAAGGCAAGGTTAAAAAAGTAGGTATTACAACAAAGATGATCCAACGTGTTCAGGTGGTTTCGTCATGCGGAGGGAATGAAACGCGATAGACTGCGGAAAATTTAGCAGAATTCTATTTTTGTCGTTTCTTTCCTTTTAAGTAATCCGTGGAGGGAACCGAAAAGGTATTAGTTGGATGATTTGCAAGCGTTAATGTAACACAGGCGTTAATGTGACACAGGCACTTTAATATCCAGGAACTGTTACAGTTATTGGAAGGGGGGGAAAGGGGGAAGTAAGGAGGTGAAGTATGTTTGAGAGGTGTCTTTGATTCAGCTCTTTGGTGGAAAAGTATGGCAATAGAGAATGCTGATCATAAACAACAGCAGGAAAAAGGCTAAAGGAATTAAAAGATGACGACAACCATCTTGTAATGGATGTAACAGTGATTATATTAACTTCACATTTGTATTAAGCAACTAACACATTTGTATTAAGCAGTATTTAGAAGAAAGGTTACAGGTGAATGCACTTGGTTAACACACAGCAATATCCTCTAGAGATGAATTCACCCCACTCCCCTCAAGCCTGTACAATTTGAAATCATAGATACTTCCTGAGCTTTGATCAAACTCATGTTCTGTTTTGGAAGAGACTAGCCTCATTCTATAACTGAACATTGATTGATTGACTTGTGGCTAATAAAATTGGCATTACAATATAACTGAACAACAAAAACTCAAGCCATCTCTGAACTTTTTGTTTCTTAGAAGGGAACAAAAGTATTTTTACGCAAGCATTTTTCATACAAGCACAACGTTAAGGTATAAATAAATATCTCCTCATAGCGTTTGGAAATCCTCCCTTGGGGCCATATGCTACTGTCACCGAACAAGAACAATATTTTTTTCCTTCGAAGGAACCAGATTTTATTCCCTTGTTCCCTACGAGTATCTTTCAGTCCCCTGAGTAAGCGTAATACATTAAAGTTTCGTTCCCTTAGTGAGCGTAATACATTTAAGCTTTGTCCCTTGAGTAAGCGTAATACATTTAAGCCTCGTCCCTTGAGTAAGCGTATGATTATAGAATTTCTTTCCATGTGTACTTATTACCTTAGTTTTTCTTTTCCTGAGTAAGGGAAAGAATGTTATACTGAACGAACGTAATCTTGAGACACCAAAATAGTTGTCTTTGATTTATATTATTTAATTATTTCATGATCATTTTTTTAAAAGTCCACATGGGAGAGTTTGTAGTTTTTTTTTTTTATCCCAAACAAAATTTTCATTTATGAAAAGGAAATGCATAAAAACAGTAGTGGTCCCCAGAAAAGAGATGTGTATATCCAGGACTGAAAATTATGTCATTTAAAGTAGAAATGCAAGATATTTTTGTTAAATGTAGGGATACTGACTATTCAAGTACCGAGGTTCTGAGAACCCTACAAATTACCTAGCATGGGTCTACAATCCTACTTACTCATCAAAGGACGTCCTTCAACATCCATATAATGAGGATGAGGCGGCGAAGGATCCAGAAGGGCGAATCCTCCTAGCCAGCTGAGGGTCGAATTGGCCTGGATGTCAACGCTCAGAGTTCCAGTCAGTGGGCTTAGGTTCAGGTTCCATGCGCCGAACCCTGGACTGTTCCAGCGCAGAGCTCGAATATTGCTGGTGTAAGAGATGACTTCCACGTTCGGTTCCGCTCTCATTACTTCCTCGTCCATGATGTTGTATTCTTTGCCTGTGAAGTGGCATAAAAGATAAGAGAGAGAGAGAGAGAGAGAGAGAGAGAGAGAGAGAGAGAGAGAGAGAGAGAGAGAGAGAAAATGATAATCGCGGACTACGTATTTCAAGAACCGTCACTACTTATTTTTAGGGTTACCAATACATAGTGGAGTTTCCCTGTATGTTTACATACATACATACATACTTACATGCATTCATACATGCATACATACATCGATGATTTGTCAAATACTAGCATGACTTCATATAAACAGTGGGAATACAAGACTAATTCCTTGAATAATTTCGCGCTTGACGAACGAAAAAAATATGTCGTGGTATGTTTACATTGAATTTATTCCAAAAAATATTACATTTATATCTTACAACAGTAACTTGCCAAATCGCTGCAGTACAATCCAAGGTTTCATGGGACTAAAATAACAACATATATTCGAAACGGCAATAGGATAAATCTAAAGAAAACTTGAAATTAAGTATTGGTAAATGAAGCCTCGTAGTTACCAGGAACTTAAGAAAAGCTGTGACGGTGTTTAATTCCAAATGATATGTATTATATAAGAAACAAATACAAGAAAATGGTCTAAACGACGAAAACCAAGCATAAAGACATTCTGCTCACTGTACACGACGGAAGACAAGACTAGAATGTACTGCAGGAAATATGGAAGACTTCTATGAAAACTCAAAAAAAAAAAGGTATAAAATCCAAAGTCCACATCCAAACGTCATACACAGGTGTCCTCGCGGTGTCACTTACCAGAATGATCCCGCAGAACGCAGATGGAGGGCTGACCAACCACCTGGACCTTGAAATCGAAGACGGAGTCATCAATGGGGATGCTGATGCTTTTGGCGGCTGAAATCTCCTTCATGATGTTGATGTCGACCTGGTGGTAGAATGTCCCACGAGGTTACGAAAACAGTCAGGTTTAAATTGTTTGAATTCTATCGTTGGGAAGGAAGGTTATTAATCATGTGAGAAATTAACGAAATTCATTGGGGAGAATCTTGAAATGTTCATATTTGAATAACATACAACATACAAATTAGGCGAATGTTCTTAAAAATCAAAGTTATGGTATTACTTGTTATGAATCACTTCGCATCTTTAGCTTAAAACGTATTGTGAATTGGCAAAGAACTTAAATTATTATATAATGCATTTATTTTAGCTGATCAGCTGTGATGCTGGGTTATCAAAATTAAATTACGAGGTCAACGTGGTAATTCATAACATGAAGTATAATAAACATTTTCTGTTATGAGCATGTTCAGAATTAAATGTAATTACGATCGAAAATAAAAGGCCCCCAAAACCCTGTTATTAGCATCTTGAAATAATAATCAATATAATGTGCATCAAGGAAAAATAACTGATGTTCTGATTTTTATAAATTTTGAATTACCAAGTCAATGGGGATAATTAGAAGACCGCATGTGAAAATTTTAGTTCCAACAGATATGTATACATCTTCAAGTGTATCATGTATACGAGGCAGAAATTATATGCAAATTAGAGTTTTCATACATTTCTCAATTGGTTCTGGCTAATATCGTTAATTTGAATATGAAATAATTTCGGGTCCTGTATATAATTCTAAAAGTACAATTTGTCTTTCCTAGAATACTAAAACTGAATTTAATACTTAGTTGAATATTAGACCAGTTCATTGTGTGGCCCACTTCATTATCATTTTATTTGGAATACTACGCATGAATCTACATACAATACTTGTTTATAATATGTTAGGCATAGTAAACATGGAAATAAATAATAAGAAAAAAGAATTAATAAACGAGAAAATTGTCCCTGTAATTCGCACCTCAGTACTGGAGACAGTGTCGTCTAAGAGTGGCGTAATCTCCCCGATGTCGAATTTGCTCGAGGGGATGAAGAGACCGCCTGTTAAGTCACAGAGCGTGTGGTAATCATCAATGGTTGTAATCAGGTCGTTCGTTGCGTAGGTATTTCCGCTGAACACCAACGTTACCTGGCAGTGAAAGGAGGTAAAGGGATTATAAAGGTGTTTGAGCTTTTAACAAATGCTGCCGTTTTCTGCGAATGGAATGCGAACGTGTTTTATTAGATAGGTATGGAGCTTTACCAGATTGCAAGAGGGAAAGGGAATATAAAGGGTGTTTGAGCTTTTAAGAAATGCTGTTGCTTTCTGTAAACGGAATCAGAATGTCTTTTATAGATATATCTTAGGCTATACTGAACTACAAATGTCAGTTAAACATGACGATTCTCCAGACTTGTGAGTCACTACTTGGGTGATTATATGAAAATATTCAGGATGTATATTTAAAAAAAATTATTTGTTATTCGGTCTACTGGAATATAATTGGAATTGGAATAGAAAGCTTAGGGTGTCGGCTCAGCGCTGAGACTTATGAGGTAATTCAGCGCTGAAACACAAATTGAAAGGAAGGTAGGTTTTAAAGGTGTAACCGGAAGACGAACTCGCAGTTGCACTATGAAACAATTGTTAAGAGAGGATGGAAAGTAAGATGAAAGAAAGATAATATGAGCGGAGGTACAGTAAAAGAAATGAAAGGGGTTGCTGCTAGGGGCCGAAGAGACGCTGCAAAGAACCTTAAGAAATGCATACAGTGCACCATGTGATGTGCACTGATGGCATTACCCGCTTACGGCTATGTATATGGTCTATTGGTCATCAAAGCAAAAGTTATCCTGACCGAATTTTAGTTATCTAATCAACCTTATGTTGGCCAAGTAGGGGTTTCCTTTGCCAATTGTTATTATTTAAATTGTTATTATTTACCTAACCTAAAAGGTCGTATCTTTATATATGGGTGTGTTTTCTCACACATCATTATTGATGCATTTATAATTACTGATCATTTATTTATCCCATTATTTCCTTCCGATTTTGTTTATTTCTTCATAGTTGCTGGCTGTTGCTCTTGTTATTCTAACTTGTCACATCAATAAAATAACGATGAAAGCTACAACATTTAAAAGTCTCCAAACTCACCTTCGTGTTCTTCTCTTGGGCCATGGCGATGTTGCCATTCATAAGTTCGCCGTCCTTGCCGGTGGCGTCAGTGAAGCAGAATATGGCGCCGTATTCTGGGGTGTTGGTGAGTGCTAGCTGAGGAATTTTAACCAAAACAGAATTTAAATCAATCATTGATCACTTAGCATAACAAGTAAGTCGGCAACTTCTCGCACACATATTACTAACAGGTTGAGAACAAGTCAGCGACAGATAGTGCAGACGAATCTTTGCCAAATGCTGGAGAATCATATGAAGCACTGGTTAGAGCCCCTAATAAGTCACTGAATTTTATTCAGCATGTCACTGACTTGTATTTAACATGTCACTGACTTGTATTCAACATGTCATAGACTTGTATTCAACATGTCACAGACTTGTATTCAACATGTCATAGACTTGTATTCACCATGTCAATGACTTGTATTCAACATGTCAATGACTTGTATTCAACATGTCACTGACTTGTATTCAACATACACCGTACTCTAAGGTGCTGAAGTGCTAGCTGAAGAGTATCAAGAAAATAGCATAAAAAATTTTTCCTTTGTCCTTTAGAATGGCTTCTATTAATTAGGTTGTACATAAATGGTAGTGATTTATTTCTCGTTTGAATGTCGTTACTACAGTTGCTTTTAATGGGGAGGAGAGCAAGTGATTTCCAATATATTCTAATACAAATTCAATTTAGGATTTTCTTCATTATAAGTAACACTTATTCACTTTTAACACAATATCCAATAACTTTAAAGGTCAGATTTCTATCAACCGGAGGCTGAAGATTTCAGAGGATTTCTATTCTCCATTATAACTAATCTTGAGATTTAGATTTTACCTGCAAGCCGCCCCAGAACATCTCGGGAAAGTCGCCACCTCCGCCAGGATACAGGGCATCCACGGCGGCCAAGAAGACCTCCGGGTCGTCTGTCTTTGTAACTGGCCCGATATCTGTGACGCACAGACAAAAATATTATTTAAAGCTAGATAAAAAGACTATTGTAACTGTAACATAAAATTTATGCCAAAGGCCTATGAGGTCCTGCAGCATTGAAAGAAAAACTGAAAGTAGAGAAGTTTTAATGGAGTAACGGGAGGACAACCTCGCAGTTGCACTATGAATCCATTGTTAGGAGAGGGTGGGAAGTAAGATGGAAGAAAGAGAATATGAGTGGAGGTACAGTAAAATGAATGAAAGAGATTGCAACTAGGGGTCGAAGGGATGCTGCAAAGAACCTTTAGTAATGCCTACAGTGAACCGGATGAAGTACACTGATGGTACTACCTCGCTGCGGGGTTAATCAGTCGATTTTTTGGTCTTCGTTTGTTTCCACTTGGGTTCAGTCCGGTGGGCGTATCCGAGGAACTCTTGATTTAATTCTAGTTCGCTCGTGAAATCGGGTATTCAAGTGTCCTGACAAGTTCATAATATGTTTTATTGACGATGGAGGATTTCAGAAAAATCCCCGAGGTCTATGAACCGTCTCTTACTGAGTGGGAGTCTGTAGCATCTGGCATCACTTGTTCTTTTTAATTAGATATTTATTAACTAACGAGCTATCATGGGGGTGGGATGATTTATAAATCTTTTCATACAGTCGTTCCTATCCTGGCTTATGTAGACGCTACAAACACACACGCAAACAAATATATTTACTCTCTCTCTCTCTCTCTCTCTCTCTCTCTCTCTCTCTCTCTATATATATATATATATATATATATATATATATATATATATATATATATATATATATATATATATACATATATAATATATATATATATATATATATATATATATATATATATATATATATATCACATACAAATAACTATACATCTTTTCCAAATCTTACCCGGGTCATTATAGGGCACCAAGACGTAGACACTAGCGGAAGCGCTTTCCACTATCTGGTGAACTTGATTCTTCACAGCGTCTATTTCGTTGCCCATGGAACCTGTGGTGTCCATGACGATGGAAAGAGCTGACCCGTGGTAGAGGTCGAATAGTTTTCGGTACTGGTCGACATCGACAGCATCCAGGATGACGTTGAGGTAGTGGTTAGTTGCCTGGAATTATGGAAAACGGATGTTACTAAAGATCTTTCTTTATTTAGTAAATAGTGACTTTTTGTTCACAGTGTTCGGCATTGACATGTAAATTAAGATTAGTACTGGCTTGTTCCTTATTCTCTTCCTTAACTTCTAGCTTGGAAATCATGGACGTATGGAAAGACACGGAGTACTCTAATAGTTTCCTATGCTTTGTTGGGCTACCACAAGTATTTATTTATTTATATAATTTTTTAGCTATCACCGTCAGGCTTCGCTGATTCCATCAGTACGTTTGGTGTCTAATTCCCTCGTACAAACGGAACAAGCAGTTCAGTTACCTTTTCAAAAATAGGTCCAAAAAAGAGAGAAGAAAAGTGAGAGTATATAACGTAGGAGGACGCCGATACATTCACGTTTTAGAAGAAGGGAGATTGTAAGAATCATAGAGAAGTAAAGAGTGAGTTCCAAGAATGACTTAAATGAACACAAGATGTTGATTTATTTTCCGGTGACTTTTGTTTTGTTGAATTGAAGTGAATATAGAATTTAGGCCAAAGACCAAGCACTGGGATCAGTGAAGTCATTCAGCGCTGAAGCGGAAATTGACAGTAAAAGTTTGAAAGGTGTAACAGGAGGAAAACCTCGCCATTGCACTATGAACCAATTGTTAGGAGAGGGTGAAAAGTAAGATGGAAGAGAGAATATGAAAGGAGGTAAAGTAAAACGAACGAAAGGCTGCAGTTAGGGGCCGAAGGCACGCTGGAAAGAACCTTAAGTAATGCCTACAGTGCGCCCATGAGGTTCACTGACGGCACTACCCCCCAATGGAGGACCTTTGTTTTAAATTTCTGTCATCTCTCAAGCACAGACCAATGATAGTGTGAGAAGTTCTTATTTCTTTCCTGCTAGGATCTTTTTGCCATTAATAACCTTCTTATCTGATTGTGATTCTTGCCACTTCTAAGTTATTTTCAAGTGCGTTCAGAAAAAACAGTATCACATAGTATGAAATACCATAGATGTTCTGCTCGATATGTAGGAAATATGCTTGCAAAACTAAAGAAAAACAATCAAAACGTATAAAATAAATTCGTAATTTATTCATATGAGAACCATATAAAAAAATAGCATCGTTTCAATAATGATTATATTATGCGAAGCTAATTTGATCTTATGACCTTAGTATCTTCATGAGAAAGCAATTACAAAAGTTCAAGCTCACCTGGCATGAACAGTCAATTATGCATGATGTCCAAAAAACAGAGAGCAATCAGAGAGGGAACAGAAAAGGTATACAACCCTGAAAAAAAATCTGACTCCCACTGACCTGGACAGCTAATTCCGCAGCCTTGTCGTGGAGGTAATAGTGAGGGGAGAAACAGGGCGAAGCCGTGTCTTTGTTGATGCCTCCGATGGGGGCTTCCCCTGCTGTGTCGTCAAGGACACCACCGTGGCTGCATTTGCCTCCTGAAGAAAAAAAAAAAACTTGGGTAGAATTAAGATATGAAATGCACACACACATGCATGCACACATATATCCAGTAAGTGAAAATTTTTCATTTAATTATAACCCACAGATATAATTCTAGTGATATTTCGCACTCGTTGTAGAAAACGAGACTAAGCCAATATAATGATGCATATTTCCTTTGCTCTGTATCTCTCTACATTAACCCTTAGTGGACGGATTGAGCTTCAGTGTGAAGTAAAACAGGTTTGGGGAGGTGGACGGATTGCGCTTCAGTGTGATGCAGAATTACGCACCACTGTTATGGTAATAATGATCCGAAACAAAGGTGCCAATACTTCTATATGCTATAAATTCACTAATGGCAACTTTTATACAGACGTGAGAGTTGAGCCAGTATCAGTAATGCTTGACTTCAAGGGAAAGGTACTGCATCTCTCTCTCTCACATGGGTCTTTTTGTAAATTTGCTTGTAAATATACGAAGGGGGTTGCTGTTGTTTTTTGTTTTTGTCTTTTACGATAGTATGTCGGTTGTAAATGTAATTTTACAAAGGAAATTGCAAAGAAATATTAGAAAAAGCATGTAAAAGTAAAAAAAAGTTACTGAATCTTTCTTCTCGTAAACTTAAGTGAATATTTTACAACAAATATGCAAAAAAATTGTTACTGCTTTTATTTCTTATCTGTTTTGATATTGTGTGAGCAGTAATAATAATTTTACAAAATCCAAAAAACTTATTTATCAGAAAAAACATATATAAGTTGGTAAAATTTACGATTGTCTTGTAAATGAGGCCCCACAACGGGTTGTAAATAGTCATTTTCAACTTCTCGCAGAAGGTAGGGGGAATTTTTTAGAATTTTCTTATTTAAACACCCTAACTGGACTAACTATCAGAAATATAAAAAAGGAAAGACTGAGAAATCTTACAAGCAGCCAAAATCACAACCGAGAATATCACCTAATGTGTCAGAATCATTCAATTTCGCTCTGACAGAGAAGTGAGATTGTGGAGACTTAGGGAGCGTCTACACTACAGTAAAGAATATAAACACACAATGGCAACGCTTACATATCACTAACGGGTTGATAATAAGTCAACAACCGTACCTGGAGGACGAACCTTTGACCAATACTGATCATCGTATGAAGCAATAGAACTACTGTTAAATCTTTAACTACTATTCAGCCTGTTTGTGATGCCTGTGCGACAAGTAGACATTCATACGTGTAGAATAGAATAGAGTATAGAATTTAGGCCAAAGGCCTAACACTGGGACCTATGAGGTCATTCAGCGCTGAAACTGAAATTGACAGTAAAAAGGTTTGAAAGGTGTAACAGGAGGAAAACCTCGCAGTTGCACTGTGAATCAGTTGTTAGGAGAGGGTGGAAAGTAAGATGGAAGAGAATATAACGGAGGTACAGCAATGGGAATGAAAGGGGTTGCAGCTAGGGGCCGAAGGGACGCTGCACAGAACCTTGAGTAATGCCTACAGTGACTGTATAAGGTGCACTGTCGGCACTACCCTCTTAAGGGGATTCATACATGTAATTTCAGACCAGATATGATACTTTCTAGAGGTCTTTGGACCCGGGGCCCCCACTAGTGCAAGACCCTCAGCAATGATTACACGTGCACCCCCCCCCCAAAAAAAAACCTCACCTGTAGCTGGCTTTGGGACCAGGTAGTCGACAGCTAGTTCCTCTTTATAAGTATAGAAGCCTGTGGTGAGCCCTGCCCCAGCAACAACGTTGTCTCTGCACTCTCCCTGCAAGGAAATTTTAGTTAGAATTAAAGTTCACTGTGGAATGGGTGGTAACGGTTGTGCATTGTGGGCCTAGTTGTGTTGGTAGTTGAGAATTAATTTCATAATATGGACTCTTATCTTTTACGTGTTATCATACATAAGAATCGGGATATAAAGCTCCTATAGCAATAACAACAGCAGCATAAGCAGTAACTAAATCTACTGATACAGCTGCTGCTCACGCTACGACACAGCTTCTGACATAAGGCTCCTGCAACTCATTATATTTCTGCTATCAAGTTACTACAAATACCTCCCTATACGGCAGCTGTAGCAACGCCATCTGTTGCCACCACTAACCTTATAAGTCTATAATCCAACTAACTCATTCTGGATATTCAAGAATAAAATCAAATAAAAACGAAACACTCACCTGAGCAGCAGGACAAGGCGTGCAGACGTCCTCATCAGGCTGAGCAGGATCGTCAAATCCGGGGAATCCTGGAAGTCCCAGATCTGGAAGGATGTTGGTGTTTCCTTGTTCTACCCAGGTGGAATGGGCATAGAATTTCTGGAGCGAGTGGAGAGTGACACCCAGGAGGGAGCGGGCAGCTGGGAAGGCCTCATCTACCAGGATTGCTGTCAAAATCTGAAGCAATTAACAAAATTGATTAATTTAACGCAAAGTGTCCTGTTCGTAATAGCATCTTATATCAGTTTTAAAAATTAAACTCGAGAACTTCTTGGATTTCGTTTCGGACGAACTATTATGTACCAGAGTGGACCACTAGGACCACCTAACCATCTTAGTGGTACCAACAAATGATGTATTCTCAAGGTTGTTTCAGTGAAGGCAATGAAAAACAATATATATATATATATATATATATATATATATATATATATATATATATATATATATATATATATTCTTTTTTTGCTGTCTTTTTCACATTATGTCTTTGGCGATCCTGCCTGGTTTTATTCTGATTAAAATATCGCCTAAATGAGGCAGAAAGGTAGACAGAGATTTAATGGGAGCAGTTACACTGGGAGAATGTAATGGATGCTGTGTCAATGGAATAGTTTGAAGACGAACTATGCTTGGTGAGTATTGTTGGAAGTTCTGAGGATTAGGTTCCTATGGTAGATTGGGGTAATGGAAAAGGGTTCGTAAATGCTTAATTTGGGAATACCAATATACATACAAAAGCTAGTTCCTCTCCAAACTATTCCGTTTGCCGCATCCACCATATTCTCCCTATTTAACTGTTGCCATATAAATATCTCTCCATTTTGCTGTCTCATTTAGAAGATAATTTAATGAGGACAACAGCTGGAAGGATCACCAGAACCACAATCTGAAAAAGAAAGTCAAAAACATGATACTGTGATTTCGTTGCCCTCACCGAAACAATAATGAGAATAAATCACTGGACCCCAGGATCCTTGTGCATCTTTAGCAATGTAAAATGTAGATGGTCTCTATACTTCTTATGAACTTGTGTAATACTGAATGGTTAGAGGAGCCAGGTATATTTTGGTCAAGAATTCAAGAATTTTCTCTAAATTGCTAATGACTCATTTGGCAAATCCATATCTGGAGTAAAGACCATAGGCCACAGGTTTCATGCTTAAAAAAAAAAAACCTCATGATTATGGTTTTTGCAATGTTGGCTTTTTTATTTTTTATTTTTAGTTAATTGACATATTTTGGTTTCAGTTGGCCATTGTACATTTCATTGTATGTGACTGCATATGTGTTAATCCGTACTGAGTAAAAAGGTCAGCATTTACGTTTACGTATCGAAGTCTTGTAGAATGCTTATGGAATATTTATCCAATGATGCGGCTCTATAAATTATCTCCCCTATATCATTTGATTAGGTTGTCACAATTTTTCTGGATAAATGTTAATGATGATAATAGTAATGAGTAGACTTTGACAAAATAAAAAGGTTTGGGTTATAGATGAAAGATAGCAAAAGAAGTAAAAATGAATACACCAGTAACATCTAACGTGAAAATGAACCACAATTGGGAATGTGGAACCTGAATACGAAGATTGTGGGTTTTGTAACTGAGGTTTCCCATAACAATCCATGGGCAAATGAAGGTTGCAAGACTGATGTTGATTTTTTTAAGTTTATTTTCATCTCTTTGCAAAGCAAAAGTAATTAACCAAACTAAATGGAAACTCAGTTACACGAGGAAAACTTCATTAAATCCCATTTTGCTCTGGCAAAGAAAATAGATATTTGTTGTATTAACGCTAATGCTATACATGGTATAGCCTTTTTGAGCAAGGAGGAGCACAATGTTTTATCTTTCTATTAAAAATATTCGCACACCTTACCTGTGGGTATCGGTCTGACATTGAGTACGAATACTCGTCGAAGATTTCAGCATCTGCTTGAATGCTGGGATTATATCTGGAAAAAAAGCACCATGATTATATATATATATATATATATATATATATATATATATATATATATATATATATATATATATATAATATATATATATATATATATATATATATATATATATATATATATATATATATATATATATATATATATATATATATATATTATATTAGTAAGAAAATAGGTACCAGCCCTCGGGCTGGGTGTTAAACAGTGGGCCTAATGACACGCTGGTCACGTGTCTTAGTCAACGGGCCTCCCCCACCACTGGTTGTCGGCCTAAGAAACTGGAGTTCAGCGATGACCTTATGAGCCTTGCGAGGCTCAGGAGGACTTTAACTTAACTTATTATATATATATATATATATATATATATATATATATATATATATATATATATATATATGTGTGTGTGTGTGTGTGTGTGTGTGTGTGTGTGTGTGTGTGTGTGTGTGTGTGTATCCACGTATTCGCCCAAAATGAGAATTTTGTTTCTTTGCAAGTAATTTGACGAGCGAACTCACAAGGAAAAAACGGAATTTTTTTTTCAAAAACTAACACAGTCTTCAGTTCAGCCTAAATATTACAGACCTCAAATGTTGCCTTTTCTCATGCATGGGCTTTTTCACTTGTAGTAGAGAATGAAATAGCTTCAAGTAGTAATACTCTGATTAAGACAGACTTATTTACAACTTAAGAAGGATATAATGACTGAAGAGAAAGGCATTGCCACGCACACGCCGAGTGCAATTAGTTGCCATAGCGGGACTTTGTTTCGTTTCCTCTCCATATTTTAACTTACGATTTATGTCAATCAAATCTTCATTAGAAGTCTTTAAAATTTCTTGTGTAGGCTTAACTTGTAAGTATGGCTGGAGATCTTTGTTGTTCCAACTTAGTGATGGTGATATTTACTTCGTCAAGAAATGTGATAAACTCCCATTAATGATTCTATTGAGATAATAATAAATGGTTTTTAAAAAATCATGAATCTGTTTGATAAAATATAAAGAGATTGTTAAATGTTTTAATGTTAATTGTGCCTCCTATCACGTAGTGGGTAGATATGCGACTGTGATTTATTTGACTCATCTATATTACAACAACAGCCAAGGAAAATAATAATAATAATAATAATAATAATAATAATAATAATAATAATAATAATAATAATAGTAATAATAATAATAATAATAATAATAATAATAATAATAACAATAATAAAAGAATGAAAAGACTAATGATAATAATAAAGAATGAAAAGAGTGATTTATAAATGGTAAACGAAAAACATATGTTATGAAACTAACATGTGAATAATTGCACATGTAATTGACACAAATAACGGAACAGTTATCTAGAAAGAGAAATGAATGGAATTCAACGAACCAATAAGAAGTTCACAGTTTTCCTCACCTCAGAGACTGAGAGGAATCCGCGTGAACGTTCGACTCCGCTATGGTGTTAACCGCTCGGATGAACCGGGCCGGACTCGCCGAGGAACCGTAGTAAGCGCCGTACAGTTCGGTTAAGGAGGCCGATTCCGGAACGATGAATTCCGGTTTACCCGGCGGCGGGTAGTCGATGAAGAACTGCCGAAGATTCCGTCGGATGGCTTCTCTCGTGATCCATTTGTGGTCCCGAGTGACGCCTTTGGTCTGGGGAAGGGAAAATGGTTGTAGAGATACCTAGAGACTTGGGTAATATCTGTCTGTCTATCTAGCTATCTATTTATCTGTCTATCTATCTGTTTATATATCTATCTATTTATCTATCTATCTGTCTGTCTATTTATATATCTGTCTATCTGTCTAGCTATTTATTTATATATTTTTTATCTATCTATCTATCTATCTATCTATCTATCTATCTATCTATCTATCTATCTATCTGTCTATCTATTTATTTACATATCTTTGTGTCTATCTGCCTGTCTATCTGTTTAAACATTTACCTATTCACTTATCTATCTATCTGTATATATATGTATATATATATATATATATATATATATATATATATATATATATATGTGTGTGTGTGTGTTATAATCCCACCGGGGTATCATATATATACATATATATATATATATATATATATATATATATATATATATATATATGTATATATATATTTATAGACATACATATAAATATATTACATATATATATTACATATATAATATATTACATATATATATATATATATATATATATATATATATTTATTTATTTATTAATCGCCTACATAAGAAAGCCAAGAGAGACTGGAAAAGGGTGAAATTATAAAGAAATACCATGCAGAAGGCAGGTACATGTCATTTAGAGTAAAAACGATAGAAAACAAAGATTTTATGGATAACTAATCAACGCCATTCTTCTACATCCTCCAAAACTACTAGAAATTCTTATACTTTAGTATCGTACAAAAGGACTTCGTTCATAGGAATCATATAACTGACTTTAGTGAAGTAAGAATACCCATTGCAATATTTCATAGAATGTTGTAATTGCGCCATAAAGGACCAGAAAAATGTTTTGAACAACAAAATGAAAACCGAAGTGTCACAAGAGACTTTCCAACAGAGAAAAAAGTAACCCTAAATACCTTTAAAGTCTCGAGATTCTAATGATCACTAACCTTGAAATTTAGAGACTTATGCACTTACATATTTTTCGTCGACTAAATTTTCTAGAGGACTTCCATAGTTTGGAAACTAATCTTCAGAAGGTTTAGAACCGAAAAATTATATTAAGATGGAGATCAAATGTTTTAATTTCCTTTCCTATTACTTACAGTATCTTCCCAATGCCTTACAACCTGTTGTATATTTATCCAACGACCATGCTTAATAGTCTTAATACAAATCCCTCTCATTTTTGCATACGCTCTCTAATAGAAGTCTTGAAATACTAGTTCCTCGCAGTGCCTTAGTCTCTTCTATGTTTATCCAACGACCATACCCAGTGGAATCTTAATACAAATCCCTTTCATTTTTGCATACGCTTTCTGACAGAAGTCTTGAAATACTAGGTTAGGAAGGATGTGAGGGAACTCTAACTCCTTACCAGAATCTGAGCAGGGGTCAGGTGGGAGAGTAGTGCAATGTTAAACGGTCGTGAAGGGACAGTGTCTTCATTTCACTCCTAAGTTCGGGTTTGAAGTTTGTCATACGAATATCTGTCTTTTTATCTATCTATCCATCTATGACTATATATATATATATATATATATATATATATATATATCTATCTATATATATATATATATATATATATATATATATATATATATATACACACGTGTGTGCGCGTGTGTATGTATATATATACACATATATAAATATGTATATATACATACACACATATATATATACTGTATATATATATATATATATATATATATATATATATATATATATATATATATATATATATATATATGAGTAAAATCATTGATAACCGGTCAGCAAATTCACTTCAGGAGCTGGTAAATACCTGTACTAGAATTCAACATGCTACTAGTTGCCTGAATTTAACCTAACACAATAACAAACAAAGGTATTGTTGTGAATAAGTACATACTCTTTCCTCAAATAATATAATAGAACGTGTGTTGGATTATAATGCTCATTGACTAACTGATATTACTAACTAGGCCTAGGATATACCTTCGATAAAGTTTTGCTCTATAATTAACAATACAATTCTGTCCACCGTCTATAGCAGGATATCTTTTTCGAAAACTATACAGGCATTAAGCCTGTACATCTGTATATTCGTAAAACTAATAAAATATCAATAAAAACGGATATAGAACCTGAGTTGTCAAGAGACACGGAATACAATGATAAATATTTTAATGCGACCTAGGCTACGTTGCGCAGTAGCTGACATTTTTGATAGTGCTTACGATTTAGTAAAGGTAAAAGTGAAATGTGATCCCCGTAGATTATTTTTTAAGCTTAGGGGGGAAAACATTTCCTGACACTGCATCATAATCAAAGGTATGTACTCAGTCCATATTAATATATAAGAAGTTTTCCCCGCGTTAGTTTCATATCTTTACGATAATTTTGGTAGCACTGACTGACTCTGCTAAAGAATTCATTTCCCTTACTTTCCCAAAGTGTGTTTTGCCACAAGTTTATGAAGTGTTATCCATGTTTCGATGGCAATTGCAAAGTCAAGTAGGTTGTTAAGAAAGATATTTAATTTATGTATTGACGGATTGCGGTGTCAAAAAGGGGTTTTATATTCAAAACAGATTCGCAGTGTTTTGCTACACTTGTGATTCGTGACGGTACAAGGACAAAAATTGTTTGTCAGTACTGAAAATAAATTAGTGCGGGTGACCATTGTGCAATAATCATGATCGAACTCTTAATTAAAAGGTTTGGTTTTCTGTTTATACGAATAAGACTTTATTTCTATTTTACGCGAATATTTGCTATAATGCGATGGCTGAAACTGATGGGGTTTGTCAACTTAACCATATCATAGAGAGAATATACAAGAATCGTAATTCTGAAGAGCAAAAGCATAGCATAGTCTGAAAAAGCTTTCTGAAATGTGCCACCCAGATGGATATAGAATAATGAATAAAATTAAAAGCATATAATACAAAGATTATACATTATGGCAGCCTGCCTGAAGGTAGGATACCAAGTTAATAATAATAATAATAATAATAATAATAATATAGAAATCATCAACGCACAATCACGTGTGGAATAGAAATAAATTTCTGACTCAAGTCGGGATCGAACCCAGGTCTCTCAGGTGGAAAGCAAGGGCGTTATCCACTGGGCCATACAAGTCTAAAAGAAGTTGGAACCTGAGAGCAACTGCACCCAAGGAATTACCTGGGCAAGCTAACTGCTTGCATACCAGCGAGTTTTCCCCAACTTCCCGACTCAGCAATGACCCAATAGAAAATTAATAATAATAATAATAATAATAATAATAATAATAATAATAATAATAATAATAATAATAATAATAATAATAGTAAATTTGATTTGATTAAATTTCGGCTGTAAAGCCAAGCACTGGGACACTTCTGCCATTCAGCACTTCAGGCAGTGAAAAGAAAGAGTTTGAGTGGTTGGACAGCAAAATAAACAGATCCAGGAAACAAAGGAGATGAAGTACAAGGCTCTAAGGGTGGATCTGGGAGAAACTACATAGTTACACTAAGAAGTAATGTTAGAGAGACTGGACAGCAGAAATGGAGGCAAAGTAAACGGCTAAAAAGTGGGTGCAGCTAGAGGCCGAAATCCTTTAGTAATGCCTACAGTGCACCACGTGAGGTGCACTGACGGAACTACCTTCCTAAAGGGACATTAATAATCATGATTACGAGAATTATAAGGACAACACTAATCTCCATCACTTGTAAAGGGTATCTGACAAATTAATTCCTTTCACTGGGATATATCTTGGACTCACTTCTTCCGGGCACAGAATGTTCACCAAATCCGGGTCACTGGCATTCAGAGGCGTGGCTAAAAATCCAGACGTCGTGCCAAAAATGGCACAAAGTGCCCCAGCTAGGGCGACTAGCACGTGTGTCTTGGGCATTGCCGTTATACTGAGCTGATTACGGGCACGCTCGCGTTATATATCGTGGCGGTAATTACACGACAGAAATGACGCCAGGTTAAGTAAAAAAAAAACAAAACAAAAAAAAAAAAACTAAATATTCACAGACAGAACTTTTATCAAAACATTTTTTCTTGAAGATTTTCTTAATAGCTTAGTAGAAAATTTCGTGAGAGTCGTTTTATCTACATTTCCTTATAAAGTGATATCGTTGTCCGGGAAAAACAAAGATATGATTAAATCAGGTAAAAATGGCCTTCAATATATATATATATATATATATATACATATATATATATATATATATATATATATATATATATATATATATATATATATATATATATATATATATATATATATATATATATATATATATATACGAGTATATAGAATTGAGATTCATATAATATTAGATTATATATATATATATATATATATATATATATATATATATATATATATATATATATATATATATATATATATATATATATTGAGATTCATATGATATTAAATTATTCTTGAAAAAAGAATTATCTTGCTACATTTTTTTTTATTGTTTTCTGTATCATATGCAAGATACGTGAATACTGTGAAAGTTTTACATATTTAAGCAACGTAATATATAAAAGAAATAGATTACGTTGCATTTTTTAAAATTAAACGCTGAAGTTCATCGTGGCGTAATGCGTGGGAGCTTAACAGATGTTTTTAAGTTTCATCTTTTATTCCTATATATTTTTTATTTAAAAGTTCAAAGTGACCTTTCATTACCTAATCAATTATTCTATTACACGTCTTTCTTCTTTTAAGGCTTTAGTGTCTATTTATCTTTGCATTCCCTTTGCCGGTTTTGCTAAATGCCTACGAGTAAGCAATCCGGATTGAACGAGGTAAAAGTGATCAAATTGAATTAATGAACTTGTGAAAATTTTAGCTCTTAAGATAAATAATTTCATAAATATTAATGGTATTTGCACAAACAACGTTTAATGTTGAATTTATCGTAAAGATAGAAAAAGATATAAAAGTAATGTGTGCATACAGGGTCGTTGGAAAGTACTCAAAGGAGCTGAAGTACCAATTGACTACCAGCTAGACTAGTAAACTGGTAGGTCTTCCGACGTCCACTACTTTGGATCTTTCGAACCTGATACAACGGGACAAAGGTAGGGTGGACATTTCCAAATTCCCAAAAAGAAGGTTGCAAACACCAATTTTTAACCTAAATTCAACTTGATTATTGAGGAAGAAGATATAAAAAAGAAAATCCATACACTACGAGGCCAATACACAGTTATGCATTTGATCATACATTTGTGCAACAACAACGGCAGTGCAGGCAAATTCTTCCTCGTCACTGCTCATCGTGGCTCTCAGGAAGATACTGCTGCCGGTCGCAGCAATCCTGTAGTGTAGAAGCAACATGCGCTGTGCAGCATGAAGCGTCGCCAAGGTTGGGCGGGTATATGCTGGTAGACGTGACTTATACGGCGTCGCAAACGTCATAGTATAAACTGGCCTTTATACAAGTACACTGCGGCTCCATGCTTAGTGTTCCTAACCGTGCCAACAGCCACTATATAAAATTATTGGCCTAATAAAAAAAAATCAGTGGTTATTTTGACCATCAGTTCTCACCGTTTTAGTATAAGTATTTGTATTTTTTTTATTTAGATTTTTAGTATTAATATATTTTTTTAGACAGACCCAAAAAGCAGGACAAATTAGCGTCCTTCTTAAGGTGAAGCAGGACAGAGGACAGAATGCTCAAAAACAGGACTGTCCTTCCTAAAGCAGGATATCTGGCCACCCTAGATCATCATCATAAAGGTAACGCGTCAGTCTTAGAAAAACCATAGCATAAACACGTAGTGTTGAATGTTTTAACTAGTATAGTTGCGTAATAACATACCACCTCCCAACTAGCTCTTACGGCTCTTACAGTCATTGGAACTTAGTTGCCACCCGGGAATTCTTTGAGTCTTCAGTGTGTAGATAATATTGTGTCTCTTGGGTTGTCAATTTTGCCTTGGCATTTCCGGGACTCTTGCAAGGTTAGCATCTATTTTTGTTCTGCATGGAGGACCAAGATAGTTAACATGAGAAGCCAAGGTAGGTCCTGTTAGAAATATCCGTACATTGATAATGTTAACACTGGTTGCAATTGCAGGAATGCAGAAAGGGTTATTCTGTTGGGGAGATCTTCGATATAATACGATGAAGGTGGTACCCACTGACTACTATAGTCCTAACCTGATGACTCAAGGATCATAATTCACTCAATTTGGATACTGTTGCTACGTTGTATTATTTCCTTGTCTTGGGATTGATGACTGATACACAGGATATAGTGGGTCATTTAGTTAGAAGATGTTTGTTGCAGTACTGTCATTTCTTAAGCTGCAGATCAGAACAAGGGACATTCTCTGAGACAGCTTCTGATGACCCAAAATCAGTAGCTGGTCTCTGGTTACACAGCAGCAACATTCAGATGAGCTCTCTGGCCAAGGCTCTGCCTAACAAAATTTATCTAGGCCTAACTGTCAGCCTCGAAACTGAATAGCTTTACTTTTAGAAAGTTTGTTTTATGAGGTAGCATGATGATTAAAATTTCTCTTTTTTCAGTTTATTACTGAGAGCTGTCGGTAATTTTGAATACATTTCAGCTGAACGCTTTTGAGAAATCACTTATGAAAGATCATACGTGCTACATATAATTGTACCTAAGGGCATAAGATATCTTTAAAAAGTGAAACCGAGCTCTCATTCACAAAATTAAGGTGATAAAAAGAAGGAAACGATAGGCTTAAGTTAATTATGTGCTTACATAACCATGACAACAAGCCTAGGCTGATTCACCTGTCCCGCTACCGCTCGTGGCTTAGAGCATTTGCACCCATTTTTCTCAGACTATTATTCCTTAACCTTGAAAACAAGTGGAAAGGATATCAATTGGTTCTTAGAACGACATACTCACCTAATTCCTCTCACTTGTAGATGTGTTCTTTGTTGATAATTTTCCCAGACCAGAATAAAGTTTGCCATTTACTAACTTAACAACAAGGTATACAGATAATTCACTCCTCTGGAACATAGAGGCTTATTTGAAATCGTATTACATAACGAAAAAAAAATTAGGTTTAAGGCTGTTTACAAATTTTCCCTGAAAACTAGGCATTTTGCCTTGGGTCCCGTATCTGCCGACATGATGTATTATTGCCAAAAGTCTCAGATTTTCTCAGCTCCTACTACTAGAATATTATTCTCATAGATTGTTAGCCACTTCAAGCGATCTTTTTAGTTTATGCAAGAGTACTCAACAGGCTCCATTTATTAATTAATCGCAGGTCGCAGTTATTTTTAATAATCTGTGCTGCTGCGTTATAAATGTCACTGAACAGATTGTTTGAAGCTGCAAAGCAGAGTTATGTCTGCTGGTATTGTGGTTAGTGTGCTGGTCTGCTAGTATAGTGGTTAGTGTCGTGACATGCCGCTCAGGTGTCGCGGGTTCGCGTCTCCCCTAGGGCGATAAAAAACCACTGGCTTTTTATCATGATCAGTTTTACTGCTGCTGTGTGGGGTCTGCGGTGGGAGGTTGAAACCAACATTCTTTGGAAGCTTGAATTTCAAGTCAGTGACCCCTGTGTGCTTGTTCCATGGGAATAGGTTTCATCTACCGAAATATAATAATAATATTCTGGAATGCTGTTTATTTAAAGGTCTTCTTTCTAATGGATTTATTGCGTCTTAGGTACATTAAACTATATTTGTTTATGATTCCATATGTATTTGTACTTCCGGTGAGTTAGTTCCAGGGACGTTTATTTTAGCTTACATTAGTGTTTACTATATACCTCAATAGGCATCAATATATATGTTTTATATTCAGTTCTTGCTCTGATCGGCAGCAAATAAGGATAAATAAAGAACGGGGTTGTGCCTCTATCTTAGAAATTTATTCATTACTAATTTGGGATCTCTCCTAGATAGTGATCCCCAAGGGTTTTCGGAGGTCGTTATCTAGGACTAATATTTCTTGGGGGTCATTATCTTTATAATGTTTACAGTCTTTTTTCGTGTTGTTACGGTAATCCCCAACGGGCTTGTACTAAACACGCCGCAAAGGTGGATACCAACCGGGTTAAAACCCTTGGGGGTCACTATCTAGGAAAGATCCAATATTTTGTTAGACAATCCAGTCATTGCCAAAGAAACTGAAACTAAAGAGAACTTACCAATAATAAATTAAGCAAGCTAAGAAAAAAAGATGGAGAGATGAAAATAAATGAAGGAAAATGAGAACTCTAGAATTAAGCTTAAGTAGTCTTGACAAGTATTTTTTTTAATGTATTTTTGATGTATTAATAAATATGCGGGTAGGGTCTAAATTTCTCAAGTGATCATATTCTATTTTTTTTTTTACACATAATATTTTATGTTTAATGTTTAGATGTTCGTCATTGATTGCCCGCAAGTTACTCATTGTTTCTAAGATTTGTACTTGTGTACTTATGGTTTTTTAGGTTTTGCTTTACCCTTTTAATATATATATATATATATATATGACTGTGAAATATTTTCTGTTAAAACAGAATTCCATCAAATATAAGGGAGCCCATAGAAACGCCAAAATGTGGAAGATAAAGGCTATATTTCAGAGACCATGCATCTCTTTTTCTCACTCATTATTTGCCTGAGGAGAGTGAAAGTTTGGTCTCTGAAATATAGCCTTTATTTTCCACGTTTTGGCGTTTCTGTGGGCTCCATTATATTTGATATATATATATATATATATATATATGTGTGTGTGTGTGTGTTTGTACCACACATATATATATATATATATATATATATATATATATATATATATATATATATGTATATATATATATATATATATATATATATATATATATATATATATATATATATATATATATATATATATATATATATATTGGGTTTTATTTTCTTTTATTTCCAATATTTTTTTCCACCAATTTCTTATGGTTTTATTATGTTTCCTATTTTGGTTATATTGTCTTCAGCTTTGCACGCTACTATGAATGACTATTTAACACCTGCTAAGAACTTGTACATTAATTCGTAATTTTTTCCTAATATATGACCCCCATCCACTTCCAGCTTTCTCTCTTAATCTCATTTGTAATGAGGTCTAGTATTATTAATATTACCCAGTTATCATCATCTAGACATATCATAGGGGCATCTGTCACAGGGTACAATGTTGTTTCATTGCAGTCATATTTCTATAATATCCGTCGATTTCAAGCAAGATTTTTATCGAGCTGTTGTTGCACAATGGTTTCAGTTCCAGTTATTTCCGAAATGACTAATTAGATTAGACACTGGTTGATAAGATTCAAAGGACTGTTTATCTCCTTCATTCGTGGAAGATACAGTTCTGCACATGCCATTTTCTCACTGCCTGAGTAATTATGTTATTTCAGGTTTTTAGTTCTCTGTCAAAAACGCTATTGAGATGGCTATTTGTCTGTCCGTCCACACTTTTACTGTCCGCCCTCAGATCTTAAAAACTACTGAGGCTTGAGGGCTGCAAATTGGTATGTTGATCATTCACCCTCCAATCGTCAAACATACCAAATTGCAGCCCTCTAGTCTCAGTAGTTTTTATTTTATTTAAGGTTGAAATTAGCCATGATCGTGAGTCTGGCACAGCCATAGGTGCCAACAACACAGGCCACCACCGGGCCGTGGGTGAAATTTTCATGGGCAGCGGCCGAGAGTTTCTTGGGCCGTGGTTGAGAGTTTCATACAGCATTATACGCTGTACAGAAAACTCGATTGCTACTAAGAAACTACGCCGCATTTTTTACTTGTTTTTTTTATGACTGATACAACATGATGACTTCATTAAAACTTGACACTCAAGAAATTAGTTTTTTAGGTTTCTCTTGTCCCACCTTTTCGAAACTTCTAAGTTTTTCTGTTGGGATTCTAGGAGGAGGTTATCTGTCTCAGTTCTCTTGTTTATACAAAACTCATAACTAATTTTTTTTCTACATTTTCTTGCTAAATCTAATTTCTATGCTTGCAGTTTGCTCAACTGGTCCGTAACGTTTTTAGCTTTCATATTAAGAATATGTGAGTATTGTATATGATATTATTAATAATAAAATGACGAGAGTTATTATAAATACATATATATATGTGTATATATATACACAGACACAGACTCAAATATACATATATATATATATATATATATATATATATATATATATATATATATATATATATATATATATATATATATATATATATGTGTGTGTGTGTGTGTGTCGGAGTACCACATTCACCACTTGTATCACCACTGAATTATTTCGACGTCACCATTAATAACAATTAACGGTACACTCTGACAGGGACCCCGATGCATTATCCCTTCAGTAGTGATTAAATTCATCAGGCTACGTAGTGTTAGGAAGGTTAAGGTCCAGTCCCTTCAATGGGACACAAATTCCGTCGTTTCGTAGACATTTTCAACAGAAGGTGAATGGTTAGAATTCGTGTTTTTTTTATTTCTTCTTTGTTTAAGTTTAAAAGGATTGCCAGTTAAGATACCTTATGAAATTTAGTGTCTTTACTCACCAAACGCCAAGAAGAAAGGGCTGTTAGGAACAAGAAAAAGATCTCGTAAACTATTATTAAGATGAATGCAGTCTGGAAATCACGTGTTTCAGAGCCAGGAAAACGACGGCTTTTAACCTGAGAGGTAGAATGAAAGTTCTTGTTTATTTTCTCCTTTTTTAAAGCAAGTGTTGACCGAGTCACGTAAATCCCGAAAGAACGTAAACAAAATACTAGTTGAGAACTACCTTCTTCCCCGTTTGGGGGGGTAGCGCCGTCAGTGCACCTCACGTGGTGCACTGTAGGCATTACTTAAGGGACTTTGCTGCGTTCCTTCGGCCCCTAGCTACAACCTCTTTCATTCCTTTTACTGTACCTCCATTCTCATTCTCTTTATTCCATCTTACTTTCCACCCTCTCCTAACAATTGTTTCATAGTGTAACTGCGAGGTTTTCCTCCTATTACACCTTTCAAACCTCCTTTACTCTCAATTTTCCTTTCAGCGCTGAATGACCTCGTAGGTCCCTGCGTTCAGCCTTCGGCCTAAATGGTATATTCCAAGCACCTTTCTTGTTTTGACAGATTTCCACTGAATTTAGAATTCTTTATCGCTTTTGTCTATTGTATTTGTGATAGGTACTTATGGTTCGGGACCTTCCCTAAAAAAACGGGACGCTATATCTTAATATCTATCCATAGAATCTTCTTGAAAATAATCTCAATATGTTTACCACGCCCAAAATACTGAGGGACATATTTGAACCATCCTAGTCTAACACAGACTAACCTAACCTAACCTAGAGGCATGGCAAAAAAAAAAAAAAAAAAAAAACGAGGCGCCCACTCGTCTGGCCGAACCATAATACAGTTGGGGAATATGTTCCCCGGTCAGCAAATTGACCTTTTCGTTTTGATTTCCGTCACAATGGTCCTTTCTGCCAGAACGCGGGAACTCGGATTTGGTTTTGTAGACAAATGGATTACAAGACGCCGACTTTCAAGGCCATGAGGCAACAAAGATGTCAAGAATTGCCGTAAGGGTATATGGAGGTCTCTCTAAATATAATAATTTCAGAACGAAATTTTTTAGTTTTTCTGTAAAAGAAAACTTTTGTGACGGCTTTGTCTGTCCGTCTGCACCTTTTCTGTCCGCCCTCAGATCTTAAAAACTAATGAGGCTAGAGGGCTACAAATTGGTATGTTGATCATCCACCCTCAAGTCATCAAACATACCAAACTGCAGCCCTCTAGCCTCAGTAGTTTTTATTTTATTTAAGGTTAAAGTTAGCCATAATCGTGCGTCTGGCCACCCTATAGGACAGGCAACCACCGGGCTGTGGCTGAAAGTTTCATGGGCCACGGTTCATACAGCATTATACACTGTACAGAAAAATCGACTTTGGCGCATATTTTACTTGTTCATTCTCTAACTTGCTATAGGATATGTGACACTTAATTGAATCTCAGTCGGTGTTGGTAGATTGCCGAGATGATATTTCTGTTACTTACCTTCTATTACCTAGCAAAGGCGCTGCTGTTGATGTGGCGGTACTGTTTGTCTGGAGCTCTTTCTTATAGACGACATGACTGGAGTCTGGAAAGTCTAGGAGACATCACCACTATGTAAGAGTGTGGTAGCCACCTTGAGGGTATGGGTGCGTTAGTAGTGGCTGGATTAACATAGGAGCGGGTTGTCCATGGGAAACGACTGAGGATTTTTGTTTAATGAAGACTACTCCCTCTGGACATTCTCTGAGAGTTTGTTTCCCCCATTTCTTCTGTAGAGAAAAGTATTAAGTGCCAGACAGAAAAGATTATCTGTAAAATCAATGTCTGTAAAATCAATGTTACTGGTTTTATATTATAGACCAAAAGCTTACTTTTAAACTTTTGGTATGTAAGATAATTTCCTTTTGTATTATACTCCAAAAGTTTACCTGTAAACTTTTGGCATATAAAACAATTTCCTTTTGTATCATAGGCAAAAAGTTTACTTGTAATTTTTGGTACATAAAACAATTTCCTGTTTATTTTATACCCAAACTTTACTTTTAAACTTTTGGTATATAAAACAATTTCCTTTGTATACACACCAAAAATTTCAAATGAAAGTTTTGGTATATAATACATAGGAAATTGTTTTACATATCAAAAGTTTAAAAGTAAACTTTTGGTATAAAATACAAAGGAAATTGTTCTGGTATCAAGAAACTGATCGACTCAAGTGTCATGGCGATACAGGTGGGTGTAGTCAAACAGATTCCTTCTATTAAAGAACTCTTGGTAAATATTATTGCTTTATCAGTAACATTGATTTTATAGATAAGTTTAAAAGTAAACGCTTTTCTTGAAAAATGTTACAAATATAGAAAAAGTAGTTGGTAACTGTAACGACAAACATCCTGCCAATCTCGTGGGTTTTATAATAACGACGTAGCAATGCAGCACACATTGTTGATAAAGGAATAGATTTGTGTATTACCTACAAAAGTATTAAGCTTACTAATTTTCTCTTCGTTTATCATTGAATGAGAGAGAGAGAGACAGAGACCAAAACTCGGTGAAAAGGAATCATAAAAATGGAAATTTATTAAAAGTAAAAATAGGCAATCGAACAAAAGATAAAAACACCGATCATAACTCCCAAAGCAAAAGTGACCTCACATAAACTAAAGAAAACGGGAGTAAAGAACTTTGTAAAGAAAATGGGCGGTAGGAAAACAAAATATATCGTGCTTACTTGCGACATTATTCATCCGATCAACAAACACCAGGGCGGAACTGGTTTCGAAAAATCCTTTTTGCTCAAAGGAAATAAGCTCGAGATGATCCTCCTTAGACTTGTGTAAGGTATTAAATTTTATAAGGTATTAGATTATACGACAGGGAGGCAGAACAATAATATAAGGTTTTAATGCATGGGTAGGGAACAGATACAAAATAATGTTAAAAAAAAAAAGAGATCAGTTTTATTACGTAAGTTATAAAAGTGAAAATATGGAAAGATGTAATTATGAAAGAGAATGATAAAAACTAGATAATAAAATTGAAAAAAAGGAAAATGAGTCAGAACGTAGACGATATTAGAGACTGATAAGTATTGGACAACACAGCGAAAGGATTTTGTGATTAGAAAATGAAAAGTTAATGATGACAAAGCAAAATAATGAGAGAGCCAGATAAAGCGGATGAACGATTCATAATGCGCATGCTCTGTGAGCAAGAGTCATGAGAATGATTATTTTTGCTACATATAAGAAGAGATTTTAGTCGGACGGGACTGGAATATGTTTCTTACATTTAAAAGAAGAAAAAGTAAAAAATGAGCCGGAGTTTCTCCGGCACAATCGAGTTTTTTGTACAGCCACTACAGCGTATAATCAAGGCCACCGAGAACAGATATATCTTTCGGTGGTCTCGGTATAATGCTGTACGAGAGCCGCGACCCATGAACCTTTAACCACGGTCCGGTGGTGACCTGTCCTATATCGTTGCCAGAAGCACGATTATGGGTAACTTTAGCCTTAAATAAAATACAAACTAATGAAGCTAGAGGGCTGCAATTTGGTATGTTTGATGATTGGAGGGTGGATGATCAACATACTAATTTGCAGCCCTCTAGCCTCAGTAGTTTTTAAGATCTGAGGGCGGACAGAATAAAGTGCGGATGGACAGACAAAGCTGGCACAATAGTTTTCTCTTATAAAAACTAAAAAGGGATATATCTGACGATGTCTTTGAAAAAATCCAAGTCAAAACAGATAAGACAAATCATAAGTTATTAGAATCTAGAAAATATTATGACAGATGAGGAAAAAATATTAATGCAGAAAAGATAAAGAAATTGTGGATTACAAGTAAACATCAAGATAAAATTTTATTAATAAATACACTGGGAAATCATATCATTGAGTACAAAAGTATATGACCTGTGAGTAGAATGTTAATATTTTAAGAAAGATATCTAAAAACATTATTAAAATCATTATTAGCTTGTCTGATATATTTGCAGCAGAGATGACTATCTCAGAGCAATGGTAATGCATTGGCATGATCATAATCAGGTTGTAAAACGAGATGGATCCAGTTCATATATATATATATATATATATATATATATATATATATATATATATATATATATATATATATATATATATATATATATATATATATATGACTTGTTTTAAGCGAGCGTGCTCTGCAGCCATGTGGCTGAAAAGGGAAGAACATCTGTCATTTCTCGGTTTTTACCTTCTACAGCTACTTTCGTCTTTATCACAACCGCAGAAAATCATTGTACCTTTTTTTTTTTTTAGTTTTCGGAGGACAAGGTTTCCGTACGCTAATCCTAATCTTGCCTGTACTGAATAATGTTTCTGGTCCTTGACTGATAATGTTGTCAACTACTGTAAATATAATATCCCTTTCCTTTGTCTCTGCTGCATAAGTTCCGCTCCCTTTCCCATTACTGGTGGTGTTCTGAAACTTCTGAAACTTTATCTTGATCCTGTCATTCTAGTCTAGTGTATGAATGATCGCCCAGTTTGGACAACCACTTGTCGGTAGTTATTTCTCAGAGGTTGTATAATTCTTATTTGCGGTCTGTAAAAGCTTGTCAGCGGTAGGCACTTTGGTCTTCTGAGATATACGTTGCTGCAATGATACTCCGGTCGTAAAGAGGTTTTCATAATCTTTAACATTGTCCAGTTCCTGGACTGGTATCGGTTAGGTTGCTGGCATACTCCAAGCAGTTTTTGACTGAACACCGACAACAACAACTTGGTGAACGAACGTGAATGAAGTGTTGGATTGACCAAGTCAATCCAACACTTCATAGACGACCAGAGAACAGAACAACCTAAATAGGTGCACGCAGCAGTCGGCGATCATTCCTTCGCTGTTTATGGAGCAAGCAGGGCGACGCTTTTGTTTCAAGTTTGCTGCTCTGGTCATGAAGTCGTAAGTAGATTTTTTAACATTGTTGAACGACGATCGAACATTAGTACTAATCTGCGACTGATTGTCGATTATCGTTAATAAATCGCCGAGCACTTGCCGATCAATTTGATAACTTCTGCACGAGCAGTTGGCCTTCAGTTTTCAAAAATCTTTGAAATTATCGTACGAGATTCGTTAAACTGCCGTATAATTGACCGTCAACTAATCGTTTAATAAAATCCCTTGCAAATTTCGGAAATTTTGGTCGGCAGTGGTTGTCGCTGGTCGCAGTGTTTCCTTCTTTCCGGAAGTTGGCAACTGGTCGTATCTCTATTGTGACTGAGGCTTGAAGGAAATGTAGTCTTGTTTCGGCAGGATTTATAACATTCGTTAAGAAACGACATCCTAATTCCGTCTGTAAAAGTCAGAAACCGTCTGATTACGCTTTGCAGTAAATTTAGTTTTACCTCTCTTCCACATAGTTCTAACATTACGGAGTATAACATAATATGTCACATTTAATAATACTTTAACAGTGTTTCTCAACCAGGGAGGGAATTTTGACCACAGATTGGCAGGCTCAAACTGTCTCTAGGAACACACAAAATGCAGTATGCATCGGTCTGCACTAGTGAGAGGTCAACGCTGGGCTTTCTCTCCGCTAGCTTGTGTGTTTGTGCTAGTATTTTGTTATATATTATTTGGAATGCACCTTTTGAGGCAGACAATTTTGGAAAGGAAGTGGGGGAATAACATTCTGGCATATGGTGCAAGGGTGCATGGGCAAAAAAAAAAAAAAAAAAAAATATTTGAGAACAATGGCACAAAGAACGAACTATTTCTAAGCGAAGTGCCTTGTCATCAACACATATTTTTTTGTCTTTTCATACGTTTTTATTTAGAGCTTTTCTGTCTGTTTGTTAGTCACTATTGGTCAAATCTTGTAACTCAATTTTCGACCTGATCCCTTCGTCCAGTGGACTTGAAATTGTGCATGGTTACTCAATCCCGGTGACAATACAACCTTATATGATTAGTAGGTCAGCTGTGACCTCTAGTAACCCTGCAGTGACCTCTCCCAGCATCTCAGGATTTGTATGAAAAATTTCAGATTTTTCACAACTTTGACTCTCTAAATAACTCTACCGATTTTTCAAACCTTTATTGTCTCGACAGGATAACAATTTCGTCAGCTACAATCATAAACCAGTTACAATTTCTTTCAAAACTAAAAAGTATAAAATAAAAAAGTATAAATACTTTTTAAAACACGCCTTTGATAAAATGCACTAAAAAGTGAAAAATAAATGTTTTGAGGCGCACCAGAATTTTCTTACAATTAATCATGTCTGCAAAAATAAAAATAAAAACGTGGAAGGAAATGCTACAAGAAATAAAGAAATATATTTCTTTATTTCTTGTAGCATTTCCTTCCACGTTTGGCGCCCACGCTTTTATTATTGCAGACATGATTAATTGTAAGAAAATCCAGGTGTGTCTCAGAAAATTTATTTTTCACTTTTTAGCGCATTTTAATAAAAGCGTGTTAATGAAAATTCTTTTTTTCTTTTTTTCTTTTATGAAGCGTCACCAAAAGCCGCGCAATAATTATGAATTTAGTAGAAGTAGATTTCCTACAGTAATTCCAGTACCAGCAATATCAACGCGATCTTGAACAATTCTAAACAAAGTAGTTAAAATAAAATGTCCCCGATTAAAAAAAAATGCTATTTTAATCCAACGGTAACGAGTGCATTTTAAGAATATAAATGACAATGGCATTTAATTATAACAAATGAAGAAAAGTAGTATTTTTTAAATTAAATGGCAATATCTCCAACAGCAAACGAAAAAAGTAAAAAATGGGCCGAAGTTTTCTGTACAGCGTATAATGCTGTATGGAACTCTCAGCCACCCATGAAACTTTCAGCCACGGTCCGGTGGTGGCATGTGTTGTTGGCACGTATAGCGGTGCCAGACGCACGATCATGGCTAACTTTAACCTTAAATAAATTTTAAAAAACCACTGAGGCTAGAGGGCTGCAATTTGGTATGTTTGATGACTGAAGGGTGGATGATCAACATACCAATTTGCAGCCCTCTAGCCTCAGTAGTTTTTTAAGATCTGAGGGCGGACAGAAAAAGTGCGGACGGACAGACAAGACATCTCAGTAGTTTTATTTTACAGAAAACTAAAATCATACAGTTATCAAGACCATCGTAAGGACAATTCGTAATAATGAACGCAAAAATAATAGAAATAATTATAACTGCAATAACAATAATAATTTTTCGAGAAAGAAGACAAGTAGTAACCATGTCCCATACTGATATCCCGGTATTAAAGTGATAAACAATGAACAATTATAATCCTTTATCAAGAAATGAGAGATAACGAGTTCTATTTTTTCTTTCATGAAGACGGGGCGAGGAGGAACCGGACTGTGTGAAAAAGCCATTTGTTTCTAAGAGGGGAACAATTCGAAGTGACTTAGATACTGATGTAATGGCGCAGTTACTTTGCTTTCGTTAATATATTGCGTTGAGCTTTGATTATCTTGCCTTTTCACGAGATCGATGTCATGAGGAATCATTTTATGTAATTTGTAATGCTCTCCGAAGTAAAACTCGACTAACTTGCAGTGCTGGTTTCTTACAGATTACACGAATTTCAGACATTATACTCTTTTATTTAGCTTGCTTTTTTGACTGTTCGTTTGTTTGTTTGTCTGGGTCAAAACTTGTAACTCAATTTTCGACCCGTTCCCTTCGTCCGATGGACTTGAAATTTTGCATGGTTACTCAATCCCGGTGACAATATAACCTTATATGATCAGTAGGTCAGCAGTGACCTCTAGTGACCCTACAGTGACCTCTCCCAGTGTATCAAGATTTGTATGAAACTCTTCGGATTTTTCATACCTTCTTTGACTCGGTAGAATAAGTTAATAACTCGACGGATTTTTCAAGCCTTCTTTAGCTCGATAGGATATCGATTTCGTTAGCTACAATCATAAAAAGTATAAAATAAAAAAAATACAAAAAATATTTTAAAACACGCTTTCCTTAAAATGCACTAATAGGTACAAAATACTTTTTTGAGACACGCCAGGATTTTCTTACGATAAAATCACGTCTACAAAAATAAAAGCGTGGGCGCCAAACATGGAAGGAAATGCTACAAGAAATAAAAAAGATATTTTTTATCTTGTAGCATTTCCTTCCGTGTTCGGCGCCCACGCTTTTATTTTTGCAGACATGATTAATTGTAAGAAAATCTTGGTGCGTCTCAAAAATTCTATATTTTAATTATTAGTAGCTCTTCCTTAGGCGAGTCGGTAGAGTTGCAGCCTTCCACTCGTTACGCCCGAGTTCGACTTCCCGGCCGGCTAATGAAGAGTTAAAGGAATTTATTTCTGGTGATAGAAATTCATTTCTCGCTATAATGTGCTTCGGATTCCACAATAAGCTGTAGGTCCCGTTGCTAAGTAACCAACTGGTTCTTAGCCACGTTAAATAAGTCTAATCCTTCGGGCCAGCCCTAGGAGAGCTGTTAATCAGCTCAGTGGTCTGGTAAAACTAAGGTATACTTAACTTTTTACCTTTTAGTGCATTTTAATAAAAGCGTGTTTTAAACTTTTTATATTTTTTATTTTAAATTTCGGACAGCTTTTGATAGTTACACAGGTTTAGAGAAATAACTCTGCCATAGAATTACAGATATTTTTGTTGAAGGATAATTGTCATGAAGATTTGTCATTGTTATTATGATCAGATACATAACAACAATACGATCTCTTTAAAGATCCGACCTTGTCAGTATAGTATTTCCTGGAAAACTAGAAATAGCAGCATTAACAAACGGAAAATATCTACCTTGATATTCAGGAAAGGCTAATATTTTCTGGCTAATGATGAAGAAAGAGTGAGTCATTCTTTATCTTGAGTCTGTGGATAAAGGGATTTTTATGAATACACTAAGTTGTTTGGAAGCATCGAACGTATTTTTAGGTGTATCTTCTTTTAGACTTACCTGTAAAAGAACAGGATAAGGTATATATCTGGGCCGCTTATCACTATCGACTGTTATACCTTAAAGCAAAATTCTTAAAGTTGAAACGATTCCTGGTAATTAGAGGGTAAGTAGGTCTAAGACTGCCATTCGTTTCACAGCCAGCCGCCACTCGAAGCTTTAACTGAATCAGATGAAGAGACATTAAAACAAAGTTATGTCCCCAGTCATTATATCCACGGTTACAATCAAATTGAATATAAAACTACTAAAACTTATAGGTCTAGGCCCCAGCTTACAGCAGCCGCAAGTTTGTTCATGCAAAACCTCACCGCCCCATGAATATTTAATAAAATAACTGCAGCTTCATAGCTCTCCATCTCCGGCGCTTATGAATTCAAAATTCAGTTAGAAAATCTTCAAGTAAAGTTGCTTCTTAATCCTCAGCCTGGGAAATTAGCGAAGGAGCCTTCGTTTTATCATTCCCTTTGGGCTAATCTCTCACAGATAGGCTGTGAGTACTTAGTGGGCTTACAGGAAATACTGCTTTAAGCGAGGGGGAGTGTGACACACTCCTGGTGCACTGACGGCGCTATCCCCCTACGAGAGAGAGAGAGAGAGAGAGAGAGAGAGAGAGAGAGAGAGAGAGAGAGAGAGAGAGAAAAGCACACTATCACACACTCCCCCTCGCGTAAAGCAGTATTTCCTGTAAGCCCACTAAGTACTCACAGCCTATCTGTGAGAGATTAGCCCAAAGGAAATGATAAAACGAAGGCTCCTTCGCTAATTTCCCAGGCTGAGGATTAAGAAGCAACTTTACGTGAAGATTTTCTAACTGAATTTTGAATTCATAAGCGCCGGAGATGGAGAGCTATGAAGCTGCAGTTATTATTAAATATTCATGGGCGGTGAGGTTTTGCATGAACAAACTTGCGGCAGATGTAAGCTGGGGTCTAGACCTATAAGTTTTAGTAATTTAGTTTTATATTCAATTTGGTTGTAACCGTGGATATAATGATTGGGAACATAACTTTGTTTTAATGTCTCTCCATCTGATTCAGTTAAAGCTTCGAGTGGCGGCTGGCTGTGAAACGAATGGCAGTCTTAGACCTACTTATCCTCTAATTACCAGGAACTGTTTCAACTTTAAGAATTTTGCTTTAAGTTATAACAGTCGATAGTGATACCCGGCCCAGATATAGGCATTATTAAAAGTATCCAAAAAAGTGTGCGGAAATCGAGAAGTTAAGAAGGCATTGTGGTTATTACAGTTAAATACGAATCTGGTAAAAAGTAGCGAGTAGGTTCCATATGTGTATGTTTACATATGTATAATATGTATGTATATATATATATATATATATATATATATATTTATATATATATATATATATATATATATATATATATATATATATATATATATATATATATATATATATATATATATATATATATATATATATATATATATATATATATTACATCTTTCATGTTCATAATAATTTTTATGACTGGATTAGTGAGAAAAATGACAGCTGCTGCTTTTGAACGCCTTGTTTACTCTTTCGAAGACAAGTTACGTGCAAGTAAGCATTTCCTCTCGCCATTCAAGTAGATTAGATAATAGCAAACATTTTTAGCAAACGAATAAAAATTAACACCTTAGTTAAAACAAGTAAAGCAACAGTTTCTTCACTGACTGAAAATTCACATCGAATAGGTCTTTTGTAAATTGCTCACATTGTCTTTAGGTGTTAGTTGGATGATATCAGAAACTTTACTTAGACGCCTATTATTAAGTCTTGTCAGATGGTAATCTGAAGATCATCGGAAATTTTATACAGAGAATACGACATAATTTGGGATGTGCTTCAGAATAACTTTGTTTTAGGCAAGGATATGGGTCGGATCATAACTTGAAAGAAAATGACATATAGTTGCAGTGTAAAGTTATCACTGTGCACATTTAAGGAAGCTATTGTATATACGGGTAATATATGCATTATATATATATATATATATATATATATATATATATATATATATTTATATATGTATAAACATATATTTATATATACTGTGTATAGATACACATATATTTATATACTGTATATATATATATATATATATATATATATATATATATATATATATATATATATAAATATACTGTATATATATATATATATATATATATATATATATATATGTATATATATATATATATGTATATATATATATATATATATATATATATATATATATATATATATACATACTGTATATATATATATGTAGCGTCTACCAAATTAAGATAATATTTCTGCAATTTTCTTTATATCTTCAAGTGTACAACTTTGAAGGAAAAGACGAAAATCACAGCTATGTGTTGCTTCATATTGTCATAAACAACATTGGTGTTTCAGGTATAAGATAATTTTACTATAGAAATTGTCTCAGAGAATCTGCTTATTTATCAATAAAAAAATCCTTTCAGTATCCGTCTATTGCAATGCACTCTCTCTCTCTCTCTCTCTCTCTCTCTCTCTCTCTCTCTCTCTCTCTCTCTCTCTCTCTCTCTCTCTCTCTCTCTCTGTATCAATTAACACGTGTTAGTTCCCATATTTTTTATGAGTAGATAAAAACTTTGCTGTTACTTCTTTTGAGAAAACGGTAACATCTAGTCTTTACTTTGCTTGTAGAACTTGGAGCGAATGCAAAGTAGGAGGGTCAGGGCTACTGTAGGCCTAGTAGGCATTTTTGTAGTAGGCATTTCAGAGAGGGAATATTACCTAACCAGACTTACTTTTACTTAACTTATCCTTGGACGCCGTGTTCTAACCTGACGGAGGGTATGGGGGGCAAAGACCCCAAGTAATTCGTGACCCCTTACTCGGCATACTACCCTGGAACTTGTTATTGAACTGTAATCATGGACATAGACTTATTTCCAACAGAAGAAGAAATTTATCAAAACGAGACATTAATCTTTGCTTTTATAAAACGACGTGATTTTCGTGAAGAAAACATTGATTTGTTTCTTAATGTTCTTACAATTTTTGGTAGCGATTTTTATTTGAATTTCAGAGAATTTGAAATAAGGAACCAAATAGAGGAATTTTTCCCTCCCTCCCAGGTTATCTCACCTTTGTCACGAAAAAAAAAACTGTTCTTATGCCCTACTATTTAAGCATAGATTTTTGCACACACGCACGCACAGATATATCTGTCTATCTATCAATCGATCTCTCTATCTATCTATATATAAATTTGTATGTTTATATATATGTATATTTATATAAATGTATATATATGTATAATATACAGTATATATGTATATGTATATATTATATATATATATATATATATATATATATATATATATATATATATATATATATATATATATATATGTATGTATATAGATGAAATTTATTGAAGCGCATTAAAGTACACCGTCTCACCAGCCTTCACCTGATATTAAACTAATAGTTTTCACAATACTTAAAATTTTAAAAATTCCATGCAATATGAAATACAATACTCATCAGTGGATAAATTATGTCAAGACATTTCAAGAAACAACTTTCCAATTAACATGTAAAGAATGAAAAATTAATTTTATAAAAAATATGGCGAGAGTTTTTTGTATGATATAAATGTGACAATTATCTTTGCAAATTCTGTACGAAACCTAGATACCATTGTGAAAATATCTTCATATAAACATATTCAAATGAGACTTCTTGTTTATAAATGTTTTTGTAAATGTTACAGAAATCACGCACGGCAAATTATACATACATACATAAAAGCAAAAATTAATCTCCTTGAACTAAGAACATATGCATATTGAAGATGTGCATTGCAGTTCAATCACAGGAGAGAGAGAGAGAGAGAGAGAGAGAGAGAGAGAGAGAGAGAGAGAGAGAGAGACTTTTGCAGTAAGATCAGTAGTATACCATAAACTAAAGCCCAAGTAGTATATAATGAAAACATTAGAAAAATTATGCAAAAATAACACCATGGAAAATTCATTATTGATGAGAGAGAGAGAGAGAGAGAGAGAGAGAGAGAGAGAGAGAGAGAGAGAGAGAGAGAGAGAGAGAGAGGAAAATGGAAAGAGAGAAAAACAGAAAGCAAGGAAAATACATGAAGAGAGAGAGAGAGAGAGAGAGAGAGAGAGAGAGAGAGAGAGAGAGAGAGAGAGAGAGAGAGAGAGAGAGAGAGAAGCAAGCACACTACCACACACTCCCCGTCGCGCAAAGCAGTATTTCCTGTAAGCCCACTAAGTACGCATAGCCTACCTGTGAGAGATTAGTCCAAAGTTGAATGATAAAACGAAGGCGCCTTCGCTAATTTCCAAGGTTAAGGGTAAAGAAGCAACTTTACGTGAAGATTTTGTCATTGAATTTTGAATTTATAAGCGCGGGATAGAACTATGCAGCCGTAGGTGCTACCTTGGCTTGTTATCTACGCGTCACCTAATCCGAGGTGCTAGTACTAAACACCGTACGGTAAATGTAAAATAGACGGCAGCACGGAGATATCGTTTATTAATATAAATTTGTTGACCACAGAATATAAAAATGGGTGTCTATAATACTTTGATCCCCGTGGGGGCGTTTAGTACCAACACCTCAGAGTAGGTGACGTGTAGATAACAAGTCAAAGTAGCAACAAGCTGTAGTTATAGAGGTTTTGTAAAGTGGAGGCTAGCCAGCTAGTTTTAGTAGTTTTATATTCAGAATAAGAGGAACTTATTTCTGGTGATATATTGTGATTGGGATTCCACAATAAGCTGTAGGTCCCGTTGCTAGGTAACCAATAGGTTCTTAGCCACGTAAAGTAAATCTAATCCTTCGGGGCAGCCCTAGGAGAGCTTTTAATCAGCTCAGTGGTCTGGTTAAACTAAGGTATACTTATATTCAGTTTGGTCTTAACCGGGGATGTAATGATATGGGAGCATGCTCGTGTTTTGATGTCTGCTTCAGAAAATTTGCTTTTTATTTGCTGGGAGTTAAATAATAATAATAATAATAATAATAATAATAATAATAATAATAATAATAATAATAATAATAATAATAATAATACTGGCTATCTACGATCTACGTGCTCTCTAATTGCCAAGATTTTTTCTTTTCAATCTGAAGAAGTTTTCCTTTAATATGTAAACCCACACAGAAAGCTGAAAGCTAGCTTGTTCGCTTTTTTTTCAATTAACTACTTATGTTTATGTTTGTAAAGAACAGTTCGTATTCATAAAAGTCCTTGAACGGGAGGACTCCCTCACCTTTATAAATCTCGATATTCACTACTACTTCCGTAATACCGATAGACTTACAAAATTTTGGCGTCGCTATCTTAGATTAAAGGCACTGAGAACGAATGTGATCGTGTTTTCGTTGTGTCTGCTAGTGACGTCAGTGTTTTCTTCCGTAGTCTCGGAGTTCGTGCCTTGACCGAGTAACAGAAAGGATCTTTCCTAGATAGTGACACCCAAGAGTTTTCGGGGGTCGTTATCTAGGACTTTTATTTCTTGGGGGTAATTGTCTTTGTGATATTTACAGTCTTTTATTTATGTTTTGACGGTAATCCCCAAGGGGGTTGTACTAAATACGGCGCAAAGGTGCAAACATACCGGGTTAAAATCCTTGGGGTCACAGTCTAGGAAACATCCAAAACATACAATAGTCATCCATTTATTATACGTTTTCTTTGGTGATTTCATCCAGTAACGTTCATTTCGTCAAAGTGTTCAGTGTACTTGAACCGACATATTTAGAAATTATTTTTGGATGTATTTCTGTATAAAACAATTTTCAAATAACTGTCGTATTTTCAAGGTTCGTCTACCACTGCAAATTCCTAATTTCCATATTGCGAGGGACTACAACTGCGAAACGGTTCCTCCGATGTCACTGATCAACGGAAGTATGGTGGTTGGACGGTTAAGATTAAGGCTTGAAAGGGACCTGGAGGTCTGGTGTTAACCTCTGGACTACAGAACCAACTGGGACGCAAGGATCAACTGTTCCGAGTTTGAAAATCATTGCAGTGAAATGTTTTTTCCTTGATGCGAGGGCCTTACAAACTGCATCGCATCAGGTTTCGAAAACTGCGCTTAATGCTCAGCGTTTTCCGCCTAACGTGAGCGCCTGCGTACCATGTTTCCCTAAACAAATTATGGGAAATTTCCGTCGTCGAGAATAATGTTAAACACCAGCCAATCGACGCATCACGTTCCTGAAGCGCCGTTATAACGGGCAACTATCATTGAGACTAATGCTATTCTTCAAGCAGCGGTCCAACCAATCGTAGCTTGTGTTATTGCCATGTGAGAGCCAATTATCGCTCGGACTGTTCAGTACTCTTTGGACAAAAGCGATTTCTCCGTAAATAAACAAGTTAATCGGTATTAGTAATTATCGAACGATAATCTTGCCGCTCAAATGAGTTCAGACAATGCAGATTCAGTGGAAGCGTGCGATGTGACCGAGTCGGCCCAGGATAGTGAAAAAGTAAAAAGGAAGAAACATTTTTTTTTGTTCTGTGGTAAATAAAAGCCATTCGCGTTTGATCTCTCGTATTCAGATGGCGAGTGCAATATTTATGAACCATTTCTGGTGAAACATCCTGGTGATAGCGTTGTTACTGAACAAGGCAGTGTTATAATAGGTGAGGATAAAGAGGAAAACATTGATATTAAAGAGAAAGGAAAGGGAGAGGATAAACGGAAGGTTATTAGGCCTAGAGAACAAGACCTCATCATCATAACGAGTATATTAACATTGAAACGAGTGGGTGCATCCTGTAATAGTGGAAGAGAAACAGAATGTGATGATCTAACCCCTTGTGTCACTGACAGCCCAATGCCAATGCGACCAACAGCAGTGGTTCCAACTGTGGAACTTTCTATTGACGAGGCTGAACACTCTGTACAGCGGGGAAAGGGAGGAAAAATGGTTAGTAGACTAGAAACATGGGATGCTAATGTTGCTAAAAGGCAATAGAACCTTGGCCTACTCCCAAAGCTTTGTTAAGAAGTCTAGTACCAAGAAAACTGCTCCAGCCAAGATGAGGAGTTTAAGGTGATCTGCAAGGCATACTGGTCTGTTGAAAGTATATAACTTTTAAAGAGAAGGGATGTAATACCTCTCTCTGGTAATACTGAAGAAAGTAAGAGTTGGGGAATTGGCTACTTATCTACCTTCAGGGGCAAGGAAATAACACTGCAAGGCTGCCTTCCTCTCCATTCATGCTATGAAGACCCAAGTTGCTATGGAAAAACTGTCTGAGGGCTTAAGAACAATAAAGGGGACTAAAATCCCCAAAACCAGGAAAATGACATCTCCATACACACATACAACTTCTTCCAGTTTGTTCCAGGCATTACACCCATAAACACACTCAGAATCGGCAACGTCTAGAGTCTTACATCATATCAATACCGCGACTGGAAGGATGTTAGCCAGCTTGATGTCGCGGTAGTGAAGTTGAATTATAACAAGATTTTCAGTAGCGATTATAATAGCGGTTTTCGCTTTGTGAGGGAAGATGCCTGCAACATGTCAACGGCTCACGAAAGCACTTGTTGATGGAAAGCTGGCTACAAGAGATTTCTCTCACCTTAATCAAGAACAGATGGCACAGATTGAAATTATCTGTAGCTTGCAACGCTATGATGGCTGCCAAATTCTCTAACAATTACCTAGTCTGTGTCGCCGTGGAGTTACAGCGGATTCTGCACGTCCTCGTCTCCCCGTCAGTGTAATACGAGTGCAAATTGAGGCGTAGTCTTTTCAACAATGCCGGGGCCTCCCCAACCCCTCCATGTCGATGCCCCCTCTCTGTTTATGGAGAAATGCAGCCTACTAAGGTTTTGGTGAGTACAACAAATTTTTTGCCATTATCCGCTTTTTTCTTTCATGCCATTTCATTCATTAATGATTCATCTTTATGCATTTATCATACATATCTTAATAATAGATCATTTTTCACAAACTTGTTAGGACTGTTATGAACTTCATGTTTATTTTTGTATATCAGGTATGTGTGATAAGTGTTTTTGGAAATTTTCTGTGTATTTTGTAATTTTTTTGCATTAAACGCCATTATTTAACGAACTGAAAACTAAATTGGTCTTCAACCTTACAATGCAAACTAGCAAGGAGGAGATCATCTCTTTCCATAATGTATAATAATGTATAAATATATGTTCTGGTTGCGCAAAACTTCTAGAACTGTGTGTGATAATTAGTCCCACTAGAAGACAGTACTTCTGTTTATTCTCCCGATATGCTGAGTTATTCTCAGCCACCAACATAGAAATGCCATAGTATAAAGGAACCCATTGTTAAACTTATCAAATTCTTTTCAATGGAGCACATACATTCCTTGTGAACCAGACCATGTGGCTCTCTATTATGTCACTAAAGTACTTCAGATTCATTGATTGCCACACACTTACATACAATATATATATATATATATATATATATATATATATATATATATATATATATATATTATCTGTGTATGTGTTTCTGGTGTGTAGATTTAATTTTGTTTGATGATTGTTGATTTAAAAGGCTTTAAGTCGTTTCGATGTTTTTTCTTATATGTACTAACATTATTGGCTGCGTTGAAATTTACTTTTAAATAGCACTTAAAAGCAGCATTGCTTTCCAAATTTGTGTGAATTGGTAAATGTATCGGTTATTAAACGGAAACATAAGAAATGGGAAGGAAGGAAGAAGAAGATATGTCACTATTATGCATTTCTCTCCCTCCCTCTCTCTCTCTCTCTCTCTCTCTCTCTCTCTCTCTCTCTCTCTCTCTCTCTCTCTCTCTCTCTCCGAATCTTACTTAATTTCTGTTGTATTACAGATAATCTTAGTCAAAATTCTTTTGGTAAGGTCAGTCTATACCTGTCCTGCTTTCCACCTCATGAGTTTGTTATGTTTTGAATATGTGCATTTGTGACTTGCAGATTTTTATATTCTATATCTGTGAATCTGATATAAAGTGATGCTGAACAGCTTTGGGTGTTCACGTTTCGTGTTTTGTCTATTAAAACTTACAGTATAGCTTAATTACCTGACATCCAGGATGTTCATCTGTGCTTAATTCCTCAGTGTAAATTCCAGGTTATGCGCTAATTAAAAAATTGGAGAACAAATATATTTGTTCTCCAATCTTCGTTTTTTTCAGGTTTCAAAGTTCGACACTGGTATCGTGGTTTTAGTTTTCTGTAAAAGAAAATTATTGAGATGGCTATTTGTCTGTCCGTCCGCACTTTTCCTGTCCGCCCTCTGGTCTTAAAAACTGCAGAGGCTAGAGGGCTGCAAATTGGTGTGTTGATCATCCACCTTCCAATCATCAAACATACCAGATTGCAGCCCTCTAGCCTCAGTAGTTTTTATTTGATTTAAGGTTAAAGTTAGCAATGATCGTTCGTCTGGCACCGCTATGGTTGCCAACAACACAGGCCACAACCGGGCGGTGGGTGAAAGTTCATGGGCCGCAGCTGAGAGTTTCATGGGTCGTGGCTGAGAGTTTCATACAGCATTATACACTGAGATTGTCCTCTTGAGTTTGTTTCTTATATCGATCTGAGTTACCCTTAATTTTTACTTTTTCCTTGAGACTAAGAAGGAGAATGGTCATGTATATCCTAATTCTTGAAACAAGAATTCACCAAGAAGGTTGGTTGCATCGTTACAGTAGCAATTAAATGCCATATGAACTATGAAAAGGTGTACAGGAGTTAATGTTGTAATTTTATTCTAAAGGTACTGAGAGATTTTGAATTTAGAATTCAGATCCTGTTATATTCCATGAATGATTATTCGAATGTTAAGTACCCACTGTTATAATTAATAATATCTTGAGCATTATCAGGATTAATTTTACCTATCGTGTTATAAAAAAATCATATCAAGTTGAGACTCTATGAATTATAAAAAGTTAAGTATACCTTAGTTTAACCAGACCACTGAGCTGATTAACATCTCGTCTAGGGCTGGCTCGAATGATTAGACTTATTTTACGTGGTTAAGAACCAGTTGGTTACCTAGCAACGGGACCTACAGCTTATTGTGGAATCCGAACCACATTATGACGGGAAATGAATTTCTATCACCAGAAATAAATTCCTCTAATTCTTCATTACCTGGCCGGAGACTCGAACTCGGGCCTAGCAGAGTGCTAGCCGACAACTCCATCGACTCATCCAACGAGGAACTATCTGTGAATTAAAGAAACAGTATTAAGAAGTATTGCATTATCGGTGCAAATGAGAACAGTTTTTAGCTGAGTTTTTAATTTATACAAATAGAGCTGTTAACATTGTCATCGCTGTCCCAATTAGAATATTAACCCAACGTATAAATAAATAGATAAATAAAGGATTGATAAATCATTGACAATAATGACAATAGTGACGAGTTGAAGATAGTTATGACAACAACAGAAATATAAGAATAGTGATAAAAAATCAGTCACAGAAAACGTATCAAACACATCAACTAACATGTTTTAACCGGAAACATGATGAATTTCACTACCGAGCTATTAAGTGATTTTATGAACTAAGATATCAGAGCTAAGGTAACAGGAAGTTCGCCACTTAACTAATCTCAATAATCTTATACGTACCTCTCAAATTCGGCAAAAAATAGTTCAAAGATATGAAAGCCGACGCCAACGCGAACCTTGAAAACACAAAAGCGTAAAAAAAACTAAGGTTTTACGATAATGTAGGAGAGAAACGCAGTAGAATTGTGATTAGACAATGTAGGGTACACTGAACTTTCCAGGTGCAGTCACAGTGGTACATTTTCCGGTATATTTTTTCATCTTGCAGCCAGAATTTAGAAAAAAAAGGTGGTAGTGTTGGCAACAGTGAGGATTCTATTGTTTATCATGGGAAGGCCATCTTGTCCTATAAGTACTCATTTGACAACGATATAATGGGACCTTTCGTAGATAATGACCCCCAAGGGTTTTCGGGGTCGTTATCTAGGACTAATATTTCTTGGGGGTCATTATCTTTATGATATTTACAGTCTTTTGTCTATGTTTTTACGGTCATCCCCAGCGGGAAAGATCCTAGATAGTGACCCCCCCCCAGGGTTTTAACCCGGTATGTGTGTTTAGTACAAGCCCGTTGGGATGACCGTAAAAACATAAACAAAAGACTGTAAATGTCATAAAGATAATGATCCCCAAGAAATATTAGTCCTAGACAACGACCCCCGAAAACCTTGGGGGTCACTATCTAGGTAGGATCCTTATAATGTATAACAGCATAACAGAAACGTGATTAGTCTAGCTAGTGCAAGTAGGATTTTATTACGTGAAAAATATTCTTTGAAAAAATAAGTTAAGTTACAAATCTGGCCACAGTGCTTTTGTAGCCAAATCTACAAAAATCTGGAAAGCATCTGATCATAAAATGGAAATTTTTATGTTTATTGGTTGTTAGTTTGCATAAGGGACTGTTCTCCGAAGTATAAAAAAATATCTGTTTATATTTAAACAGGTCGGGCCTATATGACAACGTCACAAGATGCCGAAAAAAAACCAATTCAGCAGAGAGAGAGAGAGAGAGAGAGAGAGAGAGAGAGAGAGAGAGAGAGAGAGAGAGAGAGAGAGAGAAACACCTGTCAAACTCCCATGAATTTCGCAGCGATGATGCAACGCATTTTTTTCTCAACGATGCAGAGTAATCTATTTTTTCTGTTACATAATACGTTATTTATTAAACGTTCATTGTATTTACATTATTTAGAGATAATATATAATACATTATTTCATTTATTGAACATTTTATGTATTTACGTTATTTAGAAATACATTAATATGCAGATGATAATGATCACAAATTATTTAAGAAGTTGTAATGTGTAAGGAATTAAATGTCCATGAAAAATATCGATAACCATTTTTGTGAAGCGTTCCATTTGTTATACAAGAATATGGAGGAATCAATCGGATGTTCTTATCAACATCACGAGAATATCTGCAAAATAATATTCCGACTCAGGTTTGCCCTAGGAACGGCTGATTTCTGAGAAAATGTGACGTCACTTCCATCCCCAATTACCGCCATGATATATAGTGTTAGCACGCCCACAGTCGGCTCAGTTTTGCCGCAATGCCCAAGACGCGTGCGTTGGTCGCCCTGGTCGGGGCACTTTGTGCCATTTTTGGTACAACTTCAGCGTTTTTAGCCACGCCTCTGAATGCAAGTGACCCGGATTTGGTGCATATTCTGTGCCCGGACGAAGTGAGTTTGAGACATTATCCAGTGAAAAGGCTAAGGTATTAATATTATGATAAATGCACAGTCTCGTTAAAGGATATAAACGATGGTATCCAAGGATAAACAAATCCACAGTTATGGAACTGCACAAATATTTTAAAATAAAAGTATACAGAGAACTGTCGAGAATCTGTACGAGTCTCCTTTTCCAGAATCTGTACAGTTTTATTTTTAAATATATTAGTACTGTTACGTAACTTTGGATTTATTTCACCAGATTTAAGAGTATATTTATTGTCTTTTTATTATAATACCGACTGACTTCTCTTTACACTTCACAGGTAGGGTCCTTCTTTACTAGAAGAATACTGGGACGGCCTCTAGCGAACTGTTCACAATATCTATATCACTTAGAAATTATTATACATACGATAATGATCATAGATTTATTTAAGAAGACTTAATAAACCGAATCCTCTCTACTTCATAGGTAGGGTTAATCTTAATTTATATACTGTTGTGACGACCTTTACCTAGCCAGCGCCCGAAAAGAATATAAATAAAACGTGTGAGAAACAGAAAATTCTACTCAAATTTAAAAAGGAAAGACCTGTCAATTATTGTGCTGGCTTTGTCTGTCCGTCCGCAATTTATTCTGTCCGCACTTTTTCTGTCCGCCAACAAATCTTAAAAACTACTGAGACTAGAGGGCTGCAAATTGTTATGTTGATCATCCACCCTCCAATCATCAAATTCCGAATTGCAGCCTTCTAGCCTTAATAGTTTTTATTTTGTTTATGGTTAAAGTTAGCCATAATCGTGCTTCTGGCAACGATATACGATAGGCCACCACCGGGTGGTGGTTAAAGATTCATGGGCTGCGGCTCATACAGCATTATACCGAGACCACTGAAAGATATCTGTTTTCGATGGCCTTGATTATACGCTCTAGCGGCTGTACAGAAAACTTGATTCAGCCAAAGAAACTTCGGCGCATTTTTTAGTTGTTTAAAATTTTCTTTGGTGTCTTGATTCTTTAAAAGCTTATTTTCTTGCGCTACTAGGATTGTTCTTCAGACTGTTTGGTCTGACTCTGTTGGGTTTCTTTTGATTCATAAATATTATGAAGGTTTCCTAGGTGATGATGTTTCTTCAGTGTTCAGGTTGAAAAACCATCATTCTATGCTTTATAGAATCTGATTCCCTCTTAATACAATAAAGTCGTTTTATGAAGTCATCAAGTTAGTTATGTTGCCGTGTTGGTGCAGTGGTAAGGTTCTTGCCTACTATTAGTAGTCGAGAGGACCAGGGTTCAAATCCCGCCGCTCACTAGTGGCTTGGGGATGGCGCCATTGCATAAACCTGGTGGCCAGCCAACCTAGTGGTCTGAAAACTCGAGAGGGTTAGTAAGAAAATAGGTACCAGCCCTCCGGCTGGGGGGTTAAACAGTGGGCCTAGCGACACACTGGCCACATGTCTCTGCAACGTGACTTCTCTCCCACTGGCTGTAGGCCTAAGGAACCGGAGTTCAGCGCATGCCTTTGCGAGGCCCAGGAAGACTTTAACCTTAAATAAGTTTTGTATGGAGTATTTAATATACCTCTTAAAGCCTCTTTGCTTTTCGAGTATGGAGAAATATATATTTCTCATGACATTTCCTCCCTTCCTAATGACATTTCCTTGGAAAACAACCCCTTGATCCGGTTTTAAGATGAATGACTTTTCAGTGATAGAAAAATGATTTGTTGGTAGTTGATTGTTTGATTGATTATGAAATTTAGGTCGTGAAGACCAAGCGCCGGAACCCATCAGGATTATACGGCGCTGTAATGACGACGAAATATATAAATTAATGATCTGATTGATAATGAAGAGATGAATGATAACATATGAATAAAATTCAGTGTTAGAATATGAACGTAAAAAAAAAGAAGAATGATATTAGATAAAACCAATAAAAAATAAAAATATATACAACTTTATATTTAAAATATATACTTAATATATAAAATAGATGTGACTAAATTCTTTATTAAATATATTAAAACCAAATCTCAATAAAATCTGTTGTTAGTTACTCGAAGTATCGGCAAGAAATACTTATCAGTGAAAATCGATGAACACTGGTGAAGGAACACCAACTCGTTTCTCTTAACTGGAGAATGAAGAACTGAGTAGTGATCACTCCTGGCTCCAGGATCGGATGGTCAAAAAACAGACCAAATTTTTGGGGGGTTTCAATGTCGGTCATGTCATCCTCACTCAAGTGGTTAGTTGTGTACTCTGAATTATTACATATAGTATATAATAATAATATAGTCAGTAAGGAGAGCTGTAATTAGTAAACCTCAGTGAGAGAGGGTTGTTCTTTAAAATCAAGCAATAAACTTCATATGTGCATTCCATACAATATTACTATGTTTGGTTTATAATCCAAGATCAGTTTCGGGAACGTAAGTTCCATGTGGCCCTGTCACTACGGCGTTTCCTGAACAAGAGCAAAACAAATACAATCCAACAAAGACACCTGAATGGAATACTTTCAGATTTTTTTTTTGACGATATATATACCTCAATTTTATTTCTTTGTAACTGGGTAAGGGGGGGCGTCTTTTTTTCCTTGAAGGAAAAGGTAAAAAAATATATATATACTACTCCTATTTGTGTCCTTGCTCTATCAGGTGTGGTGTATTTTATAGATCTAAGTGAAGCGCTTTAAAAATTATTGTTTCAGCTATGCTGAATCATTCAATAATTATTCATCTCCGCAGTGGGGGAGGGGGGCGTAGTTCCGTCAGTGCACCTCACGTAATGCACTGCAAGCATTACTTACGTTACTTAAGTTGTCTACGGCTTCCATTATGCCGCTAGCCGTCCCCACGTTTTAGCCTTTTACTCTACACCTATTCCCACTTCCTCGCAGTTTGCTCTCCAACCACTCCAACTACTTCTCACTATTTTTTAGCGATGAATGGCTGAAAGTGTCTGAGTGCTTGGCTTTATAGCCAGATTATCGTAAAATATACGAAGTCGGCAGTTATTCATATTACTTATTATATTTTTAACACCTTTTTCATTTCCCCAGACCAAAGGCGTTACTCGGGACCACAAGTGGATCACGAGAGAAGCCATCCGACGGAATCTTCGGCAGTTCTTCATCGACTATCCGCCGGCGGATAAACCGGAATTCGTCGTTCCGGAATCGGCTTCCTTGACCGAACTGTACCATGCTTACTACGGTTCCTCGGCGAGTCCGGCCCGGTTCATCCGAGCGGTTAACACCATAGCCGAGTCGAACGTGCACGCGGATTCGTCCAAATCTCTGAGGTAAAGAAAACGGGAAATTTATTCATGATTATTTGCTCCTATGTAAGTTTTTTCTTAATAATTGTTTATATATTGATTTGATGAGTATATGCATTCAATCATTAGGCTATAAACACATTCACGTATGGGTGTACGGCCGTCAGTGCAACTGCGTGGCGCACTGTGAGCATTACTACAAGGCATTTTGCAGTGTCCCTCTGCCCCCTATCTGCACATACGTTTTAGCCATTTGTATTATATAATATATATATATATATATATATATATATATATATATATATATATATATATATATATATATATATATATATATATATATATATATATATATATATATATATATATATATATATATATATGTAGAATCTACTGGTCACTTTTTACCAGATACATATTATATAATTGTAATGTAATAGCCACAATGCCCTATTAACTTCTCGAATTCTTCGCGCTCTTTTGGATATGCTTGTCACTACAAAACCTTAAGATCCAAGTGCAAGAAATTGAAGTGGTTGTAATGCCTGGTCGCGGGAAACGAACCCGTGTCACCATAATCACCGACCTGATTATGGTGACGCGGGTTCATTTCCCGCTATCGGACATTGCAACCACTTCAGTTTCTTGCATTTGGATCTCAAGGCTTTGCAGTGACAAGTGTATCCAAAAAGCGCGAAGAATTCGAGAAGTTAAAAGGGCATTGTGGCTATTAAATTACACACACACACACACACACACACACACACACATATAGCCTATATATATATATATATATATATATATATATATATATATATATATATATATATATATGAATGAATTTTTATCACATCACCGTGATTTATATACACGGCGTGAGTTCTCGTGTTCGGTGGTTCGAGCCCATGAGACGACGATCTACTCAACTATAACTCCGCTTCGCTTTCCGAGGTAGAGCCAACTGGATATTAAACGACATTTGTAGCTTAATTCTTATATATGTATATATATACATATGTATATATAATTTGCGTGTGTGTTTATGTACAGTGGTCAATTTTTATTTTCAGATATGATCCCGGTATTCAGGCGGACGCTGAAGTCTTTGACGAATATTCGTACTCAATGTCAGATCGATATCCGCAGGTAAGGTGTGCGAATATTTTTATTTCACAAACAAAAAATGAGCAGCATATAACGTACAAGGCTTAATTTTCAAGGATTTTTCATTAATGGCGTAAATTTTAGGCTGAAAGAGAATGTGACAGTTTGTATTTTCATTATTATGATGAAACAGGATGTAGCAGTTTTTTACAAAGGAGTTTTTTATTTTTGCTAAAACCCTATGAAAGGATAGTTACCTATAAAAGTAGATTAAAATAAACATATAATCTTTATATATGTTCATTATCATGTGCTATCAGAATTTACTTTGGCTACCTGTTGGTTTTGAAACAGTCATCTTAAAATTTTTACTTTCTTACAGTGTACCACTCAATGCACCATATCCCTATGGAAGATTGGTGGATGAATAAAATGCATGAAAAGAATAGGTTCAGTGGCGAATGTCATTGATATTGAGTAGGAAAAATATCAGTGAAAGAATGTATCTCTTAGAATGATCTCATAGGTCCCAGTGCTTGGCCTTTGGCCTAAATTCTATGTGCAATCAACAAACAATATCTCTTAGAACACCACTAAAGATGGGAGTAGAAGTTGGCATTAAAACATCCAAATTATAATGAGTAATTAGTTTGGCTACTAGACTATTTCATTCTTTAATGATGTGCGAAAATGTTTCTGAGAATCCCTAAGCAATGACCAAACTACTGTACAGTAAGATTGTGAAAAATCCACAGTGTATACCTTAAAGTAACAATTTGGTGGTTCAAAAGTCTGGTAGCCTAATTTTCTGCTGTTCAGGCTCGAATCATTCCATGTATGCTATTCATTCTTCAACATCTCCCTTCTCCATCTGTAGTGGTGTTCCTAAAGGTCATGTTCTTTCGCCGAGATTTTGTCTCATCTCTGATAATGACAGCCTCCATTTTACCTCTCTATTGATGCGTTTTGCATATGAATTAATCTTACTCTTCCCAGCAGTCTTCTACTATTTGTAATTGTTCTTCATCATCTGCCAGTTCTTATCTCAAAAGTGTAATAGTCTGCATAAACAGAGTAACTTTCGTATAAATTTTTTTTTTCAAGATTCTAACAGCAATCCTGGTAGATGAGGCCTTCCCAGCTGCCCGCTCCCTCCTGGGTGTCACTCTCCACTCGCTCCAGAAATTCTATGCCCATTCCACCTGGGTAGAACAAGGAAACACCAATATCCTTCCAGATCTGGGACTTCCAGGATTCCCCGGATTTGACGATCCTGCTCAGCCTGATGAGGACGTCTGCACGCCTTGCCCTTCTGCTCACGTAATTTTTTTTCTGTGTATTCATATTTGAGTATCTTAAACTGATCATGTTTATAAAAATATGTTACTTTAGTTATTGTTCCTGTTTTTGTAGAGCGAAGTAATTTTTGTTGCAGTGTAGACGTAACGAGGGTAGAAGTAATAGTGATTTTGTTGATGCTATTACTGCTATAGCAATTTATATCTTGTTTTTGTTCTTAATGGTAGGGTAAGGGTAGTGTTTTTGATTACTTTACGGTAACTACTACTGCTACTACTGGTCAGACTGTCCATCACATACATGCCAACATACTGAATTTTTATGAACTTCTTTTTCCAGGGAGAGTGCAAAGGCAACGTTGTATCAGGAGCAGGTCTCACCACTGGATACTATTCTTATGTGGACGCGCTAGCCACCGATTACTTGGTACCAAAACCAACTACAGGTGAGCTTTATTTTTAAGGAGGTTATTGGATTCTTAGTGTTCTCTTATGCTGGAGTTTTTTTTTTAGAACCTGGCGAGTAGACCGAGAGTTTGTCAATAAGTAATTGGTGGCTTTCTGGCACCGTGATTGCCTCGGACACTGACTTCTGGAAGACCAAGACACGCAAAATCACCAAATTTATCTAATCTTCTGTATGAAAAGATAGAAGAATAAACAATCACATCAATGCAGAAGGCCTACTCGTATTTGTGGATAATTTCTGCAAATTTAAGTATTCAGAAAACTTAGTTAATATTCTAGTTTATGTGTTTCGATCCCTTGACTGGATCCAAGGATCGCTACCTCTGAGATTTTAAATTCACGGCAGATATAAAACCTTTCTACTCTTCATTTTTCGTCAGGAGGCAAATGCAGCCACGGCGGCGTCCTTGACGACACAGCAGGGGAAGCTCCCGTCGGAGGCATCAACAAAGACACGGCTTCGCCCTGTTTCTCCCCTCACTATTACCTCCACGACAAGGCTGCGGAATTAGCTGTCAAGGTAAGACATGAACTTAAAATACATACATTTTTCCTTTATTGGATGGGTTGTCTCTGTTTTTCTTCCATGACTTTTTACCTCTACGATAAACCTGCTTAATTAGCTGTCAAGGTCAGATATGAACTTAGTTTATTTTTTTCTTGACTATAGTTTCTACTTTTCTTCCATTCTGATTAAGATCAGATAAACCTTTGATAATTACCTTACATACTTTTACTACTTTCTTGCCTTTCACTTCCTTCATGTGCTTGCCAATGCAAGTGAGTCGGCTCTTCGGATCAGCAATAAAATGATGTATGTCTATTTTTGATGTGCCAAGTTTGGAATCTATTCGTTTGGTAAAAATGACTTTGAAGGTATTGTTTTTATTCAGTGTATATCATATATCCTGCTTTATATCATGCCATAGTGCCTTCAAGTCCACACAGCTTACTTGCAGTTTCCCTGATTTTATTGTTAAGGCCTGATCTAGATACGGCCATTGAGTTACCAGATTCGTTCTTTGAAAAAGGTGTCTATCAGTATAAGTTATGACAGATTTATGACATGAAAAATGCAAGGCCATTAGACCCAATGAGCACCCTTGGCATTAATGATTAAGAAAGGCAATACGTTACAGTAACTGTACAGTAGTAGGATGGTGCCGTCAGAACATCTCACGTGGTGCACTATAGGCATTACGAAAGGATGCTTGCAGCGTCCCTTCGGTCCCTAGCTTCGCCAACTCTCTAGCTTTTTTAACTTTTCCTCCATTTCGGCATTCTCTCATCAATCTCGGTGTCCAGCTACTCGGGCCTTTACTTCTTTATTCAGCAGTGGGTTTTCTCCCAGTTCCGTCTTTTAGGCCATTGTATTTCATCTTTACTATCTGGATCTCTTTGTCATGGAGCCCAACCACTCTAACTCTCTTTTCATTATCTTAATCAATCACTAAATGGCCAAAAAATACCCTATTGCTTGGCTTGACAGTCTGAATCTCATTAAATCAACTGTAACTTTACGAGATGAATCATTACTAACAGACTGAGAAACTTCACTCACTCTTTTCCCATAATTCCAGTTGAATCATTACTAACAAACTGAGAAACATCACTCATCCGTTTCCCATAATTCCAGTTGAGTCATTAATAACAAACTGAGAAACATCACTCATCCGTTTCACATGATTCCAGGCAACCGACCATTACCTCAAAGTCATCCTGGATGCTGTTGACGTCGACCAGTACCGAAAATTATTCGACCTCTACCACGGGTCAGCTCTTTCCATCGTCATGGACACCACTGGTTCCATGGGTGATGAGATGAATGCTGTCAAGAAGCAAGTCCACCAGATAGTGGAAAGCGCCTCCGCCAGTCTCTACGTCTTGGTACCCTTTAATGATCCAGGTATGATTGATTTACATAAATGAAAAATATATATAAATAAATATATATATATATATATATATATATATATATATATATATATATATATATATATATATATATATATATATATATATATATATATGTGTGTGTAACGAACCGAGCTTTTCGGCCCTTAAGAAAAACACAGGATCTAGATGGAAATAATATTGGGGCTGCTCTGGCTAATCGACAGCTCGCACACACAAAGAAGGAGGAATAACAAAAATACAGGAAATGGTTATAAAAATAGATTTATTAATATTAAATCTTAATAAAAATCTATAACAAAAAAAATAAAGGCCATAACAAATGAGCCAGGTCCGGGCCACGAAACACAAAAAATAAAGCAATATTACTTTATATCAAAAAAGAAGTACCAGCAGCAGTCGATACAAAAAAAAAGCCATCTCCAGCGAAGTCCACCAACTAACGACAACAGGCCGTATTATCACGACGTCCTGCTGCCGTCTCGCCAAAATACAAAGGACACGGGGCCACTGCACCCGAGCCAAAACTGCCGACAGGGTCTCCACCTGCGGCCAACAAACAACCATCTTCGTTGGTGCGCTGCTCCAGCCTGGGCCCAAACATCGGCTGCCCAAGAAACGTCCTCAAAGTCGAACTGCTGCTGGTACTCAAAAGTTCTCTTCCCCAAGAGAACAACCTGTTCGCTACTGCTGCCCGAACCTGACTAAAAGTTGGCGCCACGCCACCACAGACGTCAACAATCCTGTGAAAATAAGAGGGGAGGGGAGAGGATTAGCCAAATAAATAAACAGGTAACTACCGTACCGCCCATAGAACAACCAAAGATCCTAACAATATGTATATATACATATATATTCACAGTATATTAATAACAGGACCTCATTTAAACAGGATGGTATCTAATGGAGATTTGTATTAAAAAATTACAAGCTTTCAAGGACTTTGTGTCCTCATCGTTAGATACCACCACGTTTAAATGAGGTCTTGTTATTAATTGTATTAATGCACAGAACAATTGTGCAAGTGATCAAGTTTGATATATATATATATATATATATATATATATATATATATATATATATATATGTATATATATATATATATGTATATATATACAGTATATATATAAATATATTTTGTATATGTGCAGTATATGTATATGTATGCATATGCATACAAATATACAGACGGTTGGAAACCAAATATTCACACCTAGCAAGTGGGTCAAAAAAGAGTTTAGTAGTAAACTCGTTAGCATTTGAGGTCAGTGCTCAGTTTATAAATCTTATTTATCTATACAGGCGGGCTCACTCATGTGTCCCTGTCCTTTCCTCACCTGGAGACTGTAAATTATGAGTAATCTGGTAACTTATTCTTCTACAAGTGATAATTTTGCTTCTGCGTCACAGCGGTCGGGCCAGTTACGAAGACAGACGACGCAAAGGCATTCTTGGCTGCCGTGGATGCCCTGTATCCCCATGGAGGAGGAAGTGACTACAGTGAGATGTTCTGGAGTGGAGTACAGGTAAGAAACCTCAGCTCAGAAGAATAACTATCACAAGTAATGACATGGTAATACAGTCTCAAATCCATACTCGTTACCAGACTAAGCATGAGCCCACTCTAATGTAGAACATGTTGAAAACAAGTCAGCGACATGTTGAATACAAGTCAGTGACATGTTGAATACAAGTCAGTGACATGTTGTATACAAGTCAGTGACATATTGAATACATGTCAGTGACATGTTGTATACAAGTCAGTGACTTGTTGAATACAAGTCATTGACATGTTGAATACAAGTCACTGGTATGCTGAATACCAGTCCGTGACATGTTGAATACAAGTCAGTAACTTACTAGGGGTTCTAACCAGTGCTTCATACGATTCTCTGGCATTTATCAAAGGTTCGTCTGCACTGACTGTCATTGACTTGTTATCAAGTTTTTTGTGATATTTGCAATATATGTGTTGCTGATGTGTGTTTATGACATGTTTTACTGTAGTGTGGATGAACCCTAATTGATATCACTGGTTGCTTTCCTAAGTAATAAATAATTGATTCAAATTCTTCTCTTGTTAAAATTCCGCAGCTAGCCCTTACTAATACTCCGGAGTACGGAACCATATTCTGTTTCACTGATGCCACCGGCAAGGACGGTGAATTAATGGACGGCGATATTGCCATGGCTCAAGAGAAGAACACGAAGGTGAGTTTGGGAAACTTCTTTTCGTAAGTATTTAACTGACAGAGTTAAACCGCATAGTGAGTTTGCGATTTCATTTAATGTGAACTGAGAAAGTAAGTCAACTTCGCAATACAAAGATCAATAATTATGAAAATAAACAATACAGACAAAAAATAACAACATAGGTGGAAGATCAGTAAACTGCACAAATGATAAAAGTTAACAAAACACAGACAAAATGTTCAACTTTAATCTTGTATGTTAGATTTAGAAAGATATCATTCGGTAGAGAAGATCCTCAAAAAATCATCATCAGCAAATAAAGATAATTAAGTCGGGTTATATTCTACTTTTAATGGCCTGTCAGCCTCACATCAAATCGATTAATGTAATGCCACATGTATATTTTGACAAAATTAATCACTCTGTAGTGGTCCGTAAACCTAGGGACTCGTAATTTAGAATTAGATGCTTCTAATTGTTGTTCGACATATGCTGAGAGATAAGAATACATTCTTATTTTCCTCTTTGAAAGTAGTAGCATTTGGCACGGTCCTGATGATTTTCATATTTACTATCTTTTATTTCTAAATCTAATCCACAGGTAACTGTGGTGTTCAGCATCAATAACAACGAGATGAGCAATAAAGTGACATCCGTTGAAGATTATCACACTCTCTGCGACTTAACAGGAGGTCTCTTCATTCCGATGGAGAAATTCGATATTGAGGAGATTACCCCACTTCTCGATGACAGCGTTGAAAGCTCTGAGGTGGATATCAGAGGAACTGTTTTTATCGTTCATTTGAATATTTTTCTTTTTCTTATTTCCTTACTTACGACGCATAACACATTTTTCAAATCTACAGTATTTCTAACGTTACACAATGATTTTGATTACGTAGCTCGCTGGAAAGTTAATTGTATTTGTGCTATTCTGAAATCAAGTTATGCCTTTGAAATATTTGCAGTACCGAGAATTATTTAAATTATGATCTTAAATTGCTTTTTACTGGCAATCTTATAACATCAAATTAGTATTAGCTTGATCCAGTTAATAAAATGCAACGAAATATTAGTGTTCTTAGGTCTTCTCTCATATCAGTCCTGCCTGCAAAATGATACATATTTCTACGTAGAAATCATTGTTAAAAAATCACGGTGGACTCAGTAAGGAACGTTTTGAGCGCCGATGACACTTCAATCGGGAAAGAATGGCTCATTTTGAGATGTGCAGGTTTTGAAAACACGGAATAGCCAAGGTTACATAGGTAGCGAGCAATTCACTCGTAAATTATTTTCTTTCTGTTAAGTTTTGGTATAGTTATAACCAGTGGCGTAGCTGGCATTCCATCAGTGGGGGCTCCTAGGTGGGGCCAAGATATATTTTTTTTTTTGGGGGGGCCAAAGAAAATAACACAAAACTAATTTTGTAATTAGTAAAATATACTATTCTCGAACATATGTATATCCATGTGAATGAAGGAAAATAATAGTATTAGTAATTAGTAAACCTTTATTTGAAATTATAGAGCTCAATTTTAAATTAATTTTCAACTCTTATTATATGCAAATGCATCACATACTGTAAGGGTTTAAGTTTAGCTACAAAGGGAATTTCAACTGGGGGGCCAGTTGGGCGGGGGGGGGGGGGGGCAAACATCTGACTGGGGGTCATAATGACGCCACTGTTTATAACGAATCTTACATTCATTTCAGTCGTCAATGTTTGGTTAACTCACCATCCTTTTTGTGCAATAATAACAGACCACAGTGGGAATCTAGAATGCTAGTCACACAGTACTTAAGGTCAATTCAAGTTGTATACTAGGGTTGCCAATTACTTCTGGGGATACTCAAAAGCAAGGTGTGTAACCAAATATTATTTTGATTTGTGGCTTCCTAGGTCAGGATAGGGAATGTTCAAGGGGCTGAAGCCCAACCGTTCAGGTAGGACAGTGTCAGGTTAGAGTGTCCTAGTTTATGTTAACGAAATCAGGTTAGGCTGCATCCATGCCTTTACTATACTCGTTTTTTTTTACCGAGGCACATTTGCACCGAATCGCAGGGGTGTCCTTTTAGCTCGGAAAAGTTTCCTGCTAGCTGATTGGTTGCAAATATTTTGTCCGAATAGCAACATTGTTTTCAAATAATTACCAAGTAATGTGAATCGAAACTTATTTACTAGCCTAAATTTCTCCCACAGATATATGTTTTGTCAATAAATAATGTTAACGAATAAAGAGTTTATAAAGGATTGTGATGGTAAGTCTAAATTTAATAACAACACACGCCGAAGTCAACGACAGGAGCTTGCTTTCGGATGCACGCTGCATAATTTTTTTACTTTTCACATATTTTAACACCAATTGGGATAAACTACACTAAGCATAAGAAAAACATGTTATTATAAACTTTCTTTGAATACCAGAGTCTACTAAAAACATGTAATTAATAAAACTCGCTATTAGTGAAAACTTCCGGGGAGGTAAAAGGAACAGCCTGTGGCATTAGATAAAATTTAGATAAAATTACCTAGATAAGTAGGCCTAGTTATTCATATGGTATCCACATGCCAGCAAATGTTGATGGGCAAGAAAACTTTTCAGATATATATCATCTTTTATAGGCTTTTGTGCTGAAGCCTTTTGTTATATCATTATGATAAATATGATGATAAATATGAAGACGCTCTTTTTTTCTTATACATAATAATAATGTACTTCCCTTATTATGGCTTTATTTCTTGCACAGATTTCAAACTAGGCTAGCCTATGTCTATGTGTCTTACATCATTTTTTGACAATTGCAATAAAATTTGCTTAACTCTTTAAGGTAAGGAGTAACAGTAAACAGTAGCTGATGCTTGATAAAAGTTAAGCTAGGTGTATGTAGGCCTATGATGTAAGTCCGTATAGAAAGGATTTGCTAATTTTGTCGTAAAGGTATAGATTCTATTAATAGCACCATTTTCGGTTTGAGGATACTGTAGTGTTCCATAAATTGCATAAAAATCATAATTAAACGAATTCATAATTTCACCGAGTTACAACGCGATACCCCTCCCCCTCCCTTCCATCCCTGCCTCGGTATTTGACAGTAGACGCATATAGCCAGCTAATCCTTAAAATGTATATGTGTATAGTACATATTCTACTCAGTCACATATTCTTTTACTTCTCAAAATATCTGCAGAAACTCGTGTTAACCTTATATGTGTCCTGAACAGAACGCAAAATAAGAAAAAAAGTTTTCTTATCTCGCATTGTCTGCTGTAACTTACATGAAAAAGTAAGTTGTTAATGTCTGCGAAATATATTTTTATTAGCGTGCACCTACAAAAAGAAGCACAGAAACTTTTTCATTGCAGATATAGCCATTAAAGTAATCTAAGTAACGTAACACTGATTTCAACATTTACATAAATCAGGAAAATGCTGCAATGACAATCACCTGTGATAGTTTTTCCCGCCAGGCCGCCGCAGGCTGTTCCTTTTACCTCCCTAGAAGTTTCCGATAATAGCGAGTTTTATTAATTCCATGTTTTTAGTAGACTCTGGTATTCAAAGAAAGTTTATAATAACATGTTTTTCTTATGCTTAGTGTAATTTATCCCGATTGGTGTTAAAATATGTGAAAAGTAAAAAAATTATCCGAAAACAAGCTCCTGTCGTTGACTTCGGCGGGTGTTGTTATTAAATTTAGACTTACCATCACAATCCTTTATAATCTCTTTATTCGTTAACATTATTTATTGACAAAACACATATCTGAGGGAGAAATTTAGGTTAGTAAATAAGTTTCGATTCACATTACTTGGTAATTATTTGAAAGCAATGATGCTATTCGGACAAAATATTTGCAACCAATCAGCTAGCAGGAAACTTTTCCGAGCTAAAAGGACACCCCTGCGATTCGGTGCAAATGTGCCTCGATAAAAAAAACCGAGTTTAGTTTCTCCCCAACTCAGCAGTCCCAGTTTCTCATGACTAATGTACTTTTTTAATTATTGTAATTCTCTTGTCATGTCTATTAAAATCTTACCATTTTGTAACGATGATGAAGTACATCTTTATACAGAGTTATTGTTAGACTTGGTGTCTTGTAATAGTTTAATCATGAATTTTAGATGGATATGAATGTCAAATTCATCAGTATCACTAAGCAATGACTGTATGCAAAATTATATTGTACGTTCTAACTCGATCATGGGTTTGAAAATAATCTTTAACCTCCAAACCTTATATAGCACAATGTCAGGTACAGACCCATAACCTTAGGATTTTCAAGAGCTTTCGAATTAGATTTTGGTTGCTTAGTGGGATACCCTGCCATCTCCACTTATTACCAAAGATTCACAACAAAGAAAGGTAAATGTGGTGAAATCCAGTCAGGGATTAATATTTCAGGAAACTTCTTACAATCACCACTTGCCTTTAAACATAAAATTTCAAGAGTTATAGGAGACAAATCCCGTAACCTCCTGGGACATTCTACCACCAGGTCGACATCAACATCATGAAGGAGATTTCCTCTGCCAAAAGGATCAACATCCCCATTGATGATTCCATCTTCGATTTCAAGATCCAAGTTGTGGGTCAACCCTCCTCCTGCCTCCTGCGAGATCGTTCTGGTACGCGACACAACGAACACACCTGTTTACGATGTTTGAATGAGGCATTTGGAATATGTAGCTTTTTTAATTTTTCACAAAGGACTTCTTTATTTCCTGTATAGTACTTTAGTCCTTTTTATCTTGAACACGGAGCAAAAATTTTTTGGTTTTGGTAAACGTCGCGGGGCAATTTTCGTTTACTTTTATATTACTTTTTAAAGTATTTTCTGACATTCAGTATACAAAGATTTTAATCTCTTCTTGGAAATTACAAGTCTTTGTTTAGCATTTCACTTATTTTAAGTTTCCTTTCAAAGCTATCATGTAGGCTAGTCCTTTGAATATTTCGAGTCTATTCTTTTACCTCGGGGAGTATGGGATGTAATTCAAGTAGAGTTTTTTTAGCTTAAACATTGATGTTAATTATAAAATATCTACTTTGAACAATTTGATCAAGTAAGGTGATCAGAGAGTTTCAACTCCATTTCCTAATTTGCTTTTAATTAATCAGATACTTATTATACCAGACTTGCTTTATGTGTATGTATGAGTGTATGCATGTATATAAACATACAGCAGCTTTACTACTATGTACAGTTAACTCTTGAAATAGGAACTCTCTCTCTCTCTCTCTCTCTCTCTCTCTCTCTCTCTCTCTCTCTCTCTCTCTCTCTCTCTCTCTCTCTCTCTCTCTCTCTCTCTCTCTCTCTCTCTCTATATATATATATATATATATATATATATATATATATATATATATATATATATATATATATATATATATATATATATATATATATATACATACATACATACATACATACATACATACATACATACATACATACATATTATATATATATAAAATTCCTAAATACCTTTTCAAAAGGCAAAGAATACAACATCATGGACGAGGCAGCAATGAGAGCGGAACCGAACGTGGAAGTCATATCGTATTCCAGCACGATCCGCGCGCTGCGCTGGAACAGCCCAGTGGCCGGCGCATGGAACCTGGACCTGGAACCACAGACTGGAACTCTGAGCGTTGACATCCAGGGCAATTCGACCCTCAGCTGGCTAGGAGGATTCGCCCTTCTGGATCCTTCGCCCCCTCATCCTCATTATATGGATGTTGAGGGACGTCCTCTTATGGGTAAGTAGGATTGTAGACCCATTTTAGGTAACTTGTAGGGTTCTCATAAGACCGGATCTTATAAGGCTTATATTTCTGTTTATAAAAATTCAGTTTTTGACAACCGTATTTTGATTTTTGGTTATTGATTGTATTTAGTTCCTGGAAGGTTGTTTAATTATTTCTACTTGGTTTCTTATTTTATAAATAGAAACTGTGAGCTTCTGAAACACTTGGACATGTACATAAAAGACATAACATTTCCAATATAAGCAAGTCCAAGTTTTCCTTTGCATTATGCGAAGAAAAATAAGAAGACGACAGTTCTTTTGTAGATCCGGAATTATATATGCATCCAAAAGACCGCTCTTACGCTAACTCAGGGAACGAAAAATGAAAGCATTATGCTTACTCAGGGGAAAAAGAGCAAAAGATTACTCTTACTCAAGGGACTAAAGGTTAAAGCATCACGCTCGCTCGGGGGGATGAAAGACAATACTTGCGAGAGATATTATTTTCTTTCAAGGAAATAATATATATTCGTTTCTCTCGTTTAAAAAATATTGTTCTTGCCCGGTGACAATAACACATGGCCCCAAGAGAAGAATTACAAACACCGAAGGGAGGTTAGTTATGTATCTGTGGATGAAAGATGCTTGCGTAAAAATGATTGTGATTTCTTTGAGGGGGCAAGAGTTCTTGCAAAACATAACGTTCATTTGGTCAAGGTATGAAAAAAGTTTCTTCAAGATTTAAATTTATAAAATAATTTTTGGGTCGAATTTGCTTTAACTGAAGGATTTACCGACCAATATTTGAATGCATCCAGTGTATTCATGTTTTAGATTCTTATTTTTATTTTTATTAAAAGTAGTAATAATTTACATTTGAGCGTATTGTGTATATAAATCATCAGATGACACTTCTTCAGTGGTTAACCACCCCACCTACTACTAATATTCTGAAGCAACTTTAACCTACGATATTATTTTGTGCATTTTAAGGGTTATATTATATATATCACTTTTTACGCCGGCGCAAAATCTTCTGGTCTCTTTTCCTATTTTTGCATTATTTTCATCTATGTTTTCTTATCAGTCCTGTTCCTTGAGCAGCAAAACTTAATACCTATGAATACTTAAAAAATTCCATTATGTATAATTTTATGATTCACATTGTCTCTAATTCTGCCTTCAGCCATAACATTTCTTCTAAATACTAAAATGAATGATATAAAGATCTTTCTTTCACCTGCGACACTGCAGTAAAGCATGTCATAAACACGTGTTGCTAACTCATTTCACAAACATGACAAACAGTCTGAATACAAATCAACAACTTATTAGTAGTTCTAGCCAGTGCTTTATACGAATAACCGTTTACCAATTTTTTTTTCTCTACTTACGGTCATCAACTTGTTTCCTACTTCTTTGTGATATATATGCGATAAGCTGCCAACGTGTTTGTGACATGCATTGCTGTAGTGTGGACACACCCTTAAATATTAAGGTCATCCTATTCTGAAGGCCTTTTCAAACCACCTGACCTGCACTTTTAGGCAGCATTTTCCATTTCTCACAAACCTGTCAAAAGTACGGATGCTTTTCCCAACTAGTAACTCTCTATTCTCTCCTTTTGTCCAAACCACCTTGACTTGGTGCTCTCTATTCTCTCATTTTGTCCAAACCACCTTGACTTGGCGATCCATTCTACCACAATTGTGATAAAACAAATATAGTTTTTCAGTTTTCACAACACAGCAGTTAAGTATTCGGTGTTAAAGTTATTGTTCCCATTGAAACATAAAATGACTGCTATTATTCTTAAATGAGCTACTATCAATAACTAAGGAAAAGAGCATTAAATATTTTTTATAGGTTCCACTCTATATTTGTTCGTTCATTTCCTTCATTTCTTACAGACACTATTTACTACATCGACGTTAACCTGGTTGGATACATTGAAAGCAAAGTGAGAGACATAGATCGTATTGATTATGTTAATATTGTAAGTAAAAGATTTTTGTTGTTAGTATTGTCGATTTGTAATAATTTCTTCAGTGGTTCTGATAAAAATAATTCTCCTTTTTTGCCTTTCTCAGTTTTATACAGCCAAGTATTTGGTATTTGATTGTTTTTTTTTTTTTGGTGTTTTCCAAACAATTTTTATTTTTTGTCAGATTAAAATATTATTGCTTTACTTCATTTTCAGTTTCTTTTTGTTCCATGAAATAATATTGTTTTATTTTCTTTTCAGTTTCAAAAGCTTTGCATTGAAATCTATACTATTACACTACAAAAAACTGAGAAACTACAATGGACATTTTATCCTTACTTAGAGTATTGTCTACTTTTATTTGTGCATACTTTTTAATATTTCTTTATTATTTTTTTGCGTTGGTTTGCACAAAGCATTTTAGTTTTAATCTTCTCCGACAGCAAGGTGACGTCTTAAGAACGATCGACTATTCGGGCGAGATCGATGACGAATTCTACGTCAGAAGCGAACCTCTTCCTGAAGAACCTTTCTACGTCCTGCTGCACGGACACGTCAGCTCAGGTACTGCGTAGCTGATGTTTAATAGACATAGCACACACATGCACATACAGTATATACGCAAGACTACTTAACGTAAGCACCTGCATATACAGAGTTAATGAATGAGGACAGTTTGTTTTGAGACTGACTGCGATTAACAAACTGGGTAGGAGCAGACGTTCACACTAAATTCTTACCGATTTCCTTTCGACAAACGACTTTCCACAGGCAATGCTTTCTGCCGTTTGATGTCTGTGTTGATAACTCCTGTGCAAGCCAGTGTGGAGGTGGCATCGACGACCAAGGAACTGTCAGCCAGGCCAGGTGACAAGGCCACAGGGAAATTCATCGTCACGAACTACGGTTTAGAATCGGACTTCACAATCACCGCCACCGATGACAAACACTTCATTACTTCTGTGACGCCTAGGTGGGTAATCAGAGCTTCAGTTTTAAATATTTGTTATAGAACTGATTGTTCAGAGCAACCGGCACATCAGAGTGCGTCGCAACAAAAGAACTCTCAAATTATGAAATTTCTTTCACTGTAAACAGACTATATAAATGCGCATGAAATGCTAAGATTAACTGTACAAGGAACCGAACGAAGTTACTGAAACG
>JANJGK010000050.1:9958226-10040726 GCA_039081455.1 Macrobrachium rosenbergii | reverse complement strand
TTCAGCCCACTAACCGACCCACCAATCGTAAACCACCCCCTTGCCATTATTATTATCATTATTATTATTATTATTATTATTATTATTATTATTATTATTATTATTATTATTATTATTATTATAGTCGCTATTGTTTTATTAGTAATGACAAGTTATTTTGTAACCATGTATATAACCTTTTCACAAGTCGAAATATCAAAAGAAAATATTTTCACTCAACCCCCTCAGCAAATACAAGAATATGCTCCTTCACCCAATAATAATCTCAATTCGCCCTTAACGCTCTTAACAACCCCCCCCCCCGCCCCCAAAGGCATGCAGAAGATCTACCCGAAACCGGACGGTTATTCATCTCACGTCGACGACTTCACCCGCGGGTCGACGGATCCTATCACGGCGTCCCTCGACGCCTCCTGCTGCGTCCTTCAGGCGGACATAATCGGCGTCGACGTCGTCGGCAACGTCGGCAAATGCCAGATAGACATGGGCGTCCTGGGAGGTGAGTGGGAGATAAGTTCAGGAAGCCATTGGTGGAGATCGGATTTCTAAGGTAGAGTAATTTTTCAACTTTTATTTGGAATAAAAGTTGAAAATCTTGGTGCCTCCTTTTTTTTCACGTTATCTCTTACATATTTCATCCACGGGACCATTGTGGAAACACCTACACACACACACATATATACAGTATATATATATATATATATATATATATATATATATATATATATATATATATATATATATATATATATATATATATATATATATATATAATATGCAATTACAAATGTTTATTCTTTTTGTGGGCATCAGTATGCTCAGAAAAATGTCTGTTAATTGTTTGGCTTCTGAAATTAGAATAATAAAGGATTTATCGGTACAGATCTAAAAACGGAAAGGAATATTTTTCTTAAAATATTCATTGCCTTTCGTAGTATTTTCCCTTAAACCTTGTTAACCAGTGACATTAGAGAAATAAAAACTAATGTTTCTTGTGAACTCTAAAACACATTTGTGCCAGTAGTCTATGGCACAAAGATTCAAGGATTATAGTCCCAAGAGTGTAATGCTGTAATATAAAATAGGTCCGTTGCTCTAATTACCTAATACTTCTTTCTTTGTAGAACAAAGTCTAAGAGAGATGCAGTTTCCCCTAAGCTGTTTTAACTACTGATGTACAGTTCATATACATGTAGTCTTAAAAGTCTAATTTTCTATCAGAGTATAAGATTAAAGTTCACTAAAAATAAATTATCTTCCTTTTCCAGAAAGCTGTCAGTGCATTTACAGAGAACATTAATCGTCTGTCTTTTGCCTAGCAAGTTGCATGGCCAATGTATTTATGCAAAACTTAAATAATTTTTCTCATCCTAATAAATCTCTGGATCAGTGCTTTCCTACAAAAGATTAATTAACTAGAACATTAATCATTTTTTCTGACAGGTTGCAGTGTCAGTTCATTCCTACAAAGCATCTCTTGCTTCTTTCTTAACAAGAAAGAAAAACTCCAATCATCTTTCTTTTTCTATCAAGCCAGATGACAAATGAATGCATTCCAGTAAAACATTCATCTTCCTTTTTCCCTCCTGGATATAAAATCGATTTTCTTTTACCAGCAATTATAAGACGTGTATTCACTTTATCAACCTTTTCTGTTTTCTAACAAACTACAAAATCAGTACATCCATACAAGACAAGACGTTAACCAACTTTCATTCACTCACAAGCTTTATGGTCAGTGAGTGACTACAGAACGTTAATCCTTTCTTACTTTTTATCAAGGCGTGATCTATGACTTCCAAGTCATTGAAGTTGGAATCACTTGGGCGTACTTGAGATGGAGCCTCACTCCCACCGCAATCGAGGTCCACAAATACACTCTGGTTGATAATGACGACTATACCTGGGAGTTCCCGTGCAAGACGGTGAGTGTTGCAATGCCATTCTCCTGTTACGAAATGGCAGATCTTTTTTAGCTAATTCTGCCGAGTGAAGACAATTTTTTTTAAATTTTATCTTGCTGTTTCAGTTTTCTGTAAAAGAAAACTACTGAGATGGCTATTTGTCTGTCCGTCCGCACTTTTTCTGTCCGCCCTCAGATCTTAAAAACTACTGAAGCTAGAAGTCTGTGAATTGGTATGTTGACCAACCACCCTCCAATCATCAAACATACCAAATTGCAGCCCTCTAGCCTCAGTAGTTTTTATTTTATTTAAGGTTAAAGTTTGCCATAATCGTGCGTCTGGGACCGCTGTAGGTGCCAACCAGACAGGCTATCACCGGGCCGTGGGTGAAAGTTTCATGGGGCGCGTCTGAGAGTTTCATGGGCCGTGGCCAAGAGTTTCATACAGCATTATACGCTTTAAAGAAAACTCGGTTGCGCCGAAGAAACTTCGGAGCGTTTTTTACTTGTTTGTCTTTCACGATTGGTTATTTCATTGCGTGTGGGTCTGCTATGCAGAGTAACGTCCTTTTGGCCTAATACGATTTGGATGTGTCTCCATATTTGGAATAATAATAATAATAATAATAATGATAATTTTTCGGCTAATGTACCCCATAATGACCTCATCAGGAGATCTGCTACCGTAACGTGACGGACCTCGAGCCCTGTCTCCTGCAGAACTTCAAACTGTCACCTGTCTTCACCGTTGACGGAAATGATATCAGGGGAGGAAACGCTTACACTTCAGCCACTACATTGTCTCGAGGTAAGATATTTTATATAAAATTTTTGTTCTATATGGATTGGTACAGTTTTATTGCTAAGCGGAATGCCACGATATAGTCTAAAGGGACGTTACATATTTAGTATAAGTTTCAAATGCTATTACAGATTAAAAAACTATATAAATATTTATATTGATAGAAGTCAATATCCATCGTTGTTGAATGGTAGTTTGCTAAAAGTTTTTACCAGTCCTCTTATACTTTACTTAAGGATAATTCATTGCTTTCTGTTGAACACTGGCTGAGGAAAAATGCCGGTTCGTCGCTTTCTGTTGCATACATGCTCAAGAGAAATGGCAATTCATCGCTTTCTGTTGGAAACTGGCTCAGGAGAAATGGCAGTTCATTGCTTTCTGTTGAATACTGTCTTAGGAAAAAGGACAGTTCATTGCTTTCTGATAATTACTGGCGCAGGAAAAATGAATAACCTGTAAAGAAAATGTCTTAGATGGGGAGAATACATGTAGATTTTATTCTGAGTTGTTCGACAAAAGATCATTTTACTTGCATAACTGGCCTTCAAATAAACCTGAATAATAACAGACTTTTTCAGGTAGTTTCATGGGCCAGTTCACTTACGCAACAATCTCCAAATTCGTTTTCAGAGCCTGGGTCCCCCGTGGGCGGCCGGGTTGCAGAAGTTACCGAAACTACTGTCACCATTGCGTGGACCCCTACGGATGCAAATTGCATCAGTTTATTCCAGGTAATTTAGTCTTAAAGCCCATATCTTACGAATAACATAAGAGAAAATAAAGGCAAGATTTATTTTCTCTCATGCAGTAAATATATAACTTTGTGTAATATCAGTGTTATGCATCTATGTTTGTGTGTGTGTTTGTGTAAACATGAATATATATATATATATATATATATATATATATATATATATATATATATATATATATATATATATATATATAATATATATATATATATATATGTATTATATATATATGTATGTATATTATATATATATATATATACTTATGTTTGCACGCACACACACACACACATATATATATATATATATATATATATATATATATATATATATATATATATATATATATATATATATATATATGTGAAAGCATATGTATAAGAACAGATGAATGACTGAATTAGTGCACACTAGAGAGACTTTGAGATAGTGGTTTTGATCAGAACAATTAAGATGTCACATCCAATAGCCACCAAGATGACGTCATAATTCTTCAGTATATAGTTTGATACCTCTTCGTTATCTGGTGATAAACAGATATTACTGTAATGTTTTATGTAGATCTGTAAAAATGACTGCCAGCATTACGATGCCTTTACTAGTGTAGGTAAGTTATGGGGATCTGTAATAATGACTGCAAGCATTACAGTGCCTTTACTGTGACCTTGTCTATGATCTCTGACCTCTGACCTTGCATCCCGACAGGTGTGCCTAAAACCCGTCGGGTTTTTCGACCCCGTTCGGTGCAACACGACGGAGAAAACGTCTTTTAAATTTGAGAATGTAGAGGCCTGTGCCAAATATGAGGTTAAGATTACTCCTATTGACTTGGAGGGGGACCTCGGCAAAAAATCTTTGACCGTTGATATCCACACAAAGGAAGGATGTAAGCTTTGTTTTGGTCCTTTGTTCCGGAAGCAGTATATATGTATGTGTGTATATGTATATACGGTATATATATATATATATATATATATATATATATATATATATATATATAATATATAGCCTATATATATATATATATATATATATATATATATAATATATATATATATATATATATATATATATATATATATATATAATATATATATATATATATGTTTGTATATACATATATATATGTATTATTTAATTATAAATATATATATATATATATATATATATATATATATATTTATAGATATGCATATATATATATATATATATATATATATATATATATATATATATATATATATATTATATATATATATTATATATATAATGTATATGTATATTATTTATATTTTAACAATTACATTTTTGGTTTCTAGAATAATCATAATGAACTTGACTAAATTTTAGCTTGATATGTATTATGTATATCCTCGCTTTAAAAGCTTACCAATAATTTCTTCAAAAACGAGACCCTTTAAGTATTAATTTGTAATAGCTCCATATAAACTACTTAAAATACTTCATGTTTAAAAACTATTCCTTCTCGGTTTACCACATTTCTTATAAATCTAAATGTAACCCATTAAATATCTATATACAAAAGCTGTGTTTCCAATACATATTTTGGTGTTTGTTGGGAAGCAGGTCATTGAAATGGTTTCTACTTTCAAACGACGACGAAATGTCCAGGTCATAAGGATCAATCTTGATACTTTTCTCACTTCAGTGCCCGGGAAGCCTGTCAACCTTCAGGTGAAAATGGAAACCTATGACTCGGCCATCCTGACTTGGTGGGACCCAATGGATCATGCCCTGTGTGTAGAGACGTAAGTCAGTCCGTGTTTGAGCTGATACTTCCTGTGTTTTTCTCTGAACCATCACAAGCACTCATTTACACAGACGTTTGATACTTCCCAATAAATATACACTGTGGCAATTCACCAATGCTTTGCCTAGTTTTATTATTTTTCTTCCAGCGATCTATTTATAATCTCCATTTGTCTGTCGTGTTTATCTCACCTACCTATCTGTTCGTCTGTTGAGTATGTTTACATCACACACGTATTCTTAACACTACCCGTTGTCTGAGATGCAAAAGCTCAAACCTCATTTTCGTTTCACTAATTCCCAAAACTCATTTTTGCAAGGTGAGATCTCTCCATCATTAGTCGTTAGTCTTCTATGATGGTAGGAAAAGAAACAGCCTGGTATATTGTCTCTAGAATACAATTTCTTTGCAAAGGCGATATATGGCGGAGAGAATGGTACTAACGTTAGGTAGGCAGCTCTCCCACCTTTGCTGTCTCACCAAACCCCATCTCCAGTGCCAAATTACCACTGCTGAATTTCTGATGGCAGATACGTCGTGACCACTGAAATTGTCAGCGGCCTCAGTTCTCAGGAAGTATCGCGCAAGACCTACAGATCAGGAGCAAACGCAGGCATTATCCCACAGCAGCATTTCTTCGAGGAAAAGCCTCTGAACGGGTGTACCAACTACACCTTCAAGGTGTACCCCAGGGGTTTCTCTGGCACCATGGGTCCCTATGCCAGAGAGGACAGAGAGACACTGGAGACAGGTAAGAGAATGAATTCATTTATCAGCAGAACCCCTATCGGTCACAGCTATGGTTATAGTCTGTATTGATGACTCAGCTGTGCATTTTCATCATCTGTTACCTTCTTGAGATCCCTTTTATTTGTATCAGTAAACATTTTCCGTCTAAAATTCTTCAGGGTATTGAAGTCCTTTTTTTGTGTAATATTCCTTGAGAATTTCAAATTGAATAATAAATGTTAAAGGCCATTATTCAGTATTTCATACTTTCTGACAGTCCTACAGGCCCACGTTAGTCTAAGAGATCGCCTTTTAAATTTTCGAAATGTAAGCTAATAATTTACATATGATTTCCTCTTATGTTCTTCTCAAAATATTTTAAATGAGCTTATGAATCAGTGCACCTTTTCAAGTCGCCTTCCAATTACGTGTTTTTTTTATCCCCTCAGTAAATGATTAAAGTAATTCTCGTGTTCTCTTGACAGATCCCATACCTGTAGAGTTCGTGAACTTGGAAGGGGTCACAACCACTACAATGGACGCAGATTGGAGTTCTGTCGACACTTGCCTTGACCACTACAAAGTTTGCCACTACAATGACTACGTAAGTTATGGGATTAGATCAGCGGAGTTCTAACAGGCGATTTGGCAACGACTCTCGCATCTGAGGCAAAGAGAGACGGCATCACCGATTCGGAATGAAGATCATTTTCATAAACTTAGAATTACTCATCTTTACCATTCTGTAGTTCCGAAAAGCATAGGTGATGAGTTTTAAGGTAGTTTATATATATATATATATATATATATATATATATATATATATATATATATATATATATATATATATATATATATATATATATATATAAACGGCATTTTCGGTTTTCTGTCATATTTTATTGTTTTGCGACTTGGGGTGAACTTTCTTTCGCTTTGAGAAGTTACATATTTTTTCCAAGTATTTTACCCTGAATTTGCAAAGTAAGGTAAGTATCAAACTACATTACAGGTTATAGTAGGCATGACTAATAAACGATTAAATTATTGTGTTAAATTAGAAAGTGAGTTTAATGTTTAACTTGCTGCATAATAAGCCATTTTGCAAAGATGTCAAAAATAGGCCTAGGAACAGTGAAAAACAGCTGTCTGGATTCCCAGTGTCTGGTGCTGTTTCCGACCTCACTTAATAATTGTTAGCAAAAGTATATTCATAATTTTTAAAATCAAAGTCAGTAGCCACCTTTGCTGGGCTTTGTGTATACATTCGACCCCTGGGATTCGCGGAGGATAGGGACCAAACCCGCTGTGAATATTTGACACCTCTCTAAAAATGCTTATATCTGCCTATCTTAATGGTTCAAACACCAAAAAAAAACTCTAAAAACGCTTATAACTGCCTATTTTAATAGTTTTATAATAAAAGATTTATTTAGTCACAAAAAATAATATGAAAATCCAGTAATTAGTGAATATTACGCCATGAAAAATTCCGCGGCTAGGCGAATTTCCCGCGAATAATGTGGACATATGTTCCACAGAAAAATCCACGCATTGGTGACGTCGCAAATCCTGAACCGCAAATAGGCAGGGTCCGCTGTAATGAGTAATTTTATTAACGACAAATCCTCCTCAGTACCTTTAGCTATAAAATCGTCTCCTTACTTGATGACTTCATATTATACATTCCACTTTCATAAAATGAACTTCATAAAACTATTGCCAGACTGAAGTCATTTTACGCTAGGGTAAGTTTGATATGGTTATCCGTGGCTCAAATATTTGGTCTGTTAAAATCTTGGTAACTTACTCTGAAGAAACACCAGCTTATAGTAAACTTATTTACCTTCCAGGATGCGATTGAGGTCTGCGAAAACTCGATAGACACACAGACGTCACTTTCTGACCTTCTCGAATGCTTAGTCTACCATGTCTCCGTCAGCACAGTGACACCATCTGGTGTCATCAGTGAAAAGAAAATGGCAGTCGCAAAGACAGATGACGTTGGTAAGTTACATCGAGCACTTCCATAGCAATGTATTTGCCTTTATTAAGCACATTTTTGGGATGATACTTTCTAATAATACTACTTGCTATGCAAGATGTAATTGGAGAGCCCCTGGCCAGGTTAAGGTTGAGGGTAGGTTAGGTCAGGATGTGTCTTATTTTGAAATATGTCTTTGATCTGCTTTTAAGCTGGCCGCGACCCTTGGAATTAACTTGCATAACTCGTCTGCAGTTTTACCGATTATAAACATATCTAATTTCCAGCGTCTTATCGGGAAATATACTAAATGTAGAAGAAATGAAAATGTACTTGCTTAAGAATTGATAGACAGTATTTAGAAAATAGGAAGAGGAGGAGGAGGAGGAGGAGATTGCTATTTTGTACATTAATTTTATGTTTCTCTTGTAATTGCATTGTGAGGTAATGCACTTCCTAGTCCGTTGGCCTCTTTGTCTTTAGTTAAGGAAATATCCATGAACTTACACTCAGCCAAGATAATAGGAAAAGTTCAAGAAAGCCCAATTTAGCCTTCCTATTAATTTTAGACCAATAAACCCTGCAACGCTGCTCTGTTCTGTGATTTTTTCTCATAAACTTACTCATGTGTTTTTAATATCCTTCCAGCACCGGGTGCACCGCAGAACCTAACAGTAGGACAAATAAAACCCCATTCTATATCAATTCTGTATGACGACCCAGCAGAGAATCCGCAGTGCGCTGCGCATATTGGTCTAGACATCTCAAAAGCCAATGGTAAAGACAAGCCACTACTCTCCTCGACATCTCTAGTTAGGGACCACATCAAAGAGCACACTTTTGACAAACTGGACGCCTGCACAAAATACATCATAAAGATCATGGCCTCATCTCCTGAAGGGTTAGCTAGTGAATGGGACAGCATTGAGGCCATGACCGACACTGAAGTCAGCGGTCCTGCTCAGAACTTCCGAGTTGACGGAAAGACCACAACTTCCATCAACTTGAAGTGGTTCGAACCGGAAGTTAATGGACGCTGCGTCCACAAATACACCCTCTCCTGGGAGGGTGGGTCGATAGAGATTGAGTCACCGACTCCAGGAGGTTCTTTGCCCCATGAGATGGAACAACTGGTAGATGGTTTGAGTTCTTGCACAGAATACACTTTTGAACTGACCCCTTCAATAGTTCATGGTGTTGAGGGCCCTACTGTTACTTTAACCGATAAAACAAGTTGTTGAGGTTTAATGTGTGATTAATTTTCATAAATTTTTTGTTACAGTGTTATCCTTGAGCCAGTTTTTTTGGAGAAAAAGTGATATAGTAAGCATGTAGTGTTATATTGTGGACGGAAAATAAAATTCTTAACTGAACATCCTCATTCACTCGCTTTTAACCAACATAAATATTTGGCATCCAATACTTGCTCTGCAGAAGCACACTGGAAATTTGTGAGGTATACATTTTTTATATTTTGTGATGTAATTGAAATTATGAATTCCAATATGTATGTTTTATTTAAAATTCCATATGAGGAATGCATATGTTTTGCTGTGTATTTCATCAGACCAGATAAATTATATTATAAATAGTACATCGGTTTAAAAAGTTAGAATATATAATTTATTTAGCTTAAGAACTTTCTCGCTTCATTTTTGTTCTGCCAGAATAAAAGAAATAAAAATATATAAAGCGTGGAATCACCATTTCCCTTAACGGCTAGTTTTTGAAGCTACCTAGGTGGAACATTCTAGTTGCTAGATGATAGATAGATTCCAGATTCTAAAGTATTTTGGTAATACCATCCACCGATATTTGTGATTTGTAAGTAACCCACAGCGCAAACTCTTTACTGAATGTGAGTATATTTTCTCAGTTCTGCTATTTCCCAAAACATGTAATAATTTACGAGATCTTTACACATCACTCGTGAGACTTTTCTAAAATGACTTCAGATGACATTGACAATTAAAAAGAGATTTTTCTGCTCAACCAGTAGTTCAATGTATTGTTTCTCTACGTTGTCCTTTAATGAGAAACTACTTTGTCAAGGTTTTGAAATTGGCTCCTTGTGGATTTGTTTTAGGGGTTGATGATGTATGTTTTGCTAGAATGAGGATTTTCTGAGGCACCTTAATCTGTATGTCTCTTCTTGCAGCAATTAAGGTGACATTCTTGAATCTACAGTCCTAGGGGTATAAAATTACCTCGACCACAGACCTTACTGGTTTTTTCTTGAGCGTCTCCTTTAGCTGAGTGAAGTCCCGTTTTCTTTGTTATTCGGACGCTTAGCTATTGTGGTGATGTTGAGTTCTCGTCCGAAAGTTTACGTGCAAAATGGGCGCCGTGTTTAGTACCAGCCCATTGGGGATGTACGTAAAACATGAAATAATAATGGTAAATACCATAAACATAACGTCTTACATTATTTTGGATGTTACGGCCTAAAGTGACTTACGGCCGAAACGACCAGGACCGCATAAGTGCTGGTGTTCCATAGGTTGATTCTTGAACAAGGCGAGCAGCGTCCTAGGCTATCTCACACAGTTGAAGGTTAGTTTGTCCATAAGAATAAATAAGGTACTGAGCACCACGAATTTGAAGTCCTTCTTTAACATTTATTCATTCCACTATTTGGTTGCGCTCGACTTGCCTCAGTGTCTCCATTAGCTCGCAGCCTGTTTCCCTCGCTCAACAATCTTTCCAACCGCTGCATTTGCTGCTAGTTTAATCAGATAACGGCTATTTTAACAGTAGTTGCTCCATGCGACTGTAATCATGCTCACTATGCCACTTTATCCTGTCGTGTATGAACCAGTGAACATTTACAAACTAGAAGGTATAGGCAAGCAGGGTGAACGCAAAAGAATTATAGCGGTACAGAAAGATGTAATGACAGACTAGGTAATCTAATTTGTGACGAGGGACGTTTAACTATTTCCGCTTGATGATCATATTTATACTTAGGTATTACAAAGTACTGTGAACGGGTGAAGCAAGTCCAGCGGAAACAAGCAGTTGAAGAAGTAGCTCCACAGCAACGGTAGGCAGATGCTTCAGGTTTTTTAATCTGAAGCAAAGTTTGATGCCTTTTGTCCTTCGCCATGAAGAGGTGTGCAAAAGGCAGCTCATGAGGTGTATGAAAGTTTCCGTCCCCCCCCCCCCCAAAATGATTTATATTTCTTGCTGAATGTTTAGTTTTGGGTAAATATTTCGGAAATGGTACAATTATACTCAATAATTTTCTTATGAAAACAGGTGCAGAATGCTTTCCATAATTTTTTTTTTGTTAAGGGCGTTAAATATTTTTTTCTTGTTTACATCTTTAATTCACTATCAAGACCTTGGGAAGGATGATTTTTACTGTAAAAAATATATAAAGCCATATATATGCGCAGTCAGTGGCAAAATAACACACATTTATATATATATATATATATATATATTGTGTATATATACATACGTACGTATATATGTATATAATACGCACACACACACACACACACACACATATATATATATATATATATATTATTGTGTGTGCGTGTGTTTATGGTAGGATTTTAGATGAGAAGGATTGATAGGGAAAAATCAATATATGTTTTAACAAGGAGGAAGGTGCATGGATCAAGCCGTGCTTTTTTTGGCAAAGTGCTGAATATGCATTTTTCGGTTATTTTAAGTAACGACTTTGACGCTGATCTCTTCACTGACTTGTTTCGGCAAAGTGTAAAATCTGTCGCTCTTAATTTAATAAGAAAACGATGAACATTAAATTTGCCATTGTTTTTTCTCTAAAGTCAGCCCTGTCAGGATAAACAGCCTAATGTTTATATATATATATATATATATATATATACTCGAAACAAAGTCTCCTTCAGTTGCCATAGCATTCTCTTCCCTCGGCACCATCATCCATCATCCCTACAGTACAGTACCAAGAATAAGTGTACTTTCCCTCTTAAGCAATCCACTCCTGCTTAAACCACCGCAAGTTCCCAGGAGAAAAAAAATAGTGGGGGTGGCGGGCCAAAATAAAATCCTTTCGTAAAACCCCCTCCTCATAATCTTCGGGGCTTCCGGACTAATCCATTCGCCGGGGAATTTCTTTTCTATTCTTTTTATCTAAGGTCCATAATCCGGGGTTTCTCTCGAGTCTTTTATGTGAGGTCCATAATCCCGGTGTTTAAGCACTCATCATCATCCTCTTCCTCCTTTTTTACCTATGCAATTATGAGCTAATTTATAATAATAATAATACTAAAAAAAGATCGCTTTCGAATTTACCTCGCGAAGAACGTTGCTTTATCGAGACGGCTGGGAAAGGAAAGGATGGGGAGTAGCTTTTGCAGAGAGAGAGAGAGAGAGAGAGAGAGAGAGAGAGAGACTGTATGCTAAGGTTATCTAAAATAATGGTCAAGAAAAGGAAACCAAATTATTGCAGGTGTTTAGTGAAATAGGCAACTAAAAACAAAATCAAAGTAACCACGAGAGAAAATGCACTAAAAGACATATATTAAAGAAGAACACAAAATTGTAAGCAGTAATTAAAGCGTAGCCTATGTAATTTGTAGTAAAAGAGGACTCAGTATAAAGTTTTATATACGTTGAAAAATGAATGAGCTTGCCAACTGCTTTACCCACCTATTTCCATTTCTTTTTCCAGAACTAATCCTTTTAGTTTAGTTGCAGTAAACTATTTTCATGTTGTATACGTCACAACTTCCTTAAGATGTAGTCTAAGATTAAAAACTGAAACAAAACCTTTATTCGAAGAGGTTTATTTAAAGGTTAATCCATTTTGCATTTCATTTGAAGTTGCCTGAAAATTTCTACTTTTCAGCTGATATCCTGCGGCGCGGCAGCAGCATGACTGCTCATGATTGAGTTATGTCTCTTGTCCAACTGTTTGCTTGCTGTAAGTGATGTCTGTCTACTTTTACAGAGTGATTAGCCTACACACAAAGCAGTGTTCTTAGTAACATTTGCTTTGAAGTTTACTCTAGGCTTCCCAAAAATCAGGGATGTGAGAAGACTTAGCAGTTATAAAGTCTCTCCTTGTGCTGCTCTTTAGCTGAGGCAGTATGATCCATTTTTTTATTACCAATGAAATCTGAATTTTATGTATGTCGTGTGCAGGTTGAGAAATGTGGTATGGATGTCAGCTGAAAACTTTCTTTTATATTTATGATAGGAGGTTTTGCTTATTTTTTTTTTATTGTGTAATTAGTTTAGTTTTCATAAAAGTGGGCTGTGTACCTTTGTCAATTTCAGTGACCCAAATTCATCATGTAATCTTGAAAGACGAAGACTGTCCGACCAGTGCTGCCACATCTGCAGATTAATCTGATTTCTACAGATTTTTTTCAATATCTCAGATTCTCAGAATTTTCCCTCAAAATAAGCCAGATCTACAGATTTTTTATGAAGATATTTACAATTTCAATAAAAGTCCTAAAAATGTTTAAAATTAACCAAATCTACTTTTTTTTTAACCAATCAGAATCAACTCAGGTGCACTTACTGCACACCTCTGTTAGTTCAGCTCTCACTATGATTTTAGAGTGCTATCTTAAAGAAAGTTACTTGAGAAAAGCACCATTGATGAAAATTAGGTTTAGAGACCCTGGAAACTTTCAGCCATCAGAAGAAATCCATCTCTGTCTGAAAGTAGGAATTCAGTTAACAAATACAAAGTTATATGAAATTGATGATCTCAGAAAGTTTAGGTTAAACTGTTTGGATTTTTTTGTGGAAGCAGCTTCTCAAATATACAAACGATTTTCTTTTGACTCTGGAAATGGAATCTCTAAAAGCACTGAGTCCGAGAGTTGTAACTGACGGAAAAATAGCATCTTTAGTCGATCTGCTAACTTGTTTTCAACATGTTGTGCACAATAGTCAAGATGTGGCTACCGAGTGGCTGTTGTTGGCTAGCTCTTTGGGGAGACTAGATTTAAATGCTGATATGAATCCAGAGGAATTTTGGAGTAAAGTAGCGTCGATAAGACAAGTGGATAATAAGTACATGTTTCCCAATGTATCAAAATTTATGCAAACATTATTGCGCTTGCCACACTCCAGTGCTACTGTGGAAAGGGTCTTGTCATCTGTTAATAGAATGAAAAGAAAGATTAGAAATAGATTATCAACAGACACCCTAACAGGCTTGCTCCACACTAGGCAATTAATGAAAGGAAAATCATGTTTTGATTTTCCAAATCCCAATAGGTTGCTAAGCAAAGGAAAAATGGGAAGTGCAACGTACAGTACAAACACCACCAACAAAATGAATAGCATGTTGTATGGCTTGGTGAATGCTGATATTGGTATAAAGGCATTGACGCTATAGAATAGCAGTGCATTGATTTAAATTTTTATAGATTTGTGTGTTAGTTGTATTTTTGTAATTGTGAATGTTATATTTGCTGCAGGAATCTTTAGTTTATTTCAGTATGTTAATTTTTATTATAAATTGAAAAAAAAAATTGGTTATCTTTTGATTAATGTGTAAATTCTTGGTAATATTGGTATTTAAAGGCTAAATATTCTTACACTGATTCTATAGAATAGCATTACATTGATTTGAAATCTTATAGATTTATAATTTGTGAGTTGTATTTTTGTAATTGTAAATGTTAATATTTGCTTCGGCAATCTTTAGTTTATTTCAGTATGTGTAAATATTCATATTCTTTTTCAACTTTTTCGTTCTAATAACAGAAAATAATGAGCTTTTATTTTTCGTTATAGGAAAAAAAGAAATTACTTATTTTTTTGCTAGCCTTAAATGGCATAGAAATACAGTACAACGCGCTTCGCGTTGTGTGTTTTTTTTTTTTTATTAAACCTTAGAATTATTTATGTTGATTCAGGTAAGTTGTTCATATAATGTATATCAAGGTTATGAAATTCAAAATCAATCTTGACATCAACAGATTTTTTTCCAGATAATCTTTTCAGCGCCTACAGATTTCTATAGATTTTTTTTTTCAGCAGATCCGCAGATTTTGTAAAAAAAAAATGTGGCAACACTGCGTCCGGCAACAAATGGTATCTGGTAGTGATTATATACGTCATACACCCTTGCTTTGTCTCCACCGAACTACGTGAATGGCAAGTAATGACACAAAAATCCCAAGATAGCTTTTCAATTATGACATCCAGTGGTGTATCGAGAGTCCCAGAACTACCATGTGAAACATTGATAGGTAGGTCAGCTATTGTTTCGCACTGGGTAACCTTTAAAGGTCAAGTTCAATACCCCACAAAGTCTGCCCTCTTTAGGAATGGCAAAGGTTGAGATGGTTTGTGATAAAATGAAGTGATGACGAGCAATTGGTTTTTTCCTACAGGTATGGGGGACCACATTGGGGAACTGGTATGTTGGATGGGGAAAAACAAAGTGAGTGAAATAGTGATGTATTCTAACATCCCCATGATATTTGCAAGTTCTGATTCTAAATAAAATAAGGTTTACAGAACGTGTTCAAAGGGTTGGGCAGACGTAAGCACTCGGCATCAATTTGTTTTAATTTACAATTCCTAGCTTTGTTTAGGTGGGAAGATAATCCAGGTTCAGAAATACCCACTAGTGAGTTGAGGATCTGGCATCCTAGGTTAGGTAAGGTATGGCTAGGTTAGGTCACAAGTCATTTATTTTAATGTACAGTGCCGTAGGTTAGCTTAGGACCTAGCACCTGAGGTTATGTAAGTTAGAATATATTCCTACATATCCCTTGTTTGGTGTTTTTGCCTAACCCCTGAATCCCAAATTGTAGGTTATAAAACGTGAGAGGCGGGTCCAGTTTCTCAAAAATTGCTAATTTGCTACCAAAAAAAATGGTCATAACACACTTAAAGCAAAGAAACTATAATTTCAATTCCTGAATACAAATAAGGTTTGAAGTAAAAATTTAATAAGAGTTTACATGGGGAAATATGTAGGCTAGAACCATTAGCTTGGTTGGAAACGTTAAGATGCAAGTAAACCCAAATTCTGTAATGTAAGCATAGAGTAATATATGTAAACTGTGAAAGGACTCTTTCAAAATTAAAAATTAGATTTGGATTCCCTGCCAGCATAATTATACAAATTGAGAGATGACAAACATGTATTTTAGGCTACTGCCTTGAGGTTTGTATGATATCTGTATAATAAATGCACAATTAACTGGTAGAGTTAACAGTAATAAAAACTACTGACATGACCATGTCAGTAGTGTGACATCATAGTGGGGGTATGTTCTTAACATCCAGCTGTGGAAATTATGGTTTATGCTCATGCAATTGATGAACTATTCAAAGAAACTGTATTGTTAAAGTTCCAGCTTTTTATATTAATTCAAGATTACAGCAATCTAATGGGTGATATAATATCTGTTATGTTTTGTGTACGTAGTTAATTTTCTTTTATAATCTGTACCATGACCAGCACATTCTTGTGCTTCATATTATTTGCCTAATGTTGCATGCCTGCTGTATTGCAAGATCAGAACTTGGTCCATTGGTTTCAACACATTTATTGCTAGGAGAGAATAACCTGTAAAATATACCACAAAAGGTAATAGTAATAAATATTGAACTATTTTTGTCTATTGATAGTTTATTAGCAACTGATTTATCAGAGTTTTCTCTTTAAGTAGTTCTCATCAGCCCTATATCCCCTGCAGGCATGTTGCAAGAGGACATTAAACTAGTGCATCCTGACATGTTGATTCTGTATGTGTAGCACATGTTATCATGAGTCTTTGAAAGAATGTCGTCTGTACCAAACGTAGCCTATGTTAACTCCATCCTTTGCGTTGTATCTTTTCTGCTTGTGGTATGCCCCTGAGACCGATGCTTGCAAGTTTGAGATGCTATGATGCTACCCCAAAGTGTCAGGTTCCTTTCCTGGAATTATTCTGATGCTTTCCCATTTTTATTATATGTTTCACGTACCTTATACAGTACTACTGTGCAGATGATGGTTATTTGTTCATGGTTACGTTTTAATCTTGAAACACAATTCGGCATTTTTCTCTGTCAAAGCTTGCGTATCACTTTGCTTAGTTTCATTGGAATAAAACTGTATTAGATATCAGTGTACCATCCAGTAAGTACCATGGCTACCTTTTAGTTTGTTTAAAATATTATCTTTGGATTAGTTTTGTGCACTATTTATTGGTGATACATCAGCCGATGGCCACCAGTGACATTTGTCTGTATCTTGTATGTTGTTATAACTAGAAGACAGAAATGATGACAGACGGCAGTCTTTCACCACCTTAAGGTTTATTAATGGGGATCAATTGTAAGTGTGTTGGACTTTGTCTACAGGATGTGGTCATCAGTTATGTACTTGTGTTATATTTTCCCTTTATGGGGGGGAGACCTTAAATGAATTCTCACTTCCACGTACTATCTCGTGCACTTTCTGCCTGAATTCATGTTTAGTGCACCTCTTCTTCTAGGCTATGACATTTCTTCACAATTTTCACGGCATACCTAAACCATCTATCCCTGAGATCTTTACAGAAAATGTGGTCTTTCAAGAATTCTTTGAATGGTCTTGATTCAAAGTGTGCTGCTATGGCATGATTTTAACATCCATGTTGCATGTTAATACTTCATGAAGTGTGTACATGACGTGGCTCTGTTGGTATAGGATACTGTATTTGATTTCATACAGTGATGTATGGTATCATATGAGTTGTTCGTATGATACATTCATCATCATGAACGTATTTTATGTTATATTTTCCCTTTCTATGCTTTCTGTTTTGCCAGAATTCTTGTCTTGATTTCATTTGAAATGGAATTGTAGCTATAGTGGTTAGGGGTTGGAGTGAATTTGTTTCATGTCAGCTATCAATTGTCAGTGGTATAATTCTGTATTATAGTAGTCGATTTATTGGTTGATTATGATCAGTTTTGAAAAGTAACGAAGTTTTGAAAAGGCAGACAGAGGACTTTGTTATTCTGTATTGACTATAGTATGTATAGCGTATTGCAATCTTGAAAGATAGTCTTGTTTCTCTCAAGGTAATTTATGAATAGTTCTTATAACTGGGATTAGGCATAGTACTATTTGGCTGACAAATTTACATACTTTTGTCATTACATGCTATGTAAGGATACGTTTGATGTAAGGACATAGTGGCAATATGATGGCCAATGTTATATCTATTCATAATTAGTATGAATTGACAGTGGATTCATTTAAATCTTTCTGAAAATTTCACTGGCTTGTGTAGAAGACACAATGGATGGTAGATTTAATATAAAGCATTAAAGTATATGAAAGGACTGTGCATAATGATCATTTTGTCTTTTTGAGGTAAGGAAGGAGACCAGTTTAGTACTGGTGTTGGTCGATTTCTACTTATTAGAGCTAGTATTGTTTTTGTTCTTAGGGAGAAATTGCCTTTATGATTGACAGAGTGCCCAGTGCCATCACGTGAATTTTATTCCATTTCTTTCCGGTAGGGATAAGAGGCAGTGGGTTACCAATTACAGTTTGGATTGTTTGGCACACTGTAAACAATAGTGCAGGTTCTTTGTGTAGTCCCTCTTAGTCCCACGATGTGTTGGTGTCAACCTTTTACTAATCGTTCGTTCTCTTTGGTCTTCTCCCACCTATGAGCTGTCCAGTTTTTATAGCATTACCCTGCTCCTGTTTCCAGTTCTTGTTCAAGACCAGATTCTTTAGACAAGCCCTGTGAGATCCTCAGGATGTGACTGTGGTCTCTGTAAACTATTTTGATGATTAATACAAAGTTGCTTGCTTATCAGTTAGTTTTGATTACAGGCTGAACTAAAATCTGCATGCTCTACTGTTCAACTGCTATTACAGTGAGTATTGGTAGAATTGTCTCCTTAGTACCATTTCCCTTTGAAGTGTACTCACAGCTTCAGGGATCTGAAGAATTTTAAAGGTTAATGGGGACAAAACTGCCAGTTTTTTATGATAAATTCTGATTTTTTTAATGTGTGCAAGTTAAGAAGTATGCAGTGAAAGTTAATTTGGTATGGGTGTTAGTTGAAAAGATTCCTTGAAGTTTATGATAGGGTAGTTTCCAGAGAATTCGGGTCTTTTCATACACCTCAGGACTGATTCCACCCTATTTGCCTAACCCATATAATACGGCTTTTTGCTTGAAATTATTTATTTATATTTCAAATAAATTTGTGACAAATATTACCAGAAAACAAACTCTTTACAAGGAAATTTAAGGGAAATTTAAGTACTAGGAAGAGAAGAAAAGAAGAGTACAGCACTATACTTGAAGCTGAGTATTACTGGAATGTAGTTTTAACTTGCCTTTCATGTGGTAGTGAAGTTATGCCCATATGGACACTTCCTAGAAAAGAACCTGAATACAATATGGTGTACATTGCTTACAAATGATGTGGGTGGCATATGATCAGACTTATTAATTTATCAGACAAGAGTCCTAGCCGGAGATGCCTGAGTTGGAAAAAGGTGTGGTTTTAGTATTTTTCCAATCTTCAGTGTTCATTTAAGAACAGATCCATGGTCAACCACCACGGGAATCTCGAAATGCGACTTGGTCTCATTAAACTACTTTGATAATGAGAAGTCCTTTAAATCATGGTAGAAATGGCCCAGTTTTTGTCTTCGAAGAGGTTCTTTGAGTATGTGTACATTTTCATATTTTAAGAGGTTACTGATTATTCACTTAAATCTTTAAAGATTAGGTCTGCTAGAGTTTTAAAGGCATTTTGAATGGGTCATTCAGGTTATTCCTCTGCCTGATCAAATGTTTCATGATTGGCTTGGGGAGTTAAAATGATTGGTTAATTAGTCTTTCATATGTATAATGGGGGACACATTATCTTCCAGACCCCATCACATTTGTGTGTGCTATGTACCCAATAACAATTCTGTTGTACTATATTTTTTGTAAAGTGCCTTTGATAGCCTTAATTTTACAATTTTTTTCTTTTTGTGACTTATAGTTATAAAAGATAGAGCACAATCGAAAACACATAGCAACTAAGCAGGTTTTCCTACTCTCTCTCTCTCTCTCTCTCTCTCTCTCTCTCTCTCTCTCTCTCTCTCTCTCTCTCTCTCTCTCTCTCTCTCTCTCTCTCTCTCTCTCTCTCTCTCTCTCTCTCTCTCTCTCTCTCACACACACAAACCATAAGCCGTGTAAAGTATTATTTCCTAGCAACATCGTTATGTTTGTGTTTGGCCCTGTACGGGGTGGTGCTGTCAGTGCACCTCGTGGTTAGCTGTAGGCATTTCTTAAAGGTCTTTGCAGCTCCTAGCTACAACTTCCCTCATATTTTGTATAGTACCTCCATTCATATTCTCTTTCTTCCATCGGACTTTTCACCCTCTCAAAAAATTGTTACCTAATGCAACTGCGAAGTTTTCCTCCTGTTACACCTTTCAAACTTTCTTACTGTAAATTTCCTTTTCAGCACTGAGTGACCTCATAGGTCCCCATGCCTGACTTTGTGTTAAATTATATATTCAATATTATATATTGAATATTCTATTCTCTTGTTTTGTTTGTTGTATGGTATAATCAAATGGACTTAATCATAACACTCGAGAGAACATACATCGCCGTTAAACTGTTCAAAACATGTCAAAGGCTGCATGAATTGATGGAATTGTTTTCATTTTTTTTCTGATACTGCATTAGTTTCTGTTTCATTGATTTTCACTGTTAAAGTAACTTTCTCCCTATAATGAACTGTAAATAAAAACGAAATAGGGCAAATCGAATGATTATGATTTGTTTGAATATTGGAAATGAAAGCTAAGGAACCGTTGCAAGACGAAACCACTGACATGAGAAACTGTGGTTCAATATTTGTGACTCAGGAATTTGATCACATTTACTAGAGTCTAGAGACCTCTGGCGTGTGTCGACCATCTATATTAATGTATAAAGTATTTTCTTTGACTATTTACCAGTTCTATGCTAATAATTATTATTCTTCTTAATGTGCTTACTATGAAAATCAAACAAAAACATACAGCGCTATTTACGATAAATGTTACTCACCTGTACTAGCCTACTAAAAAGTTGTTTGTGTTGATGGTCACACGACTGTGTTTTCGCCCCAGTTAATTGTTGGTAAGTATAGCTACCATATTTGGAACGCCTTTTGTTACTTTCAGTTGGAAATGTGGGCAGGACAATACTGAACCTAATTGGTTCTTTGTTCAAAGGCTCAGCAATGGAGTGGGATTTAGGAACTCTGGTGTTGACAGGAAACAAAGGCATAATATCCCTGTAGGGGGTTAGTGCACCTCATGTGGTACATCAAAGGTATAGTATGTCAGAAATGGCAGAAAATTACAAAATCTTTACAGAAAGGGGGACAGGGTCCTTATACATCCCCTCCAGTCTGCAGTGGCTCTGTGGGTTGGAAAAGTCGGCTTCATTTCTCAGTATTGTTACCCTTGGTGCGGATGAATGACTGTTTTTCTTTGGATTGTTTCGACTGATTTGAATTTTTTCAGTGTGTTTTGAATGTTTATAACTTTCATTTTAGTGACTAATTAGTGTTTTAAAGATACGGGAATCCCTTATATCCCACAATTATGGGGGACCAGATTGTGAAACCAAGAGTTTTTGTGGGAAAAATACATAAGATTGACATACAAAGATGTAATCTAACATCGTTATGATATTCATGCAAGTTCTGATTTGTTAAGCTAGGGTTTATTGAGTGTTTTCAAAGAACTATTTAACACAATGTAAGTAAGGACCTGGTTTCCTAGCTTTGTTAATGAGGGGTCCAGCATGGTAAAACGCCCCAGACAGGTGAGGAACAGGCATCCTAGGTTAGGAGTTCAGTAAGGTTGGTTGAGGTTGCTACCCAATTAATTTTAATTTACAATGCCTTAGGTTACATTGGGTTAGGTGGGAGGTCAGGTAAGAACTCTGTGCCTTAGGTTAGGTTAGATAAGGTTAAGTCAAAACCTTATTATTTATATTGGCATACAGTGACCTAGCTTAGGTTAGGTGTGGGCTGTCAAGGTAAGGAACCAAATGTCAAGCGTAGATTAGGTTAAAAACATCCTTGTATTTCACTCATTTCATGTTTTCTCCTACCCAAAAAGCCCTTTTCATATTGTGGTCCCCCATGATAGTAAGATATAAGTGCAGGTTAAGTATCTCTAAAACAACTAGGTTGCTACATGGACTGAACATCAGAAGTAAAAAGCATAAGAAAATCGTATGTTCAACTCCAGAATGCAATTTCAGTTGAAATTACAAATGTACTTGATAAGCTAGACTATAGGCTGTTGAGTGCCCCAGTCTTTAGGGGACCTTGAATTACTCTTAAAATTTAAAATTCAGGTGGATAGTTGTCCCTAACCCCCACACATAGAGGGACATCTATAGTTCAAATTAAAGTAACATGGGTGTTGGAAGCTATGTATTCCATCCCGCTCAGAATTCCAAAAGTCACCAATAGCAGAGAGAAATTCATTGCATTTTAAGGGAGGCCTTACCTATCATACCTGGTGTTTTGCATGATGATACTGTTGTGCAACCTTTGTTACTTTAAGTTATAGAGATACTTTTTTGGCCTTGAAAAAGATAAATTATATGGTATACTCGTACACTATTGTTTGTTTCAGTATTATTTTGTATTTTGTGTCATGGCTAGGTAGCATCACTTGCTGTCCTTTATTTGGTACATTGTTTGTGCAAATATCCGTATTGTTATTTGTGATGATGTGAACTTTCCTGTTTATTTAGTGCCCCTAAACAAGTTAGTCACTGCACAGCTATGACTTCACACCTTGAACTTTGTGTAACCTGTGAACTCTGATACACAGCCTTCAGTGCAAGGTCCCATCAGGGTGTGCTCAGTGACTGTTGCTGTAAGGCTTGTTGGGAGGGCTAGTTTGAATGCAAAAATTGCTAGTATATTATAAATGCATTCTCATTTCATCTTCTGATTGTTACACATTTGGTGTGCAGACTAAGTTCAGGATTAATCCCTTTGAGCCTACAGTTTTTATCCTTTGCCAGGATTTGCTTAGCTTGTTTAAGTAGTCTTTCAGGATTTGGTTTATGGCACTGAATGTTATCTTTGAATTATTTCCATGTTTTGAAAAAAGTTAGGATTAAAGCTTGTGAGTTGTACTGAATCATAGGTATCCTATCATTTTCAGGTACACCAATCATAGGATTTTTTAAAAAGAATCAGTATAGTAATTACTGTAAAATCTAAAGTTTATTAATAATAGACAAACCCTTCAGGCCAACCTAGTTAGTGCTAAATAAGTGAGCTCAGTGGGCTGGTTAAACTAATTGATAATAATAGGTATTAAGTTTTTTAGTGTCTTAAAAAATGGGAATTTGAACCCATTTCCTATTTTTGTAGCATGTCGTTATAACGTAACTTCTGTGGATAAAGTGATACACATATTTTCATTGTGCAGAAGAATTCCTGATGCTTAGAATTGGATAATACATAGAGTAATTTTTGGAGACGGCATAGAAAGTAGTTAGTCAGATGTTACATGATCATGATTGTGCAACCTCTGCAATGCATTTATCTTTTTTTTTCAATATACAGAATACCGATACAGCACAAAGAAGCTCAATATCGAAATGTTAATTGTAAATTTAATCCCTGAGTCCGATGACGTTGCTCTTCGATGAGCATTAGCATTGAATGACTGTATGTCAAATAATTGTTTCTGCTAGGGACTTGTGTAACCTTCTGCTGTATACAAAAAAGCAGTATGTTATAGGATATCATAATGATACCATGCAAGTGTCACTGTTGCCTGAGATCATAGTTAGGTTGAAAAATTATAAATTCTAAGAGAATTTGAGAGTTGGCAACAGCCTTTAACATTACCAAACATTTTGGTTACATTTTACACCTGTCAATATTACCATACCATTTTCGTTGTTTGGAAGGCACTGAATTTTCATTTGTCATAGGCACTTCCTAAACTACAATTCATCTATAATAAAAATAGAAGATGTTTCTATATCAAATAGAGATGAAGAAATGTAGTTGCATGTTATTGAAGTAGTTACTAGATGCATGATGCCATCCAAGGCTATTCCCTCTTAGGAAGAAATAGAACTTATCAATACATCGAAACCCTGGACCCCCAACCCTGAAAGCATTCCAGACTAAACTGAGAATGAGAATACAGATCGAGGGTTGATAGTACTGTACATGGACTTCTTTCTCCTGTTGCAGCAAATGGTTGACTGCTTCTCTGTGGGTATGAGGCAGAAGTATAAAAAGAGGTTTGTGTATGAGAAGAGGTTTAAATCTATTTTTCTTTGGTGTTGAGAAGTCTGTAATTTATTTTATGTGCCGGGAGAGTTCTGGCTTAAGTGGCCCATATTCAGATAGGTATAAATAAAATACAAAAAGTTTCAATCAGAACATGAGTCACTAAGGCATATCTATTTTTAGTAATTTCATAATTTCCTTGTATGAAAGTGTCCAAAATTCAACACTGAATTTATAGTTATTTCTTTCATTACAGGTTACATGGAAGAATTTGGTATACTGCACTGTTCACCCTCATCTTGAGCGACCTTGAAGTCCCCTCATATGGCTCTTTAATGCCTAGAACAGAAACCATGATTGAAATGTGTCTTGTGCCTTAGGCTACTGGTTAAATTTTGCTATGTCTTGAGTGCTGCTTACAGTGTGGGAATAGTTCAAGGGCTTTGCAATATGGAGAAGTATAGGGACACTGCCTTTATGTTGTCCACACACACACACACACACACACACACACACACACACACACACACACACACACACACACACACACACACACACACACACACACACACACACACACCATTCTCATAAAGGGATTGGCTTCAAAGCTTTCCATAAAACAAGATTGTTATTATCCTGATAGGATTATTGGACCAGACCATTGCATCCCACTGTTAGGAAATCAGACTTCCCTTAGGGACGTGTTCTTGAATAAGAATTGTAAATGGAAGGAAGTAGAGTTAAAAGAAGTTGCACAGCTAAGTGAGAAGAGACCAATGCATCTGAGGCCAAAGGAACACCAAAGAGAATCTTTACTACCATCTATGTTAACCTCCATGTAACCTATAAATGGTTACCTTGGAATATTTCAATGTCTGCATTTTATGCATCAGCATTCACATTTTTGTCAGGTTTTCCTTGCATAAGATTAGATGTCCAAAGAGCTCTTTTGCATAGTCTTATGCCTGTACACTTTCAGCCTAAATTCCCTTGAACTTCGTCTTGCTCACTTTAATTTTCAATCCTTAATTTTCTATCCTTGAAACGTGAGATTTTTCTCTGATTCAGCTGTTAACACCAGGACATCTACACACAGAAGCTCTTAGGGTTCTCCCTCTCTTATTTCTCTATGTTTCTCTGTGAATAAGGTTAACTATGATTGGATCTGTGTAGAACTGTGATGGAAACCGTTTATCTCAAATTCTCTAGAAATAACTGCCATGGGATTCACTTAAGTTACTATACGATAAAGTACCAACACTTGCTTAGTGAGCCTTTTTTTTTTGTGTGTGCCTTGCCTGTGTAATGCCCCCTTCTAATTGCAGGCCTGGTTACTCCATTCAGTGCTTTTCTAAGATATGCTGACATATAGTTGCGTTTTCTTTCGTGATTCCTCTAATGAAGTCATTAATGTTAACAGATTTCTTATTCTTGCATCCACAACCACGCCAACACCCATACTTTAGTGTTCCCAGTTTCATCAGTCTTCCTATTATGTCTTTTGCACATTGTAATGAGTTGTATGAACCTTTACAAGTGATTGGTTTAATACTCTCTCCCATCCTTTTGGTCTCGTCTCTTCTGTAATTCAGCTTTAAAGTGCCTTGCATCAGATCCATCTTGTTTACATTCATGCAGTTTATAGGTATTTGTTGATATTAATCTATTGGTATAGGTATTCAGTCATGCTAGTTAATGGCCTCTTAATCTTGTTCTAAAGGCAAGTAATGTTTGCTCATTTTGAAAAGGCAGTTATTTCCATACATTCTGGTCAAAACATTAATAAGCCTTGTTATCCCTTTCTGCCTAGTCTTTGTCAGAATTGGGAATCGTCTTATCTGTTACTCTGCATAGGTCATTAATTACTATTGTGCCTTGCTGGCTCTTACGAGACAGCTGTAACTATTGCCTCCTTATATGTGATACACCTTAGGGGACTACTAATTACATTGCTGACTTGCATAACTTGCTGTAGATGGTACTTAAGGTTCCATTCAGCATCCCTTCTATCCCAACTGCTTTATACTTTTCAGCCATTAACTAAGAGCCCTTCTCGCCGGCATGTCCAACCTCATCTTTGTCTTTTTGGGTGTCAGTTTGGTGTCTTTTTGCTATTTATCTTTCATCGTATAGTCTTTCTAAATTAGATAAATCTGATTTCCTCCAGTTTCCTGTTATTTCTTTCTGTGACTGAATATTCATCTTCAGAGTGCAAAAGGTTTATTTTATTTTGTACTTGCTGTTGTTTATTCATAAAACCATTTCTTCAGACAATACAATCCACTGTAGAAGGAAAATGAAAAGTGGCAGGCCTCACTAACTGGCTCAGCTGTGCAGGGTCCTTAAGGGATACCCAATATTGTTGTGGCTAACTACTGATTCCAACTTCTTGGACTCATTGTGAGCTTTTAAGGCTTTTCAGTCAACTAGAGTGGGTCCAACATCCTTTCAACAATGACAGGTTACTCTTGAAATGGACTTTGTTTTCATGTATACCTAGGTATGTCCTATGAGGCAGAAATTTATGCTTTAGCTGTGAAGAAGTGTTTTATCTCTTTAACCTTTCTACCTTACCAATATTAGTTACTTGCAGCAGCCATTGTGTCTGTGCTCTAGAATTGGGGAGTGTATACACTTCCTGGCCCTACTTCACTGTGATTCTTCTGTTTTTGAAACCCATAATCCATGGGCCATATATCTAGTCTTGACTGTCAGGACAGGTAACACCATGTTTACTTAATGAATCCAATTTATGGTAGGTGAGATACTACAAGTCATTGCTCTCCTGTGGTATGAATGAAGGTCATCTCATTCTAGTTCTTTTAGCTGATAATGCTGGTTTACCCTGCAATTGCTCTTTCATTAAGAGCCATTGGGTTAATTTTTTCGTGACCATTGTGAATGGAACTGCTTGATCAACCTCCTTGGAAGTGGTCTAGTTTTGGAGCTTTTGGCCTTTATCACTCCCAAAGATCTTTTCAGAGCCTGGAATGAGCAACATTCTCTTTCCATTTCTTCCAATGTGTAGTATTTAAGAAGAGTTGGTTATTCTGCCATGACAGTTAAAATCTTCCTTGGGTTTGATGATATCCCCTCTGCCTTTCATAGGAGGGAACTTGACCCAGGCAATTCCTAGTCCTTCTTTTGTCAGGTCTTAGTACCAGAAGGGCTGTCTGTCTGCACTGTAGGATCCAAGTTGGCTGTACTCTTCATTGGTTTAGTTCCTCTTCCTAGTGAATCGGTCATCTAAAAGATATATTGAATAGAATTTTCTTGCTTTGCCAACTTTTGTTATGCATTTTTGGGACCTTGTATGATTTTGAAACTTAGAGTGTCTAATACAAACAAATTGAACCAACTGTTTGTTTGTGGTATCCAAAGCAAAAAGATCACCTGAGTAACCCAATCTCTGAATGTAGAACAATCCATACAATCAAACATAATCCAAATGTATATCAAATATTGGAAACAAATCATTAAAAAAAATTTTTGGCAGTCTTAAAACTTTTTCCATTTATTCATTTGTTGAATTTTTAAGAAATTGCAATGTAAGATTTAATATATTCACTAAGAACATTCTCTCTCTCTCTCTCTCTCTCTCTCTCTCTCTCTCTCTCTCTCTCTCTCTCTCTCTCTCTCTCTCTCTCTCTCTCTCACCTCACACACACACACACACACACACACACACACACACACACCTCAAAGTAATAGTGTTGATGTCACATTAAAACAAGCAATTGTAATAATGTATGCCTTCCCACTGTATTTATGGAAGACAACGACCAAAACTTCCTGCAGTAAAGAGACCTTGAATGAGAGGATATGGTAAACGGATTCTGATGTTATGTTTTTATTACTTCTGAAATTATGTGGCTGAAAACTTTTGAGTCAGTAATTGTGATTGTCATATTGGGTTCTTTTTTTTTTTTTTTTTAGTAAAATGTGTCCTGTGTTTTACTGATGAGTAATAAATACCCCACCAGAACAAACCTGTTGTTTTATAGATAGCGTCTACAGTATTATTATTTTTAGGCTAGTAGACCAAGTTTTATCATTTATTTAGTCCATTTTTAAAATTTTGGTGGTGCTTTTTGCATCCACAGAGTACAATGTATTGCTGGGCACATTATTTAGTGCCCAGCGGCTGGTTCCTCTTACTGCCAAGCTTTGGAATACTTTGCTCCATCCTTCAGAGTACTTAAGTTCCTTTTAGAGCAAAGCTCACTTCTCATTCTGGACTAGTTTAAGGCAGTAGGATACCCGAACCAACATCCTAAATATGACAGAAGTAGTAAGAAAAATGTCGTTACCTTCCTGCCCAAGCAGGTAACTGACTGTCTTGATGTCGTTATTTGTACTTCATATAATTACATGAAAACTTTTTTTTATTTTTCAGGTCCTTCCCCTCTCCCGTCTGTTTTGATGAAAGATTATGTCGTCAGCTTGAAAGTGAAGCTTTTGAATAGAGTGGGGTTGTGGGAAGGATGTGGCACGCCATCATCAAATTGTTGTCCCTCACTCCTATGTAAGCCTAGGTTTTTCTTCTGTTTTGGTTATTCTGCCATTAGAGTACCAAAATAATAAGACATAAATGCATTGGTTTGTACTTACAGAAGAAAATTTTGAAAGGTAGTAAAGTATTGTATTTTGTTTATATGCTCATGGTTTTATGTGGACCTAGACTAAAATGTTTGTTGAGAGTCAGTCTTGTATAGTTACTGTCATTAATTTGTCATTAGTCCATTTAGTGCCAAGTGTTGATCATTTCTAGCCCTGTCACTCGTGACCTGATCCATTTTTGTTTTCTAGAGATGAGAACTAAGTGTCATATCCAAAAGCTGCTGTATATTGCATCTTCCTCCAATAATCCTAACTCATATTTGTGTCCATCATCATACACAATTTCTTTTAGGATTTGCCTCCTTTTCACTAATTCAGTTCCTTTTTTCATGGGCTCATCTATCATTAACACACTGTCTTGACCATTCTATGAATTTGAGTACCCTTGACATTGCATCTAGACTCGTCCTTGTTTCATATTTGTCCTTTTAAGGAGACAGCTACAACCTACCCATTCTTCCTGATTTGTCCAACAATCTTTTCTCCCCTTCAAGTCTCCCATTTCTGCACTGTAGAGCAAGGTGGTTTACCCCTTTTTGCAACTTTCATTTTGAGCATTCCCTCTCTCTTACTTGTCACACCTCCCAATATCTTCCTATTTCATCTTTCCAGACTCTTGCCGCACCAACTTTTTTCTCTAATCTATTCATGTCTAAGTCATGTATGTAGCCGTAGGGGCTAGTGCCATGGGTGCACCTTATGCCTTGCACTGTAGGCATTACTTAAGGTTCTTTGCAGCATCCCTTTGCCTAGCTGCAACCCCTTTTATTCCTTTCTTCCATCTTACTTTCTACCCTCTCTTAACAATTGTTTCATAGTGCAACTGCTTTGAGGTTTTCCTCCTGTTACACCTTTCAAACCTTTTTCTGTCAGTTTCCATTTCAGCGTTGAATGACCTCATATAGGTCCCAGTGCTTGGCCTTTTGCCTGAATTCTGTAATCTGTATGCAGTTGGTCTCTTGCAAATGAAAATATAATTGCATATAGCATAGTTTTTACTCGAAGTTTTCATATGAAAATAGTAGTCATGCAGTGTACAATACATTGTTTACAGTAATTAAACCATAATAGATTTGGGTCTGACTCTATTAGCCATTACAAGTCATGGCTAACACTTATATTCCTTTATGTTTACCCCATATTGCTGTATTCTTAATATTGGAATGCTTCAATACAAATATGGTATGGCCTCCTCATTCAGATGCTCTTTTAAATCTATTCAGACTGGTAAGGTTGCCCTGCTTAACCAGGCATCCTCTGTACCATTGACAGCTGGATTTTATATGTGTAGTTGTTTCAGGTTATTTAATTTTGTCCCTTCAGGCTACGTACATTTAAAAGGCGTTCATGATGCTTTTCAATGCTGCTTGAACTATACACACCTTTTGCATGTCATGTATCTCATGTTGGTGCTGAATTAACTTTGCTTACTGCTTTAAACATGTTTGGCCAGCTTCTGAATTTGTCTTTCTTTGACCTTCGTCTATTTTAACCATCAATCTCGTTTTGTATCTGTCTAATGTGTTTTCTCGTTTCATTTTACTTTGCCTCCTTAATAATTATTTTAACCTTATACTTAGTTAGCATCCTTCACCGGATTATGGATCTCACAGCTTCTTAGATATTATGTTACCATATCCCCTTTTGTGTCCATGTAATCTTCAGCCTTCATATTTACTTGTCTGACTTAACCTGTAACCTGTGCTTTGTAACTTCAAGCTCGGTCAGCAGTACCTCACATTTCTCCAGCTTTGATATTAATTTTTTTCTTAGACACTCAACATGTGAGGTATTCTCTCTCCCTTCAAAATACTTTTTCCAGCATGTATGAGCTCAGCCCAGGTCATAGTTTATGGTTCTCAGTCTGCCATTTTTCTATTCTGCCAGACACCAATTGTGAAGTTATCAACTTTATTCTCATTATTAAGTAGCCATTAACTTCATGTTCAGTGCTTCTCTCCAACACTATTGCTAGTTCCTCCATGTGCTGTCAATAAGATGACAGTTGTCAGTCTGTATTTTGCTTCATTATCATCATTACCTCCAATGCTGTACAAACAGTGGGGATCAGTGAAGTTCTGTCACTCGTGTCCTCTGTTCTTTGTCATCCCAAATCTCTACTCATCTCCAGCCTCCATTCTCATAATTCTCACCCTATCCAAGCAGGTCTGGGTCTTTCAACTCTTCTGGTGCCTATAGGAGACCATCTGAGACCTCGTGTTCCTTTTTTCACTATTTCGCCTGCATATGGATTATCTATAAGATTCGTTAGAGTGTAATTTCTAACTATCCTGCTATATGACTCCTAATATTCTTCTTATAGCTTTTCCCAGCCCAAGAAGAACCCTAAAAGGGTTCAGAGGTCTGGTTAAACAAATCATTTATAACTAATTCTTATAGCTTTGTTTCCAAATAAAATAATTTTTAATTGTTTTACTGTGATTCATGTGTGTATAGCAATGCAGATTGTTCAGTACTACATGTTTACTGCGTACACACTTATTTTCGTTTCATGTTTATTTCCCCTGGCATTGCTTGGAATATCATTACGCCTGACTTTTGTATTCCAGCCCAAGAAGAATCCTATAAGAGTTGAGGTTTGGTTAAACAAATCATTTATAACTAACTAACTAACTGACTTGTGTAATCTGTTGTCTGACTACATTTTCATTTTAACTCATTCATAGTTGCTAAAACCCTCCCGTTTCCAAACTGAATTCTTTGTATTTCTCCCACTAACAAAATTGTGTACATGAAAGTTAGTTACTCTAACCCTCAACTCCATACCCTCTCTACAGTACCCATCACCATCACAAGTAGGTTGGACTTACCTACTGTGTCAAACCAATTGACTCTTTTATTGATTTACTTGTGCACTTCATTTGCTCATTTTTCAGACATTCCCTTCTGTCTTCGGCACAAGTACATACCCACCTTTTGATAGAGACGTAGAGGATTAGTCAGTCCCACATGAAGTTGAACTTCAAGAGCAAAAGCATATTGATTACTTCTCTATGAGTCTGACTGGAAAAATTCTTCAGTAGTGAATGCTGCAATCGAGCTTGGTACTGTTTTGCCATGTGGGGACTTGACTTTTGATGAAGTTGCTTGAATTGGTGGTCTTCATTTCCCGTCAGTGATAAGAATTCAGGCTTAATAGGTTCTGAACATGGCAAAGGTGCTCGTGCTACTTTAGCAACAACTTCCATTGTCATTCTTAGTCCTTAAGTGTTAAGGTATTGCATTTAGCTGTAATTTTAAAGAACATGAAGGTACTGTATTTGTCCATTTCGGTGTGGGTATGTCACTCTTATGGATTCCAGAGGTTTTTCATTCGCTGAAAGTTACATTGTGAAGTCTTGATATCATAGGTTTTTATTCTCTCCTAGTTTTTAATTGTGTTTAGTGAATTTTATTTTTATTTTCCATTTCCAACCCTTTAAGGTCTGTACTGTTTGGAACAAACATTGTCTTTAACAAAACTTGCTGTTCAAGTTTTATACATTTTAGTTAAATGCATTAGAATACATTGTAAACAATAATAACAGGAATCACATACTCTCTTCCCATTGTTTAATTGAGGATGTATAGATCTGTGGTGATGTATACAGTGGTCAACATTTTCTTTCTCCATTGTTCATATAATTCTTAGTCCAAGGATTTATCAGGACTTGATGACTGTTGAAAGCAGAGAACTAACACCAGTGTAGTTTCATCCTCAGATTTTATCCCTCTACAGTCTATAGCATGTCTAAGCACATTCATTCCGAGTCTAGTAACCGTATGCCGGACCTCTGAGGGTTCCTTCGCAGAAAGCATAAGCATAGACACTGCTTATGATGATTTGGATTTTCTGAGGGAAAAAAAGGTGCAACAAATCTAGAGGTGCCATTAGGATTTGTTACTTGTGATCACATCATCAAGTACAATTTATCTTTTGTCTTTTCCTTATATGATTGCAGACGTTGTAGGATGAGTGGTCTATTTCCTTTCAACCAGTTTACGAAGCATAATTAGTGGGCTGTAGAGGTGGTGTTGGCCAGCAATTCCTTTGGTAGCCTTTTGTCTTGTGAACTAAATGTCTATTGGCATTTTTTAAAGAGTTCTTTGGCATGACTTATAGAGAGATCGGCTGTTATCCATGGGCTGACATTCCCCAGCTGTTATTGTGGTCTTTATGAACGCATAAGACTCGTAGGCACGACCTTGGTGACTGTCACCTTTATGGGTCTACACTGTGCTGAGGATGTGGGTAGGGTATACCTGGAATTACCAACCCTAGAGGGTGAATCCTTGCTTCACAGTGGCAGTTCGTACAGTTACTTTATCTGTTATGTTTTCTGCAGAGGAGTGTTCTATTTTTGAGGCCTTGACTTTAAGAGGCACTTGGACTACTCCAGACACACTGGTGTTGTTGAAGTGCAAGACTATAATTCAAGGAGTTTTGTCATCATCCCTACAAAGCCACCCCTTGCCTATCGAATTTTAAGAATCTGCTAACGCAAAATTCCTTGTGCAAGAGCAAAGCAGTCTCCTGCAGACGTGTTTAGAAGCACCCTTTGCCTACGATTCTGACTGAAACATGAAAATGGTTAGGCAGTGATGGTGGAACGATTAGGCCCAACTCTGCTTGACTTTTTTTTTTTTTTTTTTTATATTCAGCAGACCAGCATTCAAGTCTTGCTTGATAAGCTAGTTTTAGTTTTTATACAGTTACTTGTTTAGACTTTGTTTCCTTTGTGATACTGCTAGCTTTAACTGAATTCTTGCAAGATTAGTTTGGTGTGAAAACATTGATTTTTCAGTGTGATAGATCAGTATGAAAGTATCTGAAACAACCATGGTGTTAAGACATTTAATTTTCTGATAGTTTTGTTAAAGCAACCCTAGTCCTTTCTGAGATAAAACTTAGTGTATCGCTAGATGGTTCAGAAGTGAAAATTCACTTGCATTAATACCCCTCTATTTTAAAGTGTAACAACGCTAACAAAGGCTTGATTCAAATTATATGATTTCTCCACTCGTCCTAAAGTGTATAAAGTAGTCTCCTTGGTAATAATTGTAGGTTTGCCAACCTTGAGGTAGTTCAAAAATAGGGAAATGATTTGCTTAACAGCTAAAGCTGACATGAAAGGCATCTGTAGAGCTCATAGGCTGCTTGTTTTGAAATCTTCGTCTCACTCTCTTTAGTAAAGTATTATTCATTAAGTAGCTAAAAAAAAAAAATCAAGATAAGCTGAGAGGTTAAACCCAATGTTTAAATCTATAAGCCATACTAGCGTCACAGACGCCTTGCAGAAATGGTGGTGTAGCCTATATAAAATTGTACAATAGCAGAAATAAAAACAAATAACCAAACAGTCTTTTATTTACATCCAAAACGATACATTTTAAATTTTTGGGGTTATTCATCTTGACAACAAATGCCTGGAAGAATTTTGTATTCCTTGGAGCCAGCATTGCAGTGCCCGAGGAGGGAGCATCCTCAGCGGAAGGCATGTAACCAGTCAGTTATCAGCTTCAAAGCCAACTCGAGGAGCTGTTTTCAAAGCTGACAGCAGATTGCCAAAATGGAAAAAGCTTAAGTACCCCCTTTGTGCTTATCCAGATGGATTCCCGTTTTCTGTCACTTTCTGAAGAAAGTCTGATCAGTTCAAATGTCAAAGACGACATATGTAATGGGAGTCCAAAGGGGAATGTTACACCACTAAGACAAGCCTCTGAACACGTCATTCTTATGGCTGTAATTTTGTACTAAGAGCAAATAACTTGGCTCAGTGTAGTATCAAGAAACATGCCAATAAAACCACTTACAGATTTTTACAGCCAGAGTTTCATTCTAATGGAAAGCATAAAGGCCAAAGAAATCATGTCCCGTTTCAATGGATAACATGCACACCTCTACGGGTGTTGAACATGCATTTTTCGTCATTTCAAAACCATCTCTCTTGTCCACGTCTTATTATAGAAAACGGGTTTCATTCACCCTCATAGAAAACCAGAGAACATTCAGCAGAAGTACACTAACTACGATAAATATATTCTCGGTTATTAGCCCTTTTTAATACTGACTTTGTACTTGACAGAATACTTAACCTTGAGCTGTAATGATAACTCACTTGTAAATATTAATAAATATGGATGTTTATCCTTACTTTCAGAGATATTTATATGTAAAATAACTAGTTTCTCAATATGGAGTTGACTTAAAAACCTAGCATACTCCAGGTGTTTAACAGCCTATTCTTTGGCGTAGTCTAGCATTTTGCCACCAAATTTTACACCAGTATGTCCGTAAAGATGATAAAATTGACCATTATCCCTGTTTATTAACACGAGAAACTTCAATTTTACCATCAACAATGGCCACTGATGTAAAATAGCATTAAATGCTGAAATGTCATGAGAATATATTGCTGTGCTAGCCCTAAATGCAGAAATATTGCTATACTAGCCCTAAATGCAGAAATATTGCTATACTAGCCCTAAATGCAGAAATATTGCTGTGCTAGCCCTAAATGCTGAAATATTGCTATACTAGCCCTAAATGCAGAAATATTGCTGTGCTTGCCCTAAATGCAGAGACATTGCTATACTAGCCCTAAATGCAGAAATATTGCTGTGCTAGCCCTAAATGCAGAAATACTGCTATACTAGCCCTAAATGCAGAAATATTGCTGTACTAGCCCTAAATGCAGAAATATTGCTATGCTAGCCTTACATATATAAGTACTCCTGTCACTGACTTCACAGCCTTTTTATTCCCCGCTAGAAACAATATTCTTACAGAACTTTTTAAAACTGAAATAACCCATTCTCACTGATAATACAGTATTAGCCTTCATTCTTTAAACACCCATATCCTGACAGACTTCATCGCTGTAAATTTGTCAACGAAATGCACCCCATTGTAACTTGTAAAACATCAATTGCCATACTGCTTCACCTGCTTAACCAGAGTTTACCTACTGACATTACAGTAATTTGAAATAGTCATTGGCTAATACGTCTTGCTAAAATTTCATTTTTGATGACATTACATGCATTTTAGGTATTTAACTTCACTGGGAATAGAGAATTTTTGCTGAACAAAGTTTTTGCCGATATTCAAAAATACTAACTTTCAATAATAAATAAACCTCATGATGTGCTAAGTTGAATATTTACCACTTCGAGATCTTGTGCAAACGATCTTCTAAACAATTAGTATTGAATTTTTTAGTCAAATTCAAGCTTATTACTTATGAATTTTCCCCTCTGTGCACAATATTTATTTGCCAAGTATGAATAATCATCCATTCTTCTCAGATGTCTTGCAAACAAGGGATTTATGAGAAACTCAAAAGTAATGAAAAAATTAAATGAACTTTATTTAAAACTACAAGTCATCCTTCCAATCTTTATTACAGCAAAATCAATTGATCACACCAAGACACATACCAACTTCTCAAGAGCAGACAAGTGACTCAAATGCCTAATACATCATCTCATGGCCCAACACCATTCAATGTAAGTGATTGAGTCGGGTAAATGGTCAGAGACGTGCAAAACTACTATCCTCCTGTCCCGTTCTTCCTCCCCCAGCAGGACAGCAGGTCGGACTAACGTCAACCTTCACCGTACACGTGGATCACCAGGCCAGTTTAGGCTCTGTGGGATAACACCTTACAAATTAATCTCATTGTCAGCCAATTAGGGAGGAATATCCAGTACCTGATTTGGACATTCCTTACGGTATTTTGGAGATGGGATGTTATCTCAAATCTTTCAGTTTACAGTTTGGTCAAAACTGAAAAAAAAAAAATCAGTTTTGTACTGATCACCAAAACAAGCTCACAAGATGAAGACCTGACTTTTTCACATTTTCTCAACTGATACAGGACTATAAACATGTCCTGTTTGTTTAGCTTATCAGAATAAGGCAACAGGATTATAAGAATTGTGTTTTCTTACTGGAAAGGGTGACAAATCTATGTAAATTACAGTTTCATATTGCTCATATGAGCAGGTCTATAAATCGAGTTTCCCTTGCTCATTACAGCAGGGTTACAAGATAGTAAAAACACTGCCTTTTCATAACAACATTCAGGACAGGACTACCACTGCTAGAATTATGACCATCGAGTATTGAACAGGAAAACTTTACTGAAAGCTTACTGCTCCTAATTAAGACAACCTAATAACTTGCCTATGAAAAGATAATACCTTACCAAACTGCTGACAATCTTCAAGTTTCCCATAACTTGAGCATGCTTTTTTTGTCATAATTTAATATATGCCCTTGGCCCTTTGTCACTTTTCTTCAAGAATGACAACTCACTTCTTTAAAACATTTTTAATTACATGAACCTATGCAGCAAGCCTTCCAAAATTAACATAATTTTTATGTACAAAACTCTTCCAACCTCACACAATAAAGACAAAATATTCCCACACAACTGATACACTTTATAGGTACAAAACTCCTCCAAACTGACACATATTTTGGGCACAAAACTCCCCCAAAATGACTATTTTTTTAGGTATGGGCTCACCTGGAAATTAGATATGTCAATGAAATGAAAAATACAAAAATTCCATGAAATTATTTTAAAACAGAAAGAATGACATAAGCTCTGCCAAAATTCAACTTAAATGGCCCTTTTTGAGTATAAAAATCTTCAAAAACTGACATACTTTCAAGATACAAAACCCTCCCAAACTGATTAATTTTTTCGGGTACGCAACTCTCCCACCCTGACACACTTTTTGGGTACATAACTCCAAACTGACATATTTATGATACAAAACTCTCCTAAACTGTTATGCTTTTTGGATACAAAATACTCCTCAACTGACACACTTTTTGAGCATAAAACTCAAACAAACTGACAATTTTTTAGCATGAAACTCGAACCGACACATTTTTAGCATGAAGCTCTAACAAACTGACACACTTTTTGAGAGTAAAACTCTAACAAACTGACACACTTTTTGAGCATAAAATTCTAACAAACTGATACACTTTTTGAGCATAAAACTTTAACACACTGACACACTTTTACAGCATAAAACTCTAACTAACTGGCACATTTTTTAAAAATAAAACTAACAAACTGGCGTACTTTTTGAGCATAAAACTCTATAAACAAACCGACACTTTTTGAGCATAAAACTCTAACAAATTGACACACTTTTTGAACATAAAACTAACAAACTGACACAGTTTTTGAGCATTAAATTCTAACAAACTAACACTTTTTGAATATAAAACTAACAAACTAACAAACTTTTGAGCATAAAACTCTAAAAAACTTACACACTTTTGAGCATAAAACTCTAAACACTGATACACTTTTTGGGTAGAAAACCCAACCAACACTTGCACACATTTCTGGTAAAATAATTCCCTTCCCAATTGTCTTTCCTCAGGCAAAAAGCCCTCCATTTTTAGGCATAGCGCTCTCCTAAAGAGAAAAAAAAAAAAAAAAAAAAAAAAAAAAAAAGCTCCCTAATCATAAACTGGCAAATATATATAAAAAAAGTCTCACTTTTTTATGAAAAACCAACACTCTTTCCATTTAAAAAATCTCAAACAAACTAAATTTCAGAGAAAAAAATGCTTCCTTGAATTCACAGGCTTTCTATACAAGCGTCTCTCCCAAGCTTAACAAAATAACACTTTCTTGGGAAAAAACTCTCTTAAACCAACAGACTTTCTGGGAAAAAAAAAATTCCAATACTGCTGAACTTTCAGGGCAAAGGCACACTCCCAAACCTAAATACTTTCGGGACCAAACAAATACAAATTTCCAAACTTTCAAAGTGAAAAACTCATGAACTTACATAATTTTTGATCTTGAAACTCCCAAGCTATGAAATGTCGTTATCCTTAAGCTACAAAATATCCTAAGATATGAATGGACTTTCAAATAATAAGCCTAATTCCACACAAACTAATAAAGACACCCACTACAAAAATCCGACAATCTAAGACTTTCTTGACAAAACAATTAAAACACTTCCAGTGCAAAAAAAAACTTCATAGCTAATGGACTTTCTAGGCAAAATCTAACAAATGAAGACAACTTAAATGCAAAAGCATCAAAGCTAATCACATTCTGTTTGCAAACCTACAGTAAAACCAACAGACTGTGAAGGCCAAAGCAATCGTACAAACTTTGTCAATGAACATATATCACTAATAACCTTTCTACTGGGAGAATATCACATACTAAGACTTTCTAAACCACTAATATATCACAAAAGAACACAGTTTCTGAATGCAAAAATTTTTTGAAAAATAAACTTTCTGAAGGAAAGGAACCAAGAGGAAACAAGCCTTCTCCAGATCCTAAGAATCGTGATTTAACAGATTTTTAAAAGTAAAAGGTTTCAAAATGAAATTTCTGAATGCAATATATATGAAACTTTCTTAAATTTCAAAGAATAAACTGATAGATTTCATGAAATGTAAAGTATCCCAGACTAGCATACTTTCTAAATTTAACACTATTAGGAACTATCAGACTTCCTTAATCAAAATATAAACAGGAACAAAGACTATCTGAATCCCATTTTTCTTATATAAATACTTTCTGAATCCTATCCACTCCCAATCTCCAATCACCTTGCATTGGGGTAGTGCCATCCGTGCAACTCGCATGGTGCACTGCAGGCATTACTTTAGGTTCTCTGCAGTCCCTAGCTGCAACCCCTCTCATTCCTTTTACTGTATCTCCATTATTATTGTCATTCTTCCATTTTGCTTTCCAGCCTCTCCTAACAAATGTTTCATAACACAACTGCAAGGTTTTTCTCCTACTACAACTTTCAACCATTTTACTCTTAATTTTCCTTTCAGCACTAAATGATCTCATACATTCCAATGCTTGGCCTTTGGCCTAAATTTTACATTCCATTCCAAAATCGTTACTGCAAACTAACACAACGTCAATAACAACTGTCACAAACACATGCTGAATGGCACACCATTGCCCCGAATCAACACTGGTACACCAAATTCCAGTGTAATCAACCAAGTTATGAATACTAAACTCCACTGTCACCAAGTGATTTTTGTATATCAAATTCCCGGTCACCAACTCACATCTGAATTTCAAATCCACTGTCAACAAATAACATCTGAATACCATACTATTACAAGCAAACAATTTCTGGATGCCACTATTACAAGCAAACACTTTCTGGATGCCAAACACCACTACAGTATTGCAAACTAATTCTTCCTATATTGCATACATCACTGTCATGAAGAAAGCTTTTTCTTGGTCCAAGACTTTACCATCATGAAGGAACTTTATAGGAATCCTATCCTGAATAAAAAAATTCCACCACAGTCTACTTCTTAGAATTATAACCCAGACACATCAAGCCTTCTGTACATCGAAGTTAACATAAACTTTAAAATCCATAACACTGGTCACAACGTCTTATTACAGTTTTCAAAAACCAAATTGTTAACAATACTTTTGAATGTCAAAACTTAGTTGTTAAGTTTTCTCATTGTAACACATCACAACCCAGGACTTGACTAAAGCCCAAACCACCACCATAAGAATGACAGCTTTAATCCAAACCAAGGATTACTTCATTAGACTTTCTGAATGCCATTACCATGTGTAATACAGTATACACTTCAATCTTTCTAAAATTCCAAAAGATCAAAATTCTGAAAACATCACAAATCCACAGACATCTTCAAAGGTAAATTGCAGATCACTGTCCAAATCTAGGAAATGAATAACCTAGATCCTAATCATTGCCTGAAATCAAGTTACACAAGATCAAGTGTATTACCTCTAAGATCCACTCAGCCCAACAAGTTTTAAAATGTTTTAGTATGGGCTGTCAAGACAACTTCGTTGAAGCGATAAGGGTAAATCAGTTTTGAATCTAAATCCCCAAGAAGCTAAGAAACCACATATCAGATAACCAACAATGTACTCCAAGCTATACAAAGCAATTCCTCAAAATAGTACAACCACTACATAACCACATGGCATCACGAAGACATACAGTTTATATTTCTAATTCTAAGCGCTAACACCAAGTTCGGTTAACCACTACATTGTACTACATTTTCAATTCCTTCTAGGCTCAACAGGAAACCAGAAAATATCTGAAATCAATGAGACAACATTAACTGAAGTAAACATCTTCAAAATTAACATACAATATTTGAGTACCTTCTCAAGGAAAGGTCAACTAACTTATCCATAGTTTCTATTTCTTCCAATTTGACCAAGCTTCTCACAGGAATTATTTCATGACAGTTAAATCTCAATTTGGAAAGTAACCCAAAAATGAGGACAGGGAACACCATCATTCTAAGAATCCGCTTTTGCATTCAGTAAAACCAAGATATTTTCACAATAACACAAAACTCCAAATATGCCTTTTAGTATAGTATATGGTGATCGTACTTTAACCTTATCAACACAACAGATCTTCATCATCCTTTCCATGCTGGGACAAAAAAATCCTTCAAAACTCCTCCAAAATTCACATATAAACACCTGCTTTTGACTAATTACTAACGATGTTATCAGTTTGTAAGGCTTCTCACACATCCTCTAAAAACATGGCCAGCGTGATATTTATCCCTCCTTTATGTCAAGTACACGAATAAAATGCTTGCCTACGATGACAAGGTGTTTAAGCCCCAGGCTGGTACCACCTTTTGAGAAGATGGCATGTATCCAATACGTAATTAAAAGTATTGACATATAATGACCAAAAGGATAACGCTCTTTATAAATGTTCTGATACACTTAATGTATGTTTTAAGACATCTGGCGGGATATTAATTATATTCTGTGCTTGGCAATAATTTTATGAAGCAAAATTTCTTATAAACTCTTGTAAGATAAAAACCAGCATGTGATATAGTTAATCATATCCCAAGTCAGCAAATGAATAAATTCTGCCCAAGAAAATAAGCTTTCTAATTCTCGTAAACAAATGACATGGACTGAGCCAGGAAAATGTTTTACACAAAGGAAACTACCAGTTGGTGCACCATACTGAAAACATGCTAATCTTAGGTATAAAAATCTCTGAAGATAGATCAAATAACCCTACCCATAAGTATTTACAAGTAAAATTATCCACAGAGCTCTAGGGTATGAATTCTATTGACTAGAAACCCAGTTATACAAAGACTAACAAGTCTGACAATATACACATCGCAAACACTGCCTCTTGCTCGATGTTTCTTTCTTTCTACAAGACTAAATACAAGAATTAAGTTCTGTAACAAGATGTGGGAGAAACCCATGTAGGAAATCTCAGTGAAAAATGAAAACACAATGACGAAATGTGTGCAAATTGCAGATTTTCTTACACGTTTTGCCTGGTAAACATGAACCATGTTTTTGGCCACTATGCATTTGTTTGAAACAAAATTCTAGCTGTAAACATCTATAAGGTCACTACACTTGATCATAAGATACTACACATCAAGCAAGTATTTGCTTAGGGTAAGAACTAATACAGCCATAAGATTGAACATAACGCTATGGCTCATCTCAGTGGTTACACCCACTTCGGACTACCTGTACATAAGTCTTTTTTTACATTTGAAAGGTCTAACATTCTGCAGCAGAGAATGACTAAACTGAAATACATCTGACAAAACACAAAGGAAGCATGCACATAAGCTCCTCCAATCTTGGCAATTAGCTGTCAATTTAGAAAACAACTCTGAGTCTACTTCGAAGCTGATAACTGACTGGTTATAATATCTCCTGCTGAGGACACTCTCTCCTCGGGGCACTGCAACGCTGGCACCAAGGAGTCATTTATTTTATATCTTTCCAGTTAGTTTTCTGTCTAAATTATTTACAGGTTCCTACTTACACAATGTATTTTTAGGATGATTTCTGTACTTCAGCTTACGTCCCTTAGTACTGTAATGAGAAATTATTTATAGTTTTCTTTAACCTCCCATATTTATACAGTAGATTTCATTTTTACAGATTGCTCTAGTTCTCACTTTGTCCTTAATTCTAAAAACAAAAACCTCACTTCTCAAAAGTTAAGATAAATTCACAAATTAAACCATGGCACAAAACATTAATTAAGTCAATTTATGACAAAACTTTAGAATGGATTTACATTTCTGGACCAAACAAAACACTTCGCACCTAAAGATTTACCACAGTTCATACTCTTAACACAGTAAGAAGCAAATATCTGAGAACAGGCACCAAATGGACAGGTATGAAGCAATAAAAGCACCTAGTCTTCACTGTGCACAGGGGGCTTTAGGAAGGCATGTAGTGCCTCAGACTACTCCAGCAAAGTGTGCTAAGTATGTAGTGATGCTTCTAAACATGTACAGTGTACATATAAGAAGGCTTCAGCAATATACTGTTGGTATAAACTGATGCTTCAGAGATGCATGTAAGATTTCAATGAAGCACAAGGGAACAGGGCTTCTTCAGCAGTGTAATAGAGAATGATTGTGTCTTAATGTGAAAGAAGCTTTCACAGTGCGTGAACAGGGTATTTTCAGCAAAATTCGGATTATTACTAATAAAAAGCTAAACCAGACCAATGACTTAATTTCCATAATTCACAGGTGTGGCCTGAAAGTTTTTACCTTATGAATTGATTATAATAGAGCTTTTTTTTTTTTAAACATTGCAACTTCTGACAAATTTAATCATTGGAAAAACTGATCATGAGGAGGGTTCTGGCAAAATCTGTGTGTGTGTGTGAGAGAGAGAGAGAGAGAGAGAGAGAGAGAGAGAGAGAGAGAGAGAGAGAGAGAGAGAGAGAGAGAGAGAGAGAGAGAGAGAGAGAGAGAGAGACCCTGTGGATCTTGTGCAAGAATGCATCTTTACTGCTACAAAGTGTTAAAGTCATCAGAACTGCTTCTACAGAGCACAAAGTGTGCAATTCTGCATCTTCTAAACTGTGTTGTTGGTAAACAGTGGTCTATGATAAAAGCAAGCACAGGAAACTGAAGAAATGCCATTGAATGAGTAATGTGTGAATGAAAAAAAAAAAAATTGAATAAGAATGGGAGGGCAAGAGGATACTAGAAGCAGAAAAAGTTTCTAGACTATTCATAATAATTCATAGAAATATCTCAGTCTTTGTTTCTATGGCTAAATAACACTGCAAATAATTATTGCTAATTCATATTACAAAAGAATTTGACCAAAGGAGACAATTTGTTTATTCACTGTCCTCAAATTAGAAACTTCTCAGGCCTAGATTATATTTTCTTACAATTTTAAAGAATTATTTTTGGTGCTTGAGTTTAAATCAATTGTAATCTTACTCTGTTGTACCGCGAGCCTCGTAAAGATGACCCAAGTTAATCTTAAAACAAAGTAGAGTTACGAGACTTTGTGAGAACTGGACGAAAAGCTGAAATGCAGAAGTCACTGTACATCAAATTCCAAGTACAATTTAGTATTACAACAGTTTTTCATCATTTAAATTTTCAAGTTAAATTTTTCACATTACTGGTAACTTAATCCTGACTTGATTATACTACTGAAATAAAATCAGAATTAAATGAAACACGTTAACATACACAAAAAGGATGTTTTTACCATTAACCTACAAAATAAAAATCCATATTTCAAGACACTATGGCACTGGGCATTCTCAAATTTACAGAACCTACAAATTTTAATTAATGAACGTGAATTTCTAAACTTTCACAATTAAAAAACCAAAAGCATCCAGAAAATAGCCTCAACTAAAGATAACTACAAACATTGTAATGACTTTGTTCTAAAGACAAAACTCTTCCTTTAAAATCTCACTTTTGATAAGTATTTGAAAATTCACTGAAGCTATGCAATAATCTGTACTTTGCATATGGTTTCATACCGAGGCCTTTTTATGGTAAGTATCCCTATAATAAAAAAAAATTCAACACCATCAGATCATCTCTTTTCTATAAATTAATGCCTTTTATCTCTTCCTGAGCTATTCAATTTCTTCAACCTAACCTTACTCCAATTTACACCATTCATGGGAAATCACTCCCTACATGAAAACCTTACAAGGAAAGAGATATCTTGTTAACTAATATACCATCTAACTAAATGGCTACTAACCTAACTGCTAAGAAGTCCACTTAAAAATGAATTTCCTATTTTCACATTTATAATGAAAGTCTGGAAAATATTTAGTCCACTAGCAAAAAAAAAAAAAAAGTTTTCAAGGCAATTTGCAATCTTCAAGATAGTCAATGTGGCATTAAGATAAAGAAACCCTTCTCATAACTGAGTTCACTTATCCCTTCATATACAAAAAATATCCTTAAGTTTACTTATTCACAGGCCTAAGATACCTATTTCATTTAAAGAAACACTTTCAGTTTATTTACTGAGTCATCTACCTAAAATATAATTTTCAGTAAAACCAAACTATCCTCAAAATAATGCATTCAATTTGAGTAATGACAAAATCCCCTGAAAGTGGTTCTTTGAATTTGATTTTGTTAATTAAATTACTATAAAGAACTACTCTTGATGTAACACTTTCAATTTGGAACCTTCATATGCTAAGTGTCTTGAAACATATGCAGATGCCATGGTAATGATGCTCTTGATAAGATACTTAGCAGCACTTAGTATATAAACTTTTATGATAAACAGTAAGCAAGATGCATTATTTTCATGGCAAGCTTTGTACAAATATACCACTGTCAATCACTTGACAATTAAAGCAAGTTCTCCATTTGTTAATAAAATTGGAATAAGAATAAACTAAATTCAGAAATATCTAGTAGCCTGGAGTGTAAACATGTAAATTCTTCATAGTGTGATATCCCTCCTGTATCAAGCACAGTCTGTATATAACCTAAGTCCTCAGGTATAAATACTAACACCTGTGTAATATTACAATGACATATGACCTAGAGACTATCATAAATTCAAAACTCAATTAAGTGATATAATTCAATAACTAAAACAAACTATGGATTAACACTACGAAGAGTTTATGAGAAACTTATCTCCAAGTCCCTACTATGATGGAGGCTATTTATACTGTATACCTGTAAGACTTGCTAAAACAAATTATCAGAATTCATTTGTATTTTAGCTGAAAATATCAATTCTATGAAAGTTAATACTTTCCACAAAACTATTCCTACCTCTACTGATATCCACAACATTCCAAAAATTCAATCAATTCTATTCTCTCTAAATGAATTTGTGCTTATTATATATGCACTTCAGGAAAATGACTGAAAATAAGAAAAATAATCTACTATAAATCTTGAAAGAACTTAGGTGTATATATATATACTTTGTACCTACATGAGTATGCACTGAACAATAACATAGTGGACTAGACACACAGTGGATTCCCGCCTATTTGTGGTTCTGGATTCGTGGCTACACCTATTCGTGGATTTCTCCGTGGAACATATATACCCATTATTCGCAGAAGATTCGACTATTAGCAGTATTTTTCATAGAGAAATATTCACAAAATACTGTACTTTCATAACGTTTTCGTGACTAAATGCACTTTTTGTGCTAAAACTATTAAACTACTCTGTTACAAGAATTTTTAGAAGGTTTTTTGTATTTTGAACTATCAAAACAAGCAGTTACAAGTGTTTTTAAAGGGGTATCAAGTATTCGTGGATTTTAGCTATTTGCGAGGGGTAGTGGTACACATCTCCCGTGAATACCGGGGGTCGACTGTAACTAAGAGTTCTACGTGAATACATATACTAAAAAGTTAATTAAAATCAGTTACCCCTAAACTTATTACACTATTAAATATAAAATAGCCAAAATGTAGCCATGACTACCAAATAGCTGATAACACAATGATGAGAAAAATAAAGTTTAACATTCTGTAAACTGTAATATCTGATAGCTGATATCTAAACTGCTATGAAATTCTAGTGGAAAACTAAGTACCTTAAACCAGTGAACTACCTGATTTTTTATGGCTTATCATGCACTATGTGTACTCTTAAAAGAAGTACATGTAATCCACTACTTTTGAGAGAAATACATTTAAAACTCCATCTACTCAAACATACTCAGTTACCTGATAGCTGATATCAACCTGCTACGAAATTCATGTAAAAATAATTATTTATCCTGATACAACCTAAACTATTTGACAGCTGAAATCAAAACATATGCAAAATTAAAAACTATGCATCCTGATACAGGGATTACTCTTAAATGTTCAACCTAAACATTAAACTTAAATCTAAAACCAAATATACTTCCTGAAGCATACCATGCTACTTGTAGCCAAAAAAATATACTGATAAGAAATTAAACTAAAAAGAGCAATGTACCTTGAAACAAACTGACCTACCTGACAGCTCAAATCAAATTCAAGAATCTTATATAAAAAATAACTGTCTTGAAGTACAGTAAGCTACATTTTAGTATATATCAAGATGAAAAATTTTCCTTTAAAATAAACAACGTACCCTGAAATATGTTGAAATAACTGCCAGCTTATGCTAAACTGATACAAAATCTTAGTACTATAAGAAACTAAGTTCCTGAAACACACTGAGCTATATGTCAGCTGAAACTAAACTTATAAGAACTCTCAGTAAATCCTTAATAGGTAATATTAAAGTGATATGAGTTTTAAGTATATAAAAAAATTTGTGTGGGAGCCAATTATAAAACTTGCAATAATTTTAAGTTAAAACATCAATTTAATAACTAACCATATGGCTAATTATTAAATTAAGAAGAAATAGTCAGAAATATATACCCTGAACCTTCTTCAATGTGATAAAGACTAATACTTTCTACTATGAATTACAGGAAGCAAAGCTTAACTCTAATCAACTTGAATGCAACAGGCACTGTTATGACCATGATAAGCCAACAATTGTAAAATACTATAACCCTATCCTATTTAATAGTCAAAAGGGGATAAGATATCTTACAAAGCCGAAATATAACTCTTAACGACATTTATAATAATGTGGCCATTTTTCTACTTCAATTCTGTCACTAATAAGAACTACCATTTGTAATGACCTCTATATTCTGGCCCTTCATGCAAATATGATCAATAAAAATCTAGTTGTTTCTTTAACACTCTTCTTTCATGGTAGATACTCTTGGAAGTCCAAGTATGAGATATTTGTCCTGTCAAAATGTTCCATTTATCTTGTAAGCATAGACACCTGAAAAGATGAACAAATTAATGAAGTCAAATTGAGATCTAGCTTGCAAGGTACTAAGATACAAGATAACTAGTTATAACTGGCCACAAGCATCCTATATCTAAGCCCCTTTTACTAAGAGGGGCAGAGATGGGACAGGATCTTTATTATCGAGGACATTCTAATTAAATTTTATTTAGTCATGTAAGTAATAAAGTAATTACAGATTGGACTGCACTAAAACACAGAGACAGAGGCTGCTTAGTTAAATTTCAAAAAGAAAATCACAATAAATACATAATCTGAATTAAGTATTAATATTATTATTATTATTATTATTATTATTATTATTATTATTGCCACATGGGGCTGGCTTTAACATTTGTAAAACCATTTCAACATTTTCTATAAATCTGGTAAACTTTATAGTGTCAATAAAATCCACCCTCTCTCTCTCTGATTTGTCTTAAATCATCTAGGTACTCTAGTGGTTGGTTCAATCATTTTCAGAAAACATCCATTCACTGCTCTAGCTAACTTACTCTCTCATGGTACTCTTCAAATACCAAACCATTTTACACTGTGCTATTATGCACTAGAAAAGACCCATAATTATTTGGGAAATGTCAGAAAATTGAAAGTAGTTTTACAGAACCTGAAGATTTCACAATCCAGCATCAACATTTTATGTGATTTATGACTACTACAAAGACCTACTTACCTCGTTCAAACTCTAATTGTAATAACAAAACCTTTATCAAATTAACTTTATCTTCATGAATATTGTTTGAGCTACTGGCAGTGACATTCCACAACCTTCAATTTCACTATTTTCATTCTGTCCTTGACTCTTGTCCTAAACTTTAAATTAAATTATATTTCCTGTTTCTGTAAAACCAAAAACTCTACACAAGTAGCTTTGGCTCAATCTAAACTACTATTTCATCCCATCCAAATAATACATATCCCCAGACATCTTATTTCAAGTTCATTTACCACTTACCTTTCTTAAAAGTATTTCACAACTTCCTTGGGTTATTTTCTTCAAGTTCAACAATTATTTCCTTCAAGTTTACCTTTGTTAAAGTGTTTCATAGCTTCCTTGGATTACTTTCTTCAAGTTCAGCAATTATTTCCTTCAAGAACTTGCAAGTTTTAAACCTGAAAAAGTATGAAACAGATTAACGGAATCATAGAAAATGAAGGTCTTTTTACCAGCAACTTATTTAAACAACATTAGCTATAAATTGGGTTTCAAGCATCCTATACACACATCACTGTTATTGAGAGGAGACATAAATTCTTTGCCACTTCTGAAATCTGTAATGATTTATCAAACACTTCTTTCTGAAATTCCACTTAATCTCAGTAACAGTAACTGTTAATGCTATAATGTTTGGTCTACGATGTGAATGAATTATTATAATCATGTCTACTCGGGTGGTTAGCAACCTCACCTTTCCGGCTACAGACCAGAGTTAAAACACACAGGAAAGAAACTTGAGACTGTTTCTTGAAAAATCTGCAGTGGCCCCTCTTGTCCTGTGAGTTAAGTACGCACTGATTAGCTGACTGTGGCTGGTCAAAACCAAGGTAGAAAAAGTATGGGACTAGCATTCACATCCCACCAAGAGAAGCAAGGTGGTAAAGTTCAAGAGCCTCTGGAGCCGACCCCTCAGAAAGAAAAAGGACCCTCATTAGGTCTATCTACACTTCACAAAATCAGGTAAAATTCATCTTCCTAACCTAATTATTGGTTACTTTAGCAAACAGATGTTTCTGTCAAGACTTTTAAGAGCTATTATAAAATAACTCAAAAACAATATTCTTCTCTCCCTCATCCATCATTCATTTTCTGTCCGTAGTTAAACCCTAGTTAAACTTTACTGTATATCATATAATTTTTGAACTTCTGTCAATCACCTGCCTAATATTTTAAATAAATCCCATCTTTTTTAAGTATGCCTAATAAACCTACATAAATGTCCTCCTGTCTCACTTGAACAAGTATTATTTTGAGAGAGAGAGAGAGAGAGAGAGAGAGAGAGAGAGAGAGAGAGAGAGAGAGAGAGAGAGAGAGAGAGAGAGATATTACAAAAATAAAAACTGCAGAGAGAGAGAGAGAGAGAGAGAGAGAGAGAGAGAGAGAGAGAGAGAGAGAGAGAGAGAGAGAGAGAGAGAGATATTACAAAAATAAAAACTGCAGCATAAAATCATCTGGATTAACATCATTCCTAGGCTAAGTCATTATGTTCATTCTTTAATATTTCACACAAAATTTTCTCTAGAATCGAGTAAAAACCATAAAAAATATACTGCACAAACAACATGAAGTCTACAGTTTTGGTTTTTCCTCTAAAAATGCAGCATAAAAACATCTGGATTAACATCATTCCTAGGCTAAGTCATTATGTTCATTCTTTAATATTTCACACAAAATTTCTCTAGAATCGAGTACAAATCATAAAAATATACTGCACAAACAACATGAAGTCTTCATTTTGGTTTTTCCTCTAAAAATGTTCCAGTTATAATGTTGAAATAAATCAAGATCATCAGGTCATTAAGCAAACAGAACTTGCTCTCCATATTAGAGTTTATGCAATTAAATTCGATGCCACCATGGGTTCATAAACTACAGATCACTGGGTCTTGGCAATTGGAATTTTAAAATGTGAAAAAGCCCTGGCTACTTTGGTTAAGAACAAATATATAAATCCGAGTAATGTAAGTTAGATTTAGGTAGTTCCTTTCTGATGAGTATAACCCAAAAATGGTGCATGAGTCTGGAAAGGTGGGGGATTTATAGTACTATTATTTTGATGGTGTGCCACGGAACACAATCTGACTAAGACTGTAATACCCTACTGTTCAGACTGGAACACCTGAAACAGGCTGCCACATCTTAACAATGCCAGTTCAAAGCCTTACACTTTCAGTCCTGAAGAATGAATATTTTACAAATAACTTCAAAAGCAATTCTTTTTAAAACCAATTTCAACATTTTAATAGTTTACAAATATCTAATTTCTTGAACTGGAACACCTGAAATAGGTTTTTTATTACAACCTAACAATGTCTTATACTCTTGGTCCTGAGGAATTAGGAATTTATAACTAACTTCAAAATCAACTTTAAGACCTATTTTAACAATTCAATACTAACAAGTTTGTAATCAACTTTTTAAAATCCTACTTCAACAATACCAACAAGCTTGTAACCTGCTACATAATATTGCGCACAGGCTTATAAAACTGTTATTAGTTTTGCGGTAAAAACACTCAATGATTATATGTATCACAGGAAAGCTTAAACTTTCTAAGGAGACTTACACTGAACTTCAGTCCAACTACGTAATTCAAGATGTTACAGACTGATTTGGTTCCAACTGCCTGTCCAACTATCACCACCTTATGAGTTTTCGCTTTTGTTCAACTACAAAAAATTCTGACATTTTCATATACTGTACAGTATTAGGTTTATATATTAATGCTAAACGTCTACTGTATTACTGTATTAAGAAGCAATCATTACCTTTTTGTACTACCACAACCTACTTAATAATCAAAACTTTCTATAAACCTTTTAAAGCTGAGAACTCAAACATTTACAACAAAGAAAATAAACTTTTACGAATAACTTTTCCACTTGTAGCAGGTTTGATGTTTGCGCTTCACAGAGCCCCATCTACAGATGCAGGTTTCACATTCCTCCAGCTTCTCCATATAAACGAGTCATTGGTGTATTTCACTTCAGTGCTCGCTGACTGCGGTATATGTCAAGAACAGCGACAGATCTGTAAAACAAAAGCAACATTTAATTGCCTCCAAAAACCTGTCAAGTTTTCATTTTGCACACATTACTGCACATACCTAACTTAGTTGATTTACCTTCATGTTTATTGGGTGCTATTATTAACAAATCAGACTCAGGATGATTATTTTTATGAAACATTAATTTTCAAGTAAACTGCACTTTTTGGTGCCAAAAAATACTCTTATGTAAAAGATAAGAGTTTGTATACAGTAATTCATAGGAACAAATGTATTATTCCATAACACAGGCTTTGAATCAAACTAGAATCAGATTATGAATGAGGTTTAAGGGAATGGCATTCTTTGAAAAGCTGTTTTACATCATCTATCCATTTTTGATAGATGACACAAATACATGTGCAGTAGATTCCTGAAAAGGGTACAGTTCCTAACCCTATATAGTTATGCTGGCATTAATCTACGTTGGCACTTTCAGTACCAAGTAGTCTTGAGTACTGTATAAATGATCTTGCTTATGCTATTACCATCTTAACTTTCATATATATACTAGCAAATTCTCGGCTAGAGCTCGCTTCGCTCACGGGCAAGTTATTTTTCTGAATGAATTTTCCACTTACAAATCTCAATCTCAATTATTTTGTTTCATCATAAAATATGGAAAATTCAAAGCAAGAAAACACACATATATACTTACTGTATGGCCAAATCAGAATGAAATACCTACAGGGCCTTTTTAAAAATGATACTGTCAGTTACAGTATGGTCTCCAATTTTCCTTTCTTTTGAGTTCTCAGAACCCTGAACAAGAGGTGAATCAAATGATTGACAGTGAGACAGGGGTGTAGAGGGAGACACCAACTTTGTCAAATGTTTCTCCTTGATCTTTAATAACCTGGACTTGCAGCACCCCTGGTTAAAAATCTATTATCACCAATCTAGCGCTGATGCAAAGGCCCTTGGCCGAGCACAGATTACGAATAAGCATAAAAACTTCACCTTTCTTCAAGTTCAGTATATGTGGGGGCAACCCAGCCAAGTTAACGTTGACTGGACAAAGCAGAACTTTTTGATGTATGGTCACATCGTCTGAAGTGAAGGACTGTCCATAAAGCTTGTCAACTAAGTTTGCACAGACACACTGCTTAGGTAAAGCAACCTAAAATTCAGTCTTGGCATTCTGAGGCCTTGGCAGAGTGCCATTACGAAGTTGCAACAACCACTAAGCAAACTCAGTTTCCTCTGGCTGAGCTCGCATGTTAACCATTTAGCGATAGCCTTTGAAAGTGCTGGAATACATGGCTGCTTTTGATGCATTTTCTAACAATTTGCAGTCTGGTGCCTTGCTCTACAATGGACAAGACCTGCCTGAAGTCACTGCCAAGCACCATTACTTTACCATAAAACGGGGTGTTTAGCTTCATCAGGTCACGCAAAACACAAGCAATAATGTCCAACATGTCTGATGATGCCATAGGTACTTCATTCCAGATAGTTACATCGGTTTTTCTAATAAACGTCTTTTCTTTTTGGGACAAATGGCAGGAGGAATTAGGACATATGTCATGTGCGAGCTTGAATGCACCGTGGCACGTCTGGCCGCCGGGCAAAAGAATGGCTGCTATACCAGTAAATGCTACTGACATGACTTTCTTGTTACATCCACGAAGCATGTTTATTACGGTTTCATATGGGTAGGTCTTTCAAGTGCCCCAGGTCCATCAACGAAAAAGCAGTTTGGGAGCATTTTGTCGTTGCTGTTTACTTGGGCCAAAATTGCATCAAGTTTGCAAGTGCTATAACACTTGGCATACTATTTAATGGCAATTGTGATTTCAACTGTTGGCGAGAGACGATTCTCTGTACCTTCCACGGGGAATTGAAAGTGAATATTTCCGACCCTGTGCAGGGCCTCTTTTCCAAAAGACAATTGTAAAAAGTTATTTTTACCAAGTTATAAATGTTTTTTCTAATAATTTTTTGTAAAATTATAATTACAGCTCGCACAATATCATAACAGATAAGAACCAAAATCAGTAACAAATTCTGAGTACATTTATTGTAAAATATTTACGAGACGTCTTTGGATGGGAATGGTGGACAACATTCCCCTATGACATCTCAAGTAACACTGATCTCCCCTACCTGCTGGCTGCAGGGTTGCCATTTCTGATTTTGAAAACGCGCTGCAGGAGCTTCCAAAATAGGAGCGCTATAAAAGGCGCTAGGGTATTTTGCAATCCCCAAAAAATTATAAACTTAAATTTATAGTTTTCAATTAAGATTCAGGTAAAAATTTTCTTAAACACTGGTTTTTATTTAATCATATTTCTATATCGGGTGGATAAAAAATTGTTCTTCGATAGAGAGCATAGTTTGGGAAAAACAGAGAAAGATCCGTCTCCTATAATATAACAATGATAATGAGGAAATTGTTTCAATACAGTGGGGCAAAAGACTCTGAGAGGCAATCAGTTTAACATATTTTATGTTATCAGCTGGAAAAACACTATATTTGTCTAAAAGGCGTCAAATAGCGCGGCTGCGCCAGATAGGAAAAAACATGCTAGACTGTTCAGGAACGTGCTAGATCTAGCGCGAAACATGCTGAAATGGCAACTCTAGCTGGCTGCTAGAAGTAGAGTTGCCTTTAAGAGTTGCCATTAGTCATTTATGGCCCACTGAAGTGGTCTAAACAAAAGGTTCCTCTGGTATTTTACGCCATGGTCACCAATACGATATGTGAACTACTCCACCTAATATTCTTGATTCAAGAATATTGTACCATCTCATAACCTTTTTGGAACAATGTGATCAATGCTAAAAATTGATAAAAGTATTTTTGTTTAATGGGTGCAAACAGGGCTGGGTGCGATAAGTGGTGCTGCTATCGACCGGCCAACTAATCAGAACACACGAAACCTGGACATGCAAACAGAGGCAGAAAGGCAACCAAGGAAATTAACATTATAGATACTGTATATATAGTAAAAACATCAGAAATGTGACTGTTGATAATAATGATTTATTCATTGTTACTAAAGGAATATTTCTTGCATTCATTTAATACTTTTGGTTACCATTAGATTTGAAAAGTCATGGCACTGTACTTTTTCAAAGATCATCAAACCAAATAGAAAAATCAATTTTCATAAAGTTTGAAACTTACAGATTTTGATGTTCACTCGTTGTCTCTTGTCCTATGGTGCATTCTTTCTTCCATTTTGATGCTTTATGGATGTACTGAAATGGCCATAGGTTTCAAGGCATAGCCATGTCTGAAAAAATAAAAGAATCTACATTATTTATTTATCAGGAAAAAGTTCAGCTTTTGCCTCCAAATCCAAATAAGAATTTCTAAGCTTATTGAGACTAATAACATTTATTGAATTGTCAACCCAAATTACCAAGTGTAGTAGCTTTCCCCATTTATAAGTATTTTCCCTGTAATAATCACGTGCACACAGCAAGAGTGTTAAAGAGGAACAAGGGTAGCACAATATGCTGTAATTAAAATGATCAACAAGATATTTACAGATGAATAGTGTTACCCTTTCATTTTAAGTTGCTTGTGTTTTGATGCTCATCCAAGTGGGATTTCAGCTTTTTTTTTTTTTTTATAAGGATGGCAGCTTATTTTCAACATATGGTGTTATTTTCATCTGGAAATGTGGGTAGGTGGACAATGCTGAAACGTGATTTGTTCTTTTGTTCTAAGTTTCACCATTCAAGCTTGGGATTTTAGAATTCTGGCGTTGCTTAAAAAGCAGCTTGGTCAAGGTTCCTTTGGTGCAGATGTCTAACTGTTCTTCCTGGAATTATTTTGGCTGTATTGTAAAATTTTATAAGTGTGTTTTTAATGTACAGTATCTGACATTCATTTCAGTGGCAAATTAGTAATTTTAAAGATAAAAAAGATACCCTTAAATACTCCAGTTATGGACCACAATGGAAAATGGGTTTTTGGGTTGGGGAAAGTGGGAAATGAGAAAAATACAAGGTTTATTAAATATTTTCAAAGTGAAATCATAAACTAGCAGCGTAAACGATCCAGTGACCTAGATAATTAGATGGGGTGTTTGCCTACCCAACCAGGTAAGGACCCAGTGTCCTAGGTTAGGTTGGAACCCTATTTTTTTATTGTAATTTGCAGTGCCCTGGGTTAGTTTAGTTTAGGTTGGGAGGGGTCAGTCTGGCAAAGTAAGTGCCTAAGTTAGGATAGGTTAGATGAGGTTTAGTCAGGTTGCAACCTTATCATTTATTTAAATTTACAGTGATCTAGGTTAGGTCAGGTGGGGTGGGGTCCATGCCAGGTAAGGACCTGGTCCCCCAAGTTGGGTCAGGTTTGAACACATCCCTGCATTTCATTCACCTTGTTTTCCTAAGCCAAAAACCCCACTATGTCCCCATAACTGTAGGATATAACTGGATGTCTAGTATCTCAGACAATACTAATCTGCTAGTAAAATGAAAGCAAGAAACATTTAAAACACAAACTAAAACTTAAGAACTCGTATTTTCAACTACAGGATATGGTAAAACTGAAGGCTACTACTGTGGCCTGGTTCCTGCCAGTGACTGACCATAGTATTCACCGCCTTTTGCTTATGCTTTTGTCTATGTTTAAGCCCTTTTGTTTGTGTTTATGATATTTACAATCTTTTCTTTATGCTTCTATGTTCATCACCATGGGGCTGGTGCTAAACAATGCCAATTCTGCACATAACCTAGCATTTACTCTACCAGAGGGGCTCAGTAGTAGTTTTCAGTTTTACCCAAACACAATTGTGGTTTAAATTAAAAATTTACCATAACATACCCCACAGTCAAAGACAATGAACTTAAAATTCAATGTGGTACTGGTAATACCACTATAGCCTAGCTCCATCATTTGCACAAATTATGTAATTTTAACATAGCCCAGTCTATCTTTACCCATTTAGCCTACCAACAACAGAGCCAGGCATTCTGAACTCTGTCTATCTCCTGAGGATTCCCTGGTCCAGCTAAAATCCTAAAAAGAACTCACTAATTATGTTAAAATTTAAATATACAACAAAAGGAGGGTAGCCAAGTGAATACTTTCATGCCTACTAGGCTACCCTACCTGTGAATCATAGGATAAAAGCTACATTCTATGCTACTCAAGATTAACTTAGATTTACATTAATGTTATCAAGACACTTTAAACAACTTGAAATGTACCTAGCAAGTCGACTTGAGATTTATGGGATAGGCTACCATTGCCCAGTAAGCAAATGTATTATGGCATCTGAAGTTGACAGTCAAGGAAGCACTTTCCTATTTATAATATAAAACAAAACAGGTTACGTTCACATATCGCTTAAATCTGTCCTATATACTCATTCATAAACTTTTCATGTACAAGTAAAAGACTTACAATCAGTGTAACGTGGATGCGTGATCAATTACGAATTAAAATAACAGCTGACGTTGGGAACAGTCAACCTGACACTTGGCACCGGTTCCAAATAGTTCCAATACTATTTCGATAACTATGATCGGAGTCTTCCAGGCAGTGTCTTTGAACAATATTTCAAATAATTTCTAGATAGTTTCATTACATATGAAACTCTTGATGGTAAAGAAGGTTTCACCATAAATACAACTGATGATGTTATCTCTCATCATTTCCAAACAACAGTTTCAATTGGATGTATAGCTCTACAGAACGAGACATTAACTGAAAACCCTACAATCAACAGCTGATATGTCAACACAATATGGTGAAACATCGTTAAATAAACCATGCATTGACTTTGGATTGAATAAAATACATATATTAAGGAAATTATTCAGCAAAGATAAAGTTGGACTTTACCAAGAATTGAAATTTTCCTCCAGGCTTTTATTGTCTATTTGGGAGAAACTACAACAAATGGAAATCGTTCCTTACGGAATGGAATACAATATCAATAAAATGTTCCAGTTCAGCTATACTCTATTAACAATCAATAAATCAACATTTAACTCGCGTGAATATGTTATTCAAAATATTTCCCGTTTTCTATAGCGTTTTCTTAATCCTAGACAGAATTGCTATGACATCTGTTGAGAATTATATTAACTATAAAATAGAAAACAAACAAATATTAGTAGCTGGAAACTTTTTTGTTTACATGAAGTTTAATCTTCGATTTCATGGGAAATATAAACAATTTCATCAAAGTCATATAAGATATAAATAATAAATGAATTTTTATTTTATTTAATTCTAAATTATATACATTTTTATGTGAAAAATTAATAAAATAATTAAAAAAATAAACATTACATGACAACTATTGTATGTCAAGCTTTTTACAATATACTCCTATTGTCTAAGCTCCAAAATATTAGCATTTAGAACATTTTTATTTCCTATAGTAAATTAGATTTTAAAAATTATATAAAATAATTAATTATTAGGTACTTAAACGTGAGAGTAAGGATATATTTAACCTAGAAATTATTTATCTGAAAGGTATTTTCCTAAATAAGTCTGGTAATAGAAGCACTGAAGACAAATGTAAATGTTGACACTTTACTAAGAGTACAACACTTGCGTTCTTAAATAATTGTTAAACAGACATTAGAATAGCATTATAATAAATAAAAATAAATATTTCTAAGTATTAAGTACTTGAAGCTTAAATTTTACAAAAATACCTAACATTTTGAAAAGCTTTTGTTAGGCCCTCTTGTAAAACAAGAAACAGACATCATTAAAAATGGGAAACAGACCTAAAAATATATACAATAGTATTAAAATAAATTAAGTAAACTTGAAGTGAATGGGTATCATATAGGTATTACATTAGATAAATAGGGAAATAAATAAGTCTGGTTTAGATTATTTAACTGATAAACGTACTATAATGATATACACAGTAAAGGGCAATATCTTGCAAATACCAAAGATGTAATCTTCAAATTTCAGATTTCTTTGTGAATGTATCTCTGTTCCATTTACAATTTATAATATTAAATGAATAATTAATAATTAGCAATTAGAACTACTTATTGGAAGTTCCTGAAATTACTAGCAAAATTAATATTTAAATGATCATTGGAAACTCTCGGAAACTGCCTAACTTGAATACCTTTGATATAAGATAATCCAAAGTTAAAATCTTTGTGACTAAAGTACAGAAAAGTTGATATACACCATATTTTCGATATTACAATTAAAAAATGCTTATTTATGTCTTTTAACATTTTCATATCACTGCCGTATTTCTATTTTAAGCCTGTTTCCCTGCAAAAAAATCGTCTGCTCTTTTTCGTCAGTTGGTGATTTCTTATAAAAAGACTGTTGTCTTGTTTAATATTAAATCTTATTTAAAATTTACTTTGTATTTTATTTATCTATAAACTATTACATAAAACTATTTCAATATTAACAGTTGTATGAATAATGCCTAATTTTATTGCTAAATAAGTGTTTTACAAGGATTTTTTCTTTACAGGTTTTGGCAACTTAAACAGCGCAGACGAATTACTGAAAAGACGACAGCAACGAACTTTTAATTTTTTTAAGGTAAACAAATTTCATTGACATACCTACAGTTGAAAGATTTTATTTTTTTCATCCATAACGAACTTTGAAGTGAACTTGCAAGTTCGGTTTTCTACTATTATGACGTATCTCAATGGTCTATTTAATTTTACACCATTATATCTTAATAAAATGTGACAGGACCTCAACAAAGTATCTCTCACCCCACCATAGTAAAACCTTTCAGAAATCTCTCTCTCGTAAGATGCATGGTTACACACAACAGGTCATAAAGAAGGCTTTACTTCGATGCCTTAAATAGCTTAAAGGGGATACCACCAAGAGAGAGAGAGAGAGAGAGAGAGAGAGAGAGAGAGAGAGAGAGAGAGAGAGAGAGAGAGAGAGAGAGAGAGAGAGAGAGAGAGAGAGAGAGAGAGTTGGTTATTATCTTACACTTGAATTTTATGGCAGCCAAATGGAAAATATAATAATAATATTATTATTATTATTATTATTATTATTATTATTATTATTATTATTATTATTATTATGTGTACCTTTCTTATACAGAGGACGTCCCTTTAACTATTTACAGTATTTGATAATATTTAACTTTTATTGTTTATGCTCGCGGAATTTCTAAAACAACTTTTCCTGTCATTGTAAAAGTTGGAACGTCATGGTGGGTCCTTATATTGTCACCACTCAAGACACACTATGCAAGAAATAGTCAAATCATACTCAAATAGTCAACCTGTGACTATCTAATTTCTTCTGTATACATACACTTCGAAATTTCAGCCAATGAGAATGGTCGACGAAAGAAAGGACGATTTTGATTGGCTACCGAGTAGGCTATAAGGTGTACTGTATGCTGACCATTTCCCAAATACTCCAGATTTCACTTATAACTAATGAGCTTACAGCTAAGAGATAGCCTACATTGCTACTTGACCTGATCTATCTCGAAAAACAATTCCATTTTGTTGTAGAGTCTGAGATATTTAGCATATTCACATCTATAAAAAAAAACTATAATTTATTCTTGTTTACGGATGCAACACCTAATATATTCCTGTTTACGATCGATGTTTGACTTGACCTCACACAAAGTTTATTATAAGCGTTCGAGTTCCCCAAACTTCTGCAAGAATGGCAGTGGAAGATAATAACTGCAGTTGCTCATTAGGCATTCTGTTGGGGAGACAATGTAAGCCAGGCAGTCTTATGGTCCATTGCCTGACCTTTGAAACTGAGGACACAGAGAAGATCAATGGAAGCTGATTGTCTTTAGTTTGTGAGTCATTGCTTTGGGTGCCAAATAGCCACATTGCTTTCGTTCTTACTGCTTATGAGCCTTTGTTTTTCTCGTGTGTGGCTTTCATCAAGGGCTGCTTTATACTCTTGTAGTCTCATGCATCAGGTTATATATATATATATATATATATATATATATATATATATATATATATATATATATATATATATATTAGTGAAGTAAATTCTAACCAATTATTAACTGCATAAACATAAGTTAATGGACACATGTAGACACCGAGTTGCCATTAATATTTCATATGGATAATGGAATGAAAATTCTAAATTTACAAACACACTTACCTAACACAGCGTCAGCTATCTTTTATGACCCAATCTCAATTTACGTGTACACTCGAAAGCCCAAACAACTGGTAGAGGTTTTGTTACCCTTTACAGTCACACTTATTTGAATTTATTACATCCTAGGTACGATTCCTCTGGGATAATTACCAATTGCTGACGTCATGGCCTTTTGTTTGTTAGTTGCATATCAAAATAACCCGTGAATTGAGGTCCTTGCTATTTAGAATATGCTGAATTCTGAAATTTTCATTTCATGGTAGTGGTACTTTCTTTTATTACTGGCCTATTATATTGTGACAAACTATAATAATACTCTCTTTGAAGTGATTCGATGTTTATTGTAAACATGATCATTACTATTATAAATATTAACATTAGTGGTAGTAGAACCACTAGTACTGCTAATGATAATTAATAATAATAGTAACTGTCGCGAATCCACCTGTTTTACAGGAATCTTCATCTCAAAATGTGAAGAGAGGACCAAAATATGAGATTCTCTTCATTTTTATAAAAGCAAACTAAACATTCCAGTCCAATTAGACAATTTTCCTAATGGTACGGTATAATATGTCAATGCTTCCTAAAAAAGAATATTGTTGAGTCTCGCCGTGCTGCGAATAGAACTTACCATATAGCCGATTGAAATTGCAATAATTCCTTGAGGAGGAAACTTGAAGAAATTACTCAGCCTTATCTGTGGTGGACCAAATTGACATCATCTATCAGGGTCGCCTTCCATTCAACCAGTACTAACACATGACGGTAGATTGGTTACTGGTCCTAGGGAAAAGGCTTGACGGCTTTGCCGAGCTTTTGAAGGTAAGCAATCAGCTGACGATGTCCCTCTCCCTGTTACTTGCTATCCTGAACCTATTCTTACAAAATTTGCATTTTGCTCCAGTAATGTTACGAAAATTCTGGATAATCTTGATAGCTGGGGTGGAGAAGATCCCGATGGTTTCTTCCCTTTGTTCTCTTAAAAATGTTTCTAGTGCGTTGTCTCCCAAGATTACCAGATTCTATAGATTTTTATGTCGACATAGTATCTTGTTGATGAGAAAAAGCTTAATAATACAGTGCCTGTTCCAAAGAGTGGCGTGTCTGCAGTAACTACAGGCCAATCTCTATTCTCCTCGTGCTGTCTAAAACTGCTGGAAAACTTATTTTTAAGCCATTATATAAATACTGTATATGAAAGCTAAAGGATTGTTAATTGATAGTCAATATGCATACAGGAAGCAGTTAGGTACTTGTGATGCTCTTTTAGACTTGACATGCTATTTGCAAGGGAACCTTGAGAGTTTTGAATGCAGAGTAATTAAAATAGATTTTAGTGCTGCTTTCGATCTGGTAAACCACATGGTACTTACTTACAAACTTCAGAATCTTGGAGTGGGTGGATATGTCTTAGGATTACTTCGAGATTTCCTTACAGGTAGGCAGCAGCGAGTTGCTGTGGATGGGATCTTTAGTGAACCAAGACCTATTGTGTCTGGAGTTCCACAAAGCAGTGTTCTTGGTCCACTGTTATTTTTAGTATGTACAAGTGATATGGTTGTTGGCATGGAAAATAAGTGTTCAGTATGCCAATGATGCAACACTTGTGGGTGTAGTCAAGTCTCCACTTATGAGAAACGAAGCTGCCCTCAGCCTCAATCGGGACATGGACCAAATCAGGGAATGGTGTAGTCGGTGGGGTATGAGGCTGAACTCCAGTAAAATGAAAACACTATGGATTAGCAGATCTCGTACAGATTTCCAAACCCATCCTCTCCTCCCCTTCAGGTGGATGGAACTTCACTGATCAAGTCTAAAGCTTTCACTATTCTAGGTGTAACTTTTTACTCAACACTAACTTTTGAGAAACATCCAATGAAAGTTTCCACAAATGCTGCACGAAAGTTAGCTATTGTTTGTAAGGCCTCATGTATTTATGTGATAAAATCAAAGCAACCTGTTTTAGGTCATTTGTGCTTCCTTTACTAGAGCTAGAATATTGTTTTCTGGTGTGGATGTCTGCTTCTGCCAGAGATTTATCTCTTTTACATAGAACGGTATGTTTCTGTTTCCTAACAGTAGCAGTTATGATTTGGACCACTGGTGGATGGTCTCTTGTTTGTCACCTTTCCATATGCTGTATTTCAACAGATATCTTTCACATTCACAATTGACCCCTGATCTCCTTTATTTGCCATGCATTATCTATACTTTGCATATAACTTCATATTCAGGCCTTTTTATGGTAAGTATACCTATAATAAAAAAAAACTCCACAATACCATATCTTTTTTCTTTAAATTAATAACTTTTATCTCTTCCTACAGGTGTTCAACTTCTTCAGCCTAACCTTACTCCAATTTACACCATTCATGGGAAATCGGTCCCTATACGAAAACCTTACAAGGAAAGATATCTTATTTAATAATAGCATCTAATTACATGGCTACTATCCTAACTATTAACAGGGCTGGTTTTAAGCCTATTTGACCAATTTGATTAAATTGGGCACTGCGCTTTAAGGAGACCCCATGGCAGAGTTACCGTTTGAAGCATTTTCTGTATTCTAAGAGGAATAAACCGCTCCTGAAAACATGACAAGAAGAATGAGGAAGTATCATTCCTCACATTATTATGCATCTTATATTCTCCCTTTGAAAATCATTTTTATATTAGACAAAAATATCATCTTAATTTCTATAATAATAATAATATATACTGTAATAATAATAACAGTGAATATACCATAGCAGCCTATCTCTGAGTGCAAGATGTTGCCATCTCAGGTTAAAGAAAACAAAGTTTTGAGAGAGAGAGAGAGAGAGAGAGAGAGAGAGAGAGAGAGAGAGAGAGAGAGAGAGAGAGAGAGAGAGAGAGAGAGAGAGAGAGAGAGAGAGAGAGAGAGATAGCTTGAATGTCGTTGAGTTTGAATCTCAGTGTAGGGGAGGGAGAAGAGGTGGTGTCTGAAGACTAAGCGCCTGTACTCTAGCCCTGGGCACGTCTGTCATGTTTGTGCATGGGCTTTGAGCACAGAACACTGTGCGGACTTTGTTTATACTTCAGTCATACAAGCACATACTTATTATTTTTCAGTGCCAGGGACTTTTTATTGTTCCTACCTTCTTTCTTCCTTCCTTTTCTTTCCTTCGTTATTTCTTCCTTCTTTCCTCTTCTTCCTTCCTTCTTGTTAATTTACAGTTTTTTTTATATCAGATTATTGTTGCTGTTTGTCTTTTCTAAAAAGATGATATAAAAAGCCTTTACATCATGACAAGCACAAGCAGAGATCAATACAAAGGGCACAAATATTTAAGTGGCAACCAGAAATGAGCACTGACCAAGGCTAAGGTAGCCGAAAATGAAAAACATAGAGGTGCTATAAAAAATTCCTTGTCACTCCATCTTTGAGGCGGCCATGTTTTGAGGATGAAGAAAACAAAAACTATAAAGAAAATGACAAAGCTGCCTTTAGTCTTATTACAGCTCATAAATACAACGATGAAATTAATAACAAATTAGAAAAGGATGACGCAGCCATGAATCAAACTGAAGACGACCTCAATACACCAGAAGACAGTGCCAAAGCAGAAAGCTTACTTATAGCCAGAAAAAACAGGCCTAAACATCATGCAGTGATAGGTCATCCACGAGTACAGTTGTAATTAGCATTTTTGATGACCCAACCAGTTGGCCAGCAGATATAAATCAAAATGTAAGAGATTATTTAACAATGAAAGGTCCTCATAGTTCCCGTGAACAACTTTCCAAGAAGTGAAAAGGGCTTGTGTTTTTCAGTTTCACTGAAAGAAGAGACTTCCAAATGTGGAGGGTGTTGAAAGACCTTGGATTATATACTCTCAGTTTGCTGATAGAATTTATTGCTTTTATTGCAAACTTTTTAGTAAAAACACAGCCAGCACATTATCAACAAATGGATTCAACAACTGGTCTAATCTTCAAACAAGGTTATGTGAACATGAAAATTCAAAGAACCATTGGGAAGCCACATGGAGTTTCTAGGAGTTACACCAAAGGCTTTGTAGTGGACAGACAACTGACAAAAAACTTGAAATAATTGTCAATGAACATGCAAAGCATTGGCAGCAAGTGTTCAAAAGACTAGTAGCAATAGAGCAGTTTCCTGCTGAGAGAAATTTAGCATTTAGAGGAACAGATGAAAAAGTTGGTAATGAGAGTGTGCACAATGGAAACTTTTCATGTCTTGTTGGGCTGTTTGGAAAGACTGACCCTGTTCCTGAAACACATTTGCGAAAAGTTTTGCGACCGCATGCCCTTGCTGTCATCGACCACAGTTATTGGCTGTGGGCCTCGCCTTTGACTAAAAAGTCCACCTGCGAGGCAGCAACTTCCTCAGTTATCGGCGGTGGGCCTAGCCTTTTACTAAAAAGTAAGACTGCAAATCAGCAGCTGTCCTTTTAGTTGCCTTTTATGACATGCAGGACCTACAGTGGTAGTATTCTTACACCCCTACCACAAGGCAGTTAGGGAAACAGAAAACTTTGAAGTTAGTACTGGATTACACCAGGGGTCAGCATTAAGCCCATTTTTGTTTGTGCTGGTCATAGATGTGTTGAGTGAAAAGATCAGGAATGAAGTGTTGTGGGGGTTGTTGTACGCTGATGATCTGGTGATTACTGCTGAAGATGACGAGGACCTACAGAGAAGGGTTGGAGAGTGGCAGGAGTCTTTAGAGAGGGGTGGCTTAAGGGTGAATGTGAATAAAACAAGAGCTTTTAGTGAGCAGTAGTGAAGATAGAGACAGAATAATAATACAAGAAAGAAGAGGCTCGATTATAAAACAGGTGGAAAAGTTTAAATACTTAGGATCTACTTTAAGCCAAGAGGGAGGATGTGACGCTGAAGTGGACAGTAGGATAAAAATGGTGTGGGGGAAGGAGAGAGGTGTAGCTGGAGTTGTATGTGATAGGAAAATGCCAATTAAGCTAAAAGTCAAGATCTATAGCACAGTGATAAGACCAGTGTTAATGTATGGACCAGAAACATGGGCTTTAAGAAGAAAAGAGGAAGTAAAGCTTGAGAGAACAGAGATGAGAATGCTGGGGTGGATTATGGGAATATCGTTGCTTGAGAGATTGGAAAATGATGAAATAAGAAGAAGAGTAGGCTTAGTAAGGATAACAGTGGTGATAAGAGAGTCACGATTGAGATGGTATAGGCATGTGTTAAGGATGGATGATGAGGAGGGAGTGAAGAGGACTTAGGAAGAATCTGTTAGAGGAAGAAGATCGAGAGGGAGACAGAGAATTAGATGGCGAGATAAGGTGAAGGAAGATATGGAGAGAAGAGGTTTGTGGAGGATGATGTCTTTGATAGAAGGCAGTGGAGAAGGCGCATCAGGCAACCGACCCCTTAACGTAGGGATAACGGTGGGAAAGAAAAGAAGAAGAAGAAGACTCAGAATTAACTACTACACATTATGGCTGCAGCTGTTTTGAATGAGATACTTGAACATATAAAAGCAGCTAAGTACTACGCCATTATTTTAGACTGCACACCTGATATGAGTCACCAAGAGCAAATGTCTCTAATGATCAGGTATGTGTCTGATGGAACCTTGGCTCTTTCAGGTGTTTATGAACATTTCATAAAGTTTATGCAAGTTGAAAGTAGCACAGGAGATTGAAATAAAACATTATTAAACATATTGAAAGAATTAAATTTAGAGGTGAAAGACATTCGAGGCCAAGGCTACAACATGAAAGGTCAGACATCTGGAGTACAAGCACGACTGTTGAATGGTAATTCAAGAGCTTTTTGATAGCATAGTCGCTGTTTCGCCCTCAAGGAGTTACCTTCCGTGGTCTACCAGAGCTCCATGGTGCTCTGGTAGACCTTGGAAGGTAACTCATTGAGGACTCAACAGCGACTACCAAAAATAGGTTTTTCCTAAGTCAAAACCTGTTTTTTTTTTGTGCCCTGTGCATGTCATAATTATAACCTTTTACTGGGAGATGTGGCCAAGTGTTGTCTAGATGCTATAAAATTTTTTGGGATCTTTCACGGAATCTACTGTACATATTGTTCTCAGCACCAACTAGGAGGTGGGCAGTTTTTAAAAAACAAGTACAAGGGTTATCAGAGAAACTCTTGAGCAACACAAGGTGGGAGTGTTGGATTGATAGTATTAAAGCTATTCGTTATCGATAGGGCCAAGGTAAAAGCAGAAGCTGAATCTTTAGCAAACCAGCTAAAAGACTACAAATCTATGGTTTCTTTGATATTTTGGTATGAAGTAGGTACTTTATAAAGTTAAATATGTAAGCAAGGAACTACAAGGTGAAACAAAGGACATTGATGAAGGCATGGAGTCATTTGAAAAACTATTATCATGGCTAAGAATTTACGGGGAGGGGGGTTTAACGATGTTCTAGTAGGTGCAAAACTATTATCATGGCTAAGAATTTACGGGGAGGGGGGTTTAACGATGTTCTAGTAGGTGCAAATGAATTGGCTGAAGCTTTTAAATTACCATTGGAGTTTAGACTAACTAAAACTAAGTAGAAGGAAGAGAATATTTTCATATGAGGCAAAAGATCAACTTTTAAATGATCCAAAAGAAACATACAGGAATGTACTTCAGCTTAGTGTTAGACCAAGCTATTCAATCTATGGAGTCTAGACTTAAACTTAAAAGCCATATAAAATTATTTGGATTTCTAAATAACTTTTAAAGTTTACAAAAAGCAGAAATAAAGAAATGCATAGCAGACCTTGAAGCAGCTTCAAGTGGCACTACAATAAAACAGAGCACTGATGGAGAGGTAGTTACTGAAACAACTACAAACTACAAAGAACTTGAAGCTAGGAAAACTTTCTTCCCTCCAGTGTCATTAAGCCTCAAGCTGTTTGAATACCTGGCAATAAACAATCAATTTACAGTATTTCCCTTTTGCTTTTATTGCTTTGAGGATTTACATAACAATGCCTGTAACAGTCACATAGGGTGAAAGAAGGTTTTCAAAACTAAAACTAATTAAAACATACTAACGGTCAACAATTTCACAAGGGAGACTAAACAATTTGACTATATTATCCATAGGAAATGACATTGGTAAAACTAATGACCGAAAATTATTTTGAAAGATTTTGCAAATAAAAAAGCCAGAAAAGTTGTTCTAAAAGACCTGTGTATAAACAGTATACTTGTAATTGCCTTACCTTGTATTAAAATATTAAAAATTTCATATTGTCTTTTAATATTTAGTATATATCAAGCATTTAATGTTTTTTTGGTTAAGTATATTACATGAAATATAACATATATCCATTTATAATTTTCTAATTGGGCCCTGCAATTCCTAGCACTGGCCCTGACTGCTAAATAGTCCACTTAAAAATGAATTTCCCATTTACCTGCTTATAATGAAAGTCTGGAAAATATTCAGTCCTCTAAAAAAAAAAAAAAAAAAAAAAAAAAAAAAAAAAAACTTACCATTTTCAAGGCAATTTGCATCCTTCTAGAAAGTCAATGTGGCATTAAGATGAAGAAACCCTTCTCATAACTGAGTTCTTTTATTCCTTCATATACCAAAAATATCCATGAGTTATTTATTTGCAGACCTATGACACCTACTTCATTTAGAGAAATACTCAGTTTACTTGTTGATTCATCTACCTAAAATATAGTTTTCAGTAAAACCAAAATATCCTCAAAATAATGCATTTGAGTAATAACAAATTCATAAGGTAAAATACCATGGTCAGTAGTACCAAAATTACCTGTGAGTAATTCTTTGAATTTGATTTTAGTAATTAAGTTACTACTGTATAAAGAACTACTATTAATGTAACTTTCAATTTGGAACTTTCCTATGCTAAGTGTCTTGAAACATATGCAGATGCCATTGTAATGATGCTCTTGATAAGATACTAAGCAGCACTTAGCATATTAACTTTTATGATAAACAGTAAGCAAGATGCATTATTTTCATGGCAAGCTTTGTACAAAGATACTGACGTCAAATCACTTGACAGTTATGGTAAGTTCTCCTTTTGTTAATAAAACTGAAATATGAATTAACTAAATTCAGAAATATCTAGTAGCCTGGAGCGTAAACAAGTAGATACTTCAGGAATAGATATCCCTCGTGTCAAACACAACCTGTATATAACCTAAGTCCTCCGGTATAAATACTAACACTTATGTAATATTACAATGATTTATGACCTAAAGGCTATCAAGAATTCAAACCTCAATTAAGTGATATAATTCAGTAACTGAAACACACTATGGATTAACACTACAAGGAGTATATGAGAAGCTTATCTCCAAGTCCCTACTATGATGGAGGCTATTTATATATCTATAAGACTTGCTAAAACAAACTATCAGAACTCATTTGTATTTTAGCTGAAAATAATATAAATTCTATGAAAACTAATACTGTACTTTCCACAAAACTGTTCCTAGCTCTATTGACATCCAGTTTCTCATTGGACAGGTTGGTATTGTTCCTGGCTAGCACTGCTGGGCCCGTGTTTGATTCTCCGACCGGCCAATGAAGAATTAGAGGAATTTATTTCTGTTGATAGAAATTCATTTCTCGTTATAATGTGGTTCGGACTCCACAATAAGCTGTAGGTCCCGTTGCTAGGTAACCAATTGGTTCTTAGCCACGAAAAATAAATCTAATCCTTCGTGCCAGCCCTAGGAGAGCTGTTAATCAGCTGACTGGTCTGGTTAAACTAAGGTATACCTAACTTTTTCTATTGACATCCACAAAGATATTCTAAAAATTCAATCAATCCTATTATCTCTAAATGAAATAGTGTATGCACTTCAGGCAAATAACTGAAAATAAAATAATCTACTAAAAATCTTGAAAGAACTTAGGTATATACAGGCAGTCCCTGGTTTACGATGGGTCCGGCTTACGACGTTCCGAGGTTACGACACTTTTCAGATATATTCCTCAGAAATTATTTCCCAGTTTACGACGCATGTTCCAGGGTTATGATGTGTCGTACGCCGATCTGATGGAAGAAATATGGCTCCAAAACTGCAGAATAATAAAAATTTGAGTTTTTTTATGAAAAACTCAATAAAAATGCAGTTTACATTGTTTTCAATACACCCAGAGCATTAAAAGTAAGGCTTTCTTAGGATTTTTGACGATTTTTTGGTTTACGACGATTTTCGGCTTATGACGCGGCGTAAGAATGGAACCCCCATTGTAAACAGGGGACTGCCTGTGTATACTTTGTACCTAGACGAGTATGCACTGAACAATAACCTAGTGGACGTGACACAACTAAGAATTCTAAGTGAATACATATACTAAAAAAATTAATGAAAATCAGTTATCCTTAAACATATTACACTATTCAATATGACAGCCAAAATGTAGCCATGACTACCAAATAGCTGATAATACAATGATAAAAAAATAATGTTTAGCATTCTGTAAACTGTAATACCTGAGAGCTGATATCTAAAATTCTAGTGGAAAACTATGCATCTTAAACCATAGTGAACTACCTGATTTTTTATGGCTTACAATACATTACGCATACTCTCAGAAGAAGTACATGTAATATATTACTTTTAAAAGAAATACATTTAAAGCTCTATCTTCTCAACCATACTCAGTTACCTGATAGCTGATATCAACCTGCTAGGAAATTCAATGTAAATTATTTACCAGCTGAAATCAAAATACCTGTATATGCACAAAGAAAACTATGCATCCTGATACGGAGGTTACACTTAAATGTTTAACCTAAACATTAAACTTAAATCTAAAACCAAGTATACTTCCTGAAGCATACCATGCTACTTGTAGCCAAACAATAAACTGATAATAAATTCAACTAAAAAGAGCAACGTACCTTGAAACAAACTGACCTACCTGATAGCTATCAAATTCAAGAATCTTATATAAAAAATGACTGTCTTGAAGTACAATAAGCTACATTTTAGTATATATCGAGATGAAAATTTTCCTTTACAATAAACATTGTATTCTGAAATATGTTGAACTAACTGCCAGCTTATGCTAAGCTGATATGAAATCTTAGTACTATAGGAAACTAAGTTCCTGAAACATACTGAACTATATGTCAGCTGGTACTAAACTTATAAGAACTCTCAGTAAATGCTTAATAGGTAATATTAAAGTGAAATGAGTTTTAAGTACATAGAAAAAGTGTGGATGAATAATACTGAGGTATGTTGGAGCCAATCATAAAACTTATAATAATTTTTAAGTAAAAACATCAATTTACAACTAACCATATGAGCTACCATATAGCTAATTATTAAATTAAGAATAAATAGCGAGAAATATATATCCTGAAATACTGGACCTGGAGCAGGTTAAGTAGTAAAAAATATAAACAGTATCATGAACTTTCCTTAATGTGATGAAGACTATTACTGTCTATGAAATTACAGGAAGCAAAGCTTAACTCTAATCAACTTGAAGTCAACAGGCACTGTTATGAACCTGATAAACCAGCAATTTTAAAATACTATAACCCTATCCTAGTCTTAAAAGTCAAAAGGGGATAAGATACCTTACAATGCCTAATTATAACTCTTTCCGATATTTATGATCAAGAGGCCATTTTTCTGCTTCAATTCTGTCATTAACAAGAACTACCATTTGTAAATGACCTCTACATTCTGGCCCTTCATGCAAATATGATCAATAAAAATCTAGTTGTCTCTGTAACACTCTTCTTTCATGGTAGATACTCTTGGAAGTGGAAGTCCAAGTATGATATATTTGTCCAATCAACATGTTCCAATTATCCTTGTAAGTATAGACAATTCCCTGAAAAGACAAGGAACAAATTAATGAAGTAAAATGAGATTAGCTTGTCAGGTACAAATTAATGAAGTCAAATGAGATCTAGCTTGCAAGGTACTAAGATACAAGATAATTAGTTATAACTGCCCACAAGCATCCTCTATCTATGCCCCTTTTACTAAGAGGGACAGAGATGGGACAGGGTCTTAATCAACTAAGAGGGATAGAGTTGGGACAGGGTTTTTATTATCAAGGACATCCTAATGAAATTTTATTCAGTCACAGTAAATAATAAAGTAATTATAGATTGGACTGCACTAAAACACAGAGACAGAGACTGCTTGGTTAAATTTCAAAAAGAAAATTACAAGAAATAGCTCATAAACTGAATTATTATTATTATTATTATTATATTATTGCTGATGCCATAAGGCCCCATTATAAAGTAAATGACTGTTTCTACCTTATGACTGAAGGGATTTGCTTTAAATTTTTACCACTTATTCTACAACTAATAATGAAAATTCCCTTGTGGGGGAATTTAGAAATTCAACCTTAAAGTTCATTTGTTTTGCAGTTGACAAAAATCATGAGCCCCTCAATCTGCCTCTGAGACATCTAAGGACACAGAATAAAGGTTCTTAAGGACTACAGGCCAACCCACACACATCTCAAAAGAGGTAGAAAATTGGCTATCCATCTGTGTTGGAAAACCCCCAACAAGAGACGGCTGATTTTCATTCTCAGATAAGTAACTGACTGGGTCAGAAAAGCATAGTTTAGTCGATATAGATAAAAAAAACCCCTGAAGTTAGACACAAAACAGTTCTTCACCCTCAAGGTCATCATAAAAACCCTTTGGTGAGAACAAACCAATTGTCCAAACAAGAGAGAACTACTCTGATCTCAAGCAGATAACTCCATACTGCTAAAACTTCGACTCAGAGAGGAATACTTTACTTCGACTAAGCTGTACTGGGAAGTGGAAGTATGTGTCCTACGTGCCCTTCTGAAAGACCGCCAGGAGCATACTGAAAGACTCATCGAAAAGGGAAGCACATGAATAAACTTGTTGAGGCACAAAATGCCCATGGCTTGATGGTCTCATTGTGTAACAACTGTCCAATCTATCTTTCCAAACTCTGAACTTCTCAGGAAGGTGATAAGGGTAAAAGAAATAACAAAAGGTACAAAGTATCCTTCCCTGAGAGCCAACACTACCAAAGATTTGACTTGACACTTTGCCAGGCACTTATGAAAGTCTGCACATGACCTACTGAGGACCCACACAGCCTAATTGAACTGGGAGTTCAAAAACATCATTTGTTCATGAGACTTACCTGCCAGATATATATATAGCTGTATTCTCCGAAGGTCCGACAGAATTTCAAATTTCGCGGCACACGCAGTGGCCGGTCAGGTGGTTAGTACCCATTCCCGCCGCTGGGAGGCGGGTATCAGGAACCATTCCCATTTTCTATTCAGATTTTCTCTGTCGCCGGACTGTCAACACCTGTTGTCAGTTCCTCCGCCTTTTGGATTTCGAAATTTGTTGTCACTTAAGTATTTTGGTTGTTTTTTGGTATTCGACTGGATCTGTGACTTGGCATACGCTCTTTGTGGACCGTTTTTGATTTTGCTTTTGACTTTTCTTATAATTAAGATGTCTTACCTCTAGCTATCGAGTATGTAGCTTGGGTGAATGTAAGGTGAGGCTATCGAAGACTTTGATAGTTCCTCACTCTTTATGTATGATATGTAAGGGTGTTCAATGCTCTATGATAATCGGTAATGAATGTGTGGGATTGTCTGAGGGTGAGTGGAAGAAATATGAAGCCTATATGCTTAAATTGGAGCGTGATAGGCTGAGGAAATCTTCCTCCTAGAGTGCATCCTTAGTTGGACAGTCAGGGTTTTCTCCTACTAGTAACCCTGTAGTAATTTATTACTAACCCTGTAGTTTGTTGCTGCAGAAGGTAATTCCCTGGCTCTCGTGTGGAGTCAATGCGTGCTCTTGAAACTAAAGTGAATGCAATTCAAACGCATAGTGTTAGTGCTAGTGCCCCTAGTGTTGTGGAGGGGGCGTCAGATCGGCCCTATAATGCCTCTAGGCCTGGACCTCTGTCGAACTCCCAGGACCAGGGAGGGGGCATGTCGAAAGCCGCATGAGGGTTACGGGGGCTTCCCACCGATCTGGCGTCCCTTCGGCAGGTCCTGATGACGCTACCCAGGCTGCCAGGGATCGTGCTCAGGCACGCATCCTGAAGGATTGCTTCTCGTCCTCCGACACGTCCTCCCCGCCACGGGGTTGGAGCTCTCGGTTGGACTCTCGCCCTCTTAAGAGAAGCTTAGAGGAGAGGACGCTTCACGTCCTCTTCCTCTAGACGTTTGTACTCTTCCCCGAAAGTTGCGTGGATATTCCTCTGCAGAAGAGAATAAAGTGTTTTTCGAATGATCACTCTACTCGACCCCCCTGTCGCGCTAAGGCAAGGGCTAGAGCTTCTTCCCCTGTGGAAGGAAGTATACGTCTCTCGCCCTTTTCCTTCTCTCAGGTTCATCCCTTCTCCCGAGAGAGTGGCTTCTCCAACGCGTAAGATTTTGTTGGGTTTGCAACAACAGCTGGATGCTCTCATGAACCTTTCAAGAGTCGAATCTGCCTGTTAAGAGGTACAGACTTTCACCTTCGTCTCCTGCTTCGGGAACGATACAGAGCGTCCGTCGTCTAGAGAGAGTGTTTAGTGGCTTCATATTCGTCTTCCCCGAGTTGAGGTGTTGGCCTTTTCTCTTGTCTCGCGCCAGGAGCGCGTCTTGCTCTTCGTGCGCTTCTCACGCTTCACGCGCGCCTCACCTTGACGCTCGGCGCGCGCCTAGCCATGACGCTTCGCGCGCGCCACGCTGTAACTCTCTTCTAGTACTTGCCAGGAAGCCTCTCGCGCGTCACGCCATGACGCTCCGCGCTCGCTTCGCCGTATAGCTTCAAGTCTTGTGTTGACGCCGCTCCAGTTGTTCATCATGTCGCACAACTACCCGGTTCAACATCTGATGTCCTTCTTAATTTAGCCAGTACTTGCTTCGGCAGTACATATACTAAAATTGGAACGATACAGAGAAGATTAGCATGGCTCCTGCGCAAGGATGACACGCTAATCGTGAAGCGTTCCACATTTTTTATGTTTACTATACGTACTCTAGTTGACGTCTTCTTCGTTCGCGGGAGTTCCCGCTTACGTATCGGCGAATCGGAACTACTTTCACCACTCACTCAAGACCCGCCAGCTGCGGAAGAACATCCTCTTTCGTCACAGCCTTTGTATGAAGAGAAACTTCTTTCGTCTTCTTCTTCCTCTGATTATCAGACTCTGGCTTTTTTCTTAAGGATCTGTTTCCTGAGACTTTTCAACCTTCGGCTCCTCTCTCTCCACCTTCGCAGTTGTCTTTGTCTTAAGGGGAGCGTTTGACGAAAAAATCGGAAATAAAATTTTCTGGGATATTTTATATATGGCATCATACATATCCTGACTATCTTCTCAGAAAGTTTTATTTAAAAGTTCGCCACAGTTAGAAGTTATAAACAAAACAGTAATCTATCATAGTCAAATTACATTTTTCATATAATGTAATGATATTGTCAGTATATCGGTGGTAATTTCCTTTTAGCTATGAAATAATATCTAATGCGATCTATGGCAACCCTGTGGACATAGTACGCATCAACGAAAGACAGGATTGCCGCAGGGCAGTCAGTGGCAGTCAGTCAGTAGCAGCTCAGAGCTTGACTAAGTAATACGTCGCGCTGGCCAACCTCAGCCGTGTTTTGACACTCGCTTCATTTAGCGAAGTTATATTACTTTGCAGGTCTATTTTTTGGCTTTTCATTATGTCATAAACATAAACTGTGTAACGGCAAGCAAATAAATACACAGAGAAGCAAAAAATATCGTTTTTCTCAAAACTAAAGTTATCGACATTCAAACTGCATCTCCTTCATAACGCTTGCACCGATCTCAGATACAAAAAGTAAACGAAAGCTAAATGTTTGCATAACAAAGGGGCTTCCATGGGAAGCAACACGAGACCCGCACCACGAGATAGAGTTTTTTTTCTGAAGGAATGTCACTTCCAAGAGAGGTAGCAAGTGACTCCCTTCATCTCCAGACTCCCTTTGCAACCAGGCTTCATTTTGCACAAGCCTGGAAAGAGTGAGGGGCAGACGTTTGGTCCCTCCTACTGTTAGAGAGAGGTTACTTGATTCCCTTCCTGTCTCCTCTTTTGTTTTTTGTTTCCCAACTGCCTTCCTGTCAAACAGAAAATTGTTTGACCTGCTCGAACAGATGTTCGAGCGGAGAGCAGTGGAACAAATCTTGGACTCGGTGTTCCCCGGGATTTTACTACAGATTGTTTCTAGTCCCGAAACTTTCAGTAGGCTGGAGACCCGTCTTGGACGTCAACAGGTCGAACAACTTGGTCCGGAAGGAAAAGTTCAAGATGGAGACCTCGCAGTCAATACTAGGAGCCCTTCATCCCGGGGATTGGATGGTATCTTTGGATCTCCAAGATACTTATCTTCACGCCCCAATTCATCCACGTTCGGTGAAGTATCTCAGGTTGTCTTGGGGGGCTAGACGTACCAGTTCAGGGCTCTCTGCTTTGGACTCTGCACAACGGCCATACCACGTTGAAAACACCACTTCTCGTACGATCAGCGAAGTTAAGCAACGTTGGGTCTGGTCAGTACTTGGATGGTTGACCGCCTGGGAACACCAGATGCTGTTGGCGTCACATTTTGCTCCGAGGGTGTTTACACGTCTCATGAAAAACGTTGCGATGCAGTTGCATCTGTCGCACGTCAGGATCTCACTCTACTTGGACGACTGGTTGATTCGAGCGTCGTCGAAGCGAAGGTATCTGGAGGACCTTCAGTTGACTCTGCAACTCGTGAAGTCCCTGGGACTTCTGGTCTGTGGAGAAGTCGCAGCTGATCCCCTCACTGTCCATTGTGTCTGGGAATTCAGATCTATTCAGCGGCTTTTATAGCGTCTCCGTCGCAAGAACGGCAACTTCTATGTACGAAAAAGTTTCGGCCTTCTTGGAAAAGGAAACATGCTAGGTGAAGGAAGGAATGAGTCTGCTGGGGACCATTTCCTCGCTGGAGAAGTTTGTTTTCTGGGGAGTCTGCATCTCAGGCCTCTTCAGTTCTTTTTGTTGGAGAACTGACAAAGCAAGGAAGACTTGAAAGAGGAATTGAGAATTCTTCCTTATATAAAGAGGATCTGTGGTGGTGGCTCGATCCAACGGAATTGCAGAAAGGGATCTCCCTCAAGCTTCTGAACCCCAACCTAGTGTTGTTTTTCCGACGGGTCGTCAACAGGTTGGGGGGCAACACTAGAGGGAGAGGAAGTGTTAGGAACCTGGAGAGAGGAACAGGTGTCCTGGCACATCGACTTCAAAGATTTGGCGGCTATCTTTTAGCTCGCCAATTCTTCGAGGTCCAAGTTTGCAATCGTGTAGTTCTAGCAAACTCGGACAATACTACTTGTTCCCTGTTCAGCCTTGCAAGAGAGATTATTCTTTGAGCCTGTGCTCGCAACATTTCGATTCTCACAAGTTTTGTTGCAGAGGTCGAAAATGTTCGAGCAGACCTGCTCTGTTGGCGCCATCAACTCCTGCCGAAGGAATGGACCCTTCATCAGGAGGTTTGCCAAGATTTTTGGAAATTTTGGGGTCGCCATCTTGTGGATATTTTCACGACCTCAAGAACAGCGAGGCTCCCTCTATAAAGCTCATCTGTACTCGACCCTGGGGCAGTTGCGATAGTTGCTCTTCCCTGGGATTGGACGGGAATAGATGTTTACGCCTTTTTCCCCGTTCTAAATTCTGGGAGAAGTCATACGCAAGTTCGCAGCCTCACAAGGGACGAGGATGACTCTCATCCCCATGTTTTGGCCTTCGAACCACTGGTTCTCGGAGTTTCTCTTCTGGTTGGTAGACGTTCCGAGGACCCTTCCTATGAGAGCAGACCTGCTCATACAAACCCACTTCACGAGATATCTTTGAATCTCCCCGCTCTGAACCTGACTGCTTTCAGACTATCGAAACTTGGTCAGAGCGAAGGGGTTTTTCTGGCCAGGTGGCGCGGGCCATCGCTAGAGCCAGAAGTTCTTCATCTAAAGGATATATCTAGCGAAGTGAGCAACCTTCAAAGGTTGGTGTAGAAAGAAGGGCTTTTCCTCTTCCTCTATCACTGTGAGCCAGGTTGCGGATTTTCTCCTTTACTTAAGAGAAAAACTCGATATAGCAGTTCCGACTATCAAGTGTTATCGGAGCATGCTTTCGATTGTATTCAGACACAGAGGATTAGCTTTGTCTGACAATAAGGACCTCCACGATCTTACGAGCTCTTTCAAGACGTCCAAGGTTCCTCAGCTGATTTCCCCTGCTTGGAACTTGGACGTAATGCTCAAGTTTTTGATGTTTAGTCCTTTTGAGCCTCTCCACTCTGCATCTCTTAAGGATGTTACTCGAAAACGGCATTCCTCGCGGCGAAGAGAGTGAGAGAAGTTCGAGGCCGTCATGTGGGCTTCAAGGAACACAATGCTGTCTATTCTTTAAGCCCTAAGTTCTTGGCTAAGAATGATAGGTCTTCTAACCCTTGGCCTAGACACTTTGAAATTAAAGGTTTAGCAGACCTTATTGGACAGGAACCTGAGGGAGTTCTATGTCCAGTTAGAGCTCTCAAGTACTACCTTAAAGAACACAGGACACTCGTGGTCCATTGGATGTTTTGTGGTGTTCTGTGAGGCAACCAGTTAAACCTATGTCGAAGAATGCACTGGCATTCTTCATTAGGGACGTCATTAAGGACGCACACTCTAGTTGTGACGACTCCAACTTCAAGTTGTTGAGAGTTAACGCTCACGAGGTGAGGGCAGTTGCTACCTCCATGGCGTTCAAGAAAAATATGGTACTCAGTGACATTTTTAGTGCCACATTTTGGCGAAGTCAATTCGGTGTTTGCCTCACACTCTTGGCAAGATGTTTAGGTAGCATACGAAAATTGCTTTTCGCTGGGACCATACATTGCTGCTTCAGCAACCTTGGGGACAAGGGGTAACTCTGATCCTATCCCCTTTTTAATTGTGTTTTTGTGGTTGTTGGGTCGACTACTGGAGGCAGTCTTCCCAATCCTTTGCAAACTAACGCTTTAGGTGTTGGTTAGGTGGTTAGTAATGCTCTTTTGTCCTCTTTGTATGGGCTATGATCTAGTCACATTGTGGTCACGCCCCCGTTGACAGATCATCTAGAAGTCGCCAGCTATATAGGTCACTACCTCGCTGGGGTCTCTAGTAAAGCAGAAGCAGACTAGAGTGACAGTAACCACTCAGTCAGCTACGCTATCAGATAAGGAACCAAAATAATTTTACCAATAATTGGTTTTTTCCCTAATTCTTGGCTGTCTCTACCCCCCTCCAAAGGTGGTATTCAGCTATATATATATCTGGCAGGTAAGTCTCATGAACAAAATGATATTTTAATGATAAAATAAAGTTTGTTCATACTTACCTGGCAGATATATATATTTATATTGCCCTCCCTCCTCCCCTCAGGAGACAGTGGCGTTAGAAAATCTGAATAGAAAATGGGAATGGTTCCTGATACCCGCCTCCCAGCGGCGGGAATGGGTACTAACCACCTGACCGGCCACTGCGTGTGCCGCGAAATTTGAAATTCTGTCGGACCTTCGGAGAATACAGCTATATATATATCTGCCAGGTAAGTATGAACAAACTTTATTTTATCATTAAAATATCATTTTATGGTTACATGTAAATTTTCCCACCTAGCACGTGAGCCATAACACTACTGAAGCAGAATTTGAGAGCAGTTTGGGCAATTCTACAAGGAAAGGACATGCAAAAAAGGCTGTAGTGGCAAGTCATACAGGAAGACTTCAAAGGTAGTTCTAAGAATCTAATATCCTGATTCAAGGTATTTAGGTGATAGCCTTAAACACTCAGGGGTTAAGGAGACAATGATGAGCCACTCTCAAAAAACCGCTACTAATGGTTGAGCAAGGGTACTGAAAATGATTATACACAACTGTTCCTATTAATTTACAACTGAGCTGAGAAAAGGAAAAAGACATTCCTCCCATTAGCCTCGGAAGTAGGTCTATCAGGGAGAGGTTACAAGTCTGATGCATCATCAAGAAACTCTGCCTCTTCAGGACTAATATTTAACTGTTATTATCATTAAATGTACTATATGGTGACAGTGGAGTAGAATTTAATATCTGTTATAGATTGACATATCCACCCCTACGTCTTAAAGGTTGTCCACGAAGCCATTAGGCCAGTATTTATTTTGGGTATGATAGCCTAAACTATGGTATTTAGGCCTATGGTACCTTAGCCTACGGTATGGTAAACATGGGATAGCTTAGCCTATTGTATTGCAGCTTATGTTGGGTTGTGACCTGTATGCCTTATAAAACATAGCCTACAAGATAAGGGGAGGGGGATGTAGACAGCAGACAAAACAGTGACACCACACAAGAACATACATCTACATAAGCATACACACACATACATAGGCCTATCTACATATGCATGCAAAAAAAATTACTCATCTATATATATATATATATATATATATATATAATTATATATATACATATACATATATATATATATATATATATATATATATATATATATATATATATATATATATATATATATATATATATATATATATATAAACATACATTACTCTTGCAATAATTGAGCTGTAGCACTAAGAACAAAATACTGCAATCAAAGGTACTTCCGCTTCACAATTAGGCCCAAGTACCTGACCTATTAGAGGCAACTTAGACTATATTGTATGTAAGACCTAACCCAGCTCTAAACTGCTTTAGAAGTGGAAAAGACGCAGTATCATCCCTCTAGTATTTTCTTATACTACACAAAATTTCATCATCAGAGCACTCATTATCTTGACAAGAAAACCACACTCGTGCCTCTGCTAGGCTAACATCGGCCATGTGGTCATTCTGCAAATTCAAAACATTTGGTTTCCACAAACTCTACCTATACAGCCTAATGCATTCATCTTTGCTTGATGTAGATGACATGAAGCAAAAAACAGAAAACAAGCACAAAACTGTACAGGAGAAATTTTGCCAGAAATCATCAAAATATAACAATGCCGATTCACATCTCTACAAGCAGACGGCATGAAGAGTTCTGACTCGAACATATACATTCCGGGAAAACAGGCGACTGCAGAGACAGTCCTAATGGGGTAGCCAAGGGTAATTTGAATTTTTTAAAATGCCGATCGCACCTGATGACGTGAAGATGTAAACTAACTTTAACAGTAGGTAAGATTCACTCCAAATAATTAAAAGTAGTTTTGCAGAACATGAAGATTCCACAATCCAGCACCAACATTTTATATGTGATTTATGAACACTAGAAAGACCTTCTTACCTCATTCAAATTCCAATTGTAATGACAAAACCTTTATCAAATTAACTTTCTGTTCAAGAATATTGTTTGAGATACAGGCACTGACAATCCACAACCTTCAATTTCACTATTTTCACTCTGTCCTTGACTCTTGTCCAAAACTCTAAATTATTTCCCGCTTCTGAAAACCCAAAACCTCTACACCTGTAGTTTTGACTCAATCTAAACTACTATTTTATCCCATCCAAATAATACATATCCCCAGACATCTTATTGCATGTTCATTTACCACTTACCTTTCTTAAAAGTGTTTCACAACTTACTTGTATTATTTTTTTCAAGTTCAACAATTATTTCCTTCGAGTTTACCTTTGTTAAAATGTTTCATAACTTCCTTGGATTATTTTCTTCAAGTTTAGCAATTATTTCATTCAAGAACTTGCAAGCTTTAAACCTGGAAAAGTAAGAAACAGATTAATGGGATCATGGAAAATGGACGTCTTTTTACCTGCAACTTATTTAAACAACATTAGCTATAAATTGGGTTTCAAGCATCCTATACACACATCACTGTTACTGAGAGGAGACAGATAAACTCTTTGCCACTTCTGAAATCTGTATTGATTCATCAAACATTTCTTTCGGAAATTCCACTTAATCTCAGTAACAGTAACTGATAATGCTATAATGTTTGGTGTACAATGTCAATGAATTATAATTATGTCTACTTACGTGGTTAGCAACCTCACCTTTCCAGCTAGAGACCAGAGTTGAAAGACACAGGAGAGAAACTTTTGAAACTGTTTCTTGAAAAAGCTGCGGTGGCCCTTCTTTGTCCTATGCTGTGAGTTAAGTATGTATTGATTAGCTAACTGTGGCTGGTCAAAACCAGGGTGCTTCCCAAGGGGGTTAAGTTTAAGAGCCTCTGGAGTCAACCCCTCAAAATGACAAAGGACCCTCATTAGGTCTACCTACACTTTCCAAAATCAGGTAAAATTCATCTTCCTAACCTAATTATTGGTTACTTTAGCAAACTGATGTTTCTATCATGACTTTTAAGAGCTTCTGTAAAATAACTCAAAAACAATATTCTTCTCTCCCTCATTCGTCATTCATTTCCTGTCCCTGGTTAAACTTTATATCATATTATTTTTGAACTTCTGTCAATTGCCTGTCTAATAATTTAAATCCCATCTTTTTTAGCATGTCTAATGAACCTGTATAATTATCCTTCTGTCTCACTCTAACAAATACTATTTTGCATTAGGGTGATTGGTAAAGGTAGAAAATATTTAATGAATATCCACATAGAGAGAGAGAGAGAGAGAGAGAGAGAGAGAGTGTCGGATCCCATGGGGGGGGCAGTCTGCCATGGGAGGCACTCTGGAATGTTTTTGAGCAGGCCTGGTCT
>JANJGK010000050.1:9943444-9958126 GCA_039081455.1 Macrobrachium rosenbergii | reverse complement strand
GACACTCACATTCACGCACACATATATATATATATGTATACATATATATGCATTTATACATACATACATATGTATATATATGCGTGTATGCATATCTGTGTATATATATATATGTAAACGTGAAATATTTGATTAGTTTTTGAGTTGATCAGCTTGAAACCATTTCTCTCTCTCTCTCTCTCTCTCTCTCTCTCTCTCTCTCTCTCTCTCCTCTCTCTCTCTCTCTCTGGTAGACATAGGAGAAAAATAGATTTAGAAAATTATACATTAGATAATTTTTTCGTTGATCAGATTAGATTCATCTCTGTCTGTCTGTCTGTCTCTCTCTCTCTCGTACGGACAGAAAAATGATACATAAAAAATAATATATGAGATTTTTATATATATATATATATATATATATATTATATAAATATATATATATATATATATATATATATATATATATATATATATATATATATATATATATATATTCATATACAGTATATATGAACAGAGAGAGAGAGCATTATTTGGGTGATACAAATGAATGTAAATAACACTTTTTTCGTATGCAAATACCATTTACCAACAGCAAAATACTAAATTAAATGGGTTGATGAAGAAACCTTTAAATTTTGCCCAAAATCCCTCACTAAAATGACACCAATTACATCCCAAAACAAATGCAAATAAGAGCGAAACAATAAACAGACTCCTCTTCATCAATAACTCATCCAATTGACAGCGAAGCGGATTATCACTCCCTCATTTCCGAGAGGAACGTCGTGGCCTGAGGACTCCACGCGTCAATAGAGAATGCAGGCCGCGTTACCTGCACAAACAAACTCTAATTATTTCGTCGCAACGTTAATGAACTGACCCCACCTGGAAAACCAAATTCATTTCTCTCGTCGTGACGAAACTGATGAATATTTTCAGGCTTTTATTTGGAGTGTTGGTCCGGTTGGCACTTCATACTTTATCCTCGTTATCCTAATCGAGTGTGAATTGTTTTGCAAGGAATAAATTGGAGTATAATTTTGATTTTTCGAATTATTATTTTGGATCTTACCTCGGGTGTCGTAGTTAAATAGTATAACATCTCTTTTCTTTTGTCAGTATATTATGACAATTTTACGTAGTAGTTTGCTCTCTCTCTCTCTCTATCTATCTAACAATCTATCTATCTATCTATCTATCTATCTATCTATCTATCTATCTATATATATATATATATATATATATATATATATATATATATATATATATATATATATATATATATATATATATATATGTATACTCTCCCAGTTCATGAATAGCATTTTTTGAATTCGATTTTTATTGCAGTTACTAATCCCAAATTTGCAATTCCAGTGTAATTTCTTTAAATGAAAACGCAGGTTTTGTGAGCGAAAATATAAAAAGCGTTATTGGCAAAATTTAGACCCCTTGCAGTGGATTCAAACCAGTCCTCCTGTAAATTATTTTGATTATTAATAATTTATATGACAGTTTAAAAATTGTTTCTGTGTTATAACTTAACCAGGAGTTTTTTTCCTGAAAAGATTAGTTTGTGAGGTTTGGGTTTAGTAATTGTCAATATACAAGTTTTTTTATTTGAATTTTTTTTCCTAAGGAAGTTTTTTGTTTGCTTTCTTACAAAGTTTGTTAGTTTGGGAGAGTTGTCTTTGTCAAGAAAGTGGAGGTTTTATAAAAAGGGTTAGTTTGATATTTTACTGGAGAGGGTTTTTCTTTTGTCTGTGTCTTTTGCATACGAAAGATTTTTCCCGAGAGCATCTTTTTTCTAGAACTCTCCCAAGCTAACAAACTTTGTAAGAAAGCAAAGAAAAAACTTCCTTAGAAAAAAAACTTCAAATAAAAAAACTTGTATATTGACATTTTAAGCCCAAAAACTCACAAAGTAATCTTTTCAGAAAAAAACTCCCCTAAAGCAACTGACTTTCTTCACAAAAACCTCACCCAAACGACACATTTTGTATTAAAAACTTTCCAAAACTATTATACTTTCTAGCAACTCTCCCAGACTAACACATACTTTCTAGACAACTAACTCCCAAATCGGTACCGTTTCTAGGTAAAAAGCATTTCCAGCAACACACATTCTAGACAGAAACTCTAAACACACGCTCTCTAGGTAAAAATAAAGAGCTGATACGCAATGGGCAACAACCCCTTTAAACAAACACACTTTTACACAAACAGCTCTCACAAATAAAGACCCTTGATGGATAAAAAAAAAACTAAAGAACTGACATATTTTATAGACAGAATTATCACACACAAAATACTCATGAATTAACAGACTTCCTGAGCACGAAACTCCGACATAAAAGATATTTTATGCCAATAAGTCATGAATCCTGAGAATAACTCCCGGACTGATGGATATTGTTAGCAAAAACCTTCCAAAAACCAGATGAATTCTTGGTAAAAAAAAAAACAGACGAATTCTTGGCAAAAAAAAAACAACCAGAAGAATTCTTGGCAAAAAAAAACCCCAGAGAATTCTTGTAAAAAAATCAACCAGAAGAACTGGCAAAAAAAAGCCAGAAGAATTCTTGGCAAAAAAAAATCAACCACAAGAACTGGCAAAAAAAAGCCAGAAGAATTCTTTAAAAAAAAACAACCAGAAGAATTCTTGGTAAAAAAAAAAGCCAGAAGAATTCTTGGCAAAAGCAAAACAACCAGAAGAATTCTTGGCAGAAAAAATCACAAACTAGCAGACGGTAGGAAAAAAAAACACAAAAAAAACCACACGAAATAACTGATTTTATAGAAAACAGACGTCTCTAACAGACTTCCTAGATAAAACATCATGATTTAACGGTATCACGACTTTTCATCACCCGTCATTTAATCACACGACTCTTCATCAGCCGACAACTAACCACTCGTCACTTAACCACTGGTCTTTTCATCACTAGGGCAATTCATCATTTGACAGTTAATCACCTCGACAGATGATCATAGTTCATTTCACCATATGACACTTCATCACCAAGTGCTCTTATTAAAACTGTCGAACTATAGCCATTGCACAACTCAGATATTACCAGGGAAAAATGTAAAACATTACTAAATTAGGAAATGGTGTGATCTAACTTCCATACCCACCTTAAAACAGACGAATAATACCCATTGTACAAGATGGAAGACATGTGATTTTGGAAAAACTTCTAAAGGAAAGGACACAGTCTGCTCCAAGAAATGTGACTACTACAAACATAAAGGAAATAAAGACAACTCTATCCGTTGGCGATGCAGAGAGCGTTAAACAGTTATTACTACAAAAGGATATCGTGTGATCTCACTTCCATACCCAGAACATTCCCATTTTCCGGATGGGAATGGCACTGAGGGCAGTGGTAGCAGAGATGAAAGATTTGATAACTGGAATAGGAGCAACGCCCTTGGCAGTTACAGGAAGTCAAAGTAAAAATTTATCAAGTGGAACTATTCTGAGATTACCAAAGAAACCAAGTCCTCAACGTATGCTACAACGAGTTACAAAGAATTCGGATGCCCTTCCTTGGTCGTTCACCAAACTCTATAGGTTTTGAAGTACCTGAGAAATTTAAAGAAATTCTTTTGCATGACTCTGGTATTGAAGACCCAGAAAGATTCTTATTGTTCGGCGACCAAGAAATGGTAGCTGGTTTATCCCGTGCTAATCTTTGGCTTGCAGATGGAACTTTTAGAGTAGTGCCATCTATATTTTTCCAGTTGCATACCATTCATTTTCATTTTGGGGAGGGTCGTAATCCGCTGCAATATATGCGCTTCTATGGAACAAAAATAGGAACACCTCTAGGAGAATGCTTGCTGCTGTTCGAGAAATAGTTCCAGAAGCGGATCCTAAACAAGTTCTAGTAGAAAAGTTAAGCATACCTTAGTTTAACCAGACCACTGAGCTGATTAACAGCTCTCCTAGGGCTGGCCCGAAGGATTAGACTTAGTTACGTGGCTAAGAATTCTAGTAGGCTTCGAAAGCGCAGCCATGACCGAATTTCAAATCTCTTATCCTAACACAGAAATTAAAGGTTGTTCCTTTCATCTCCCCAAGTGTGTGTTCAGGAAAGTTCATGGGTTGGGGATGAAAACTGCAATGGAATCCAGTCAAGAATTAGCAACATTAATACTCTGCTTACCAGCTTTGGCTCTTGTTCTACCTGATTCAGTGGAAGAATCATCTGATATTTTAGCAGATGCATTGCCTGCACATGAGCGTATGGGTGAGCTTTTGTCGAATCTTAACTAAAATCGAGCAAAAACAAACACTTCCTGAATTACAACAGGGATTCTTGACTAAAATCGAGCAAAAACAAACAACACCTGAATTACAACAGAGATTCTTGACTAAAATCGAGCAAAAAACAAGCGCTTCCTGAATTACAACAGAGATTCTTGACTAAAATCGAGCAAAAACAAACACTTCCTAAATTACAACAGAGATTCTTGACTAAAATCGAGCAAAAAACAAGCGCTTCCTGAATTACAACAGAGATTCTTGACTAAAATCGAGCAAAAACAAACACTTCTTGAATTACAACAGATTCTTGACAAAAATCGAGCAAAAACAAACACTTCTTGAATTACAACAGATTCTTGACTAAAATCGAGCAAAAACAAACACTTCTTGAATTACAACAGAGATTCTTGACTAAAATCGAGCAAAAACAAACACTTCTTGAATTACAACAGATTCTTGACTAAAATCGGTCAAAAACAAACACTTCCTAAATTACAACAGAGATTCTTGACTAAAATCGAGCAAAAACAAACACTGCTTGAATTACATTTGATCTTAAACTATTTTTTCCCCTGAAGTCTGGGCTAGTTTAAAATACCAGCAAATGTATCCCGTGATTTGAACTTTATATCAGGTACTCAGATGACACTTGATGATGACGAACCCTGATTTCCCTATTGTGCACCAACCAGACATAAGACAACCCAAAGCTACCACTGGCAATGCCTGGAGCCCAAATAACTATAAAGAACTGCTCACAAACTGAATCTCAAACCAGATACAGTAAACTCAACTCTACTTTCCCTAAGTGACTTCCCCCGTCGGGATGTAGTGCAGTCAGTGCACCTCACGTGGTGCACTGTACGCGTTGCTTAAAGAGTCTTTGCAGCGTCCCTCCGGCCCCTACCTGCAGCCTCTTTCATTCCTTTTACTGTACCTCCGTTCACATTCTTCCTCCCCTTTGACTTTCCACCCAATCTCTAACAATTGTTTCATAGTGCAACTGCGAGGTTTTCCTTCTGTTACACCTTTCAAATTTTCTGTCAGTTTCCGTTTCAGCGCTGAATGACCTCATAGGTCTCAGCGCTTGGTGTTTGGCCTAAATTCAGTATTCTATTCTATTCTATCCCTAAGTGATTTCAGAATACTAAATCCACTATCACCAACGAGCTACTGAATGCCAAATCCACTGTCACCAACGAACTACTGAATGCCAAATCCACTGTCACCAACGAACTACTGAATGCCAAATCCACTGCCACCAACGAACTACTGAATGCCAAATCCACTGCCACCAACGAACTACTGAATGCCAAATCCACTGTCTCCAACGAACTGCTGAATGCCAAATCCACTGTCACCAACTAATTTATGAATAAAAATCATCTCAGCTGTCACTAAGTGATTTCTAAATACCAAATCCACTGTCACCAGCAAATTGCTGGATACCAAATTCACCAGAATATCAAATCCTTTATCACCAAAAACATTTGAACACCAGACAGTCATTAAACAAACACCAACTATCACCAACACCACTGTCGCGAACTAGTTCTGTCATTGTTCCAAATTCCTCTGCCGTAAACCAAACTTTTCCTTAGCCCAAAACTAGAACATCACGAATTGTTGTGAATCTCAAATGCCGACTGAATCAAATCCAGTCATGACGTGCCTTGAACATGCAAAAGATAGATATCGTTCAGCTTTCCTGTACCACCAAAATTTACTATTTCAAACCGAGAAAATATGCAACAGTTTTTATCATTAACCAAATTTATTATCAATAAACGTCACACTTCAATCTTTAATTATGTATATTCTAAACCTTACTGTCATAAATCAACACTTCGAATTCGAAAGCATCACGAAGAAGGAAATAATAAAACACAAGTGCCATCATAAAAAGACGTATTTAATCCTAACCTACATATCTTCAGTAGGCTTCCTGAATGACATTACTATATGTGTAGGAATATTGTCAGCTTCGACAAAAGTGAAGAAAATCTCTACACAAATCCACTGACATCTTGAAAGGTTAATTGCGCATCAGTGTAAAAACGAGATAAATTTCTAACATCATGACCAGTGTTTTAAATTAAGTCACCAAAGAACCGGCATATTAATCATATAGCCACTTGACATTGTGGTAACTCCCCTTGTTGCCACGACTCAGTAAAAGGCTTAGCAAGACCACTTTGGAGCAATGGAAAAGCTCATCAGTTACATATCTAAATATCCACAAAGCAAAAAGTCAAATCTCGTATCACATGGTCTCCCAGCAACAAAATGCCCCTGAACATTACCACCATTACATAACCACCTCACATCAGGGACATGCATCTCCAATTCAAAGAACCAGCATAAAGCTCATTAGACCAATACAACACTTGCTTCGTCTACAAATCTTCAGAGGAAACCTGTGAACACCTGAAGTCAGTTAATCATCTTGAACAGACGTATATATTTCAAAAACTAACATCAAATGTTTCTGTAACATCTGTAACGAAATGGCAATCAGCTTTTCCATGGCAACTTCGTTTTTCGTAACAATTAAGCCTTTGGTGATCTGAATGAGGATAGTTTCCTCATCCCACTAAGTGGCAGGGAAAAACATTGTTCTGAAATTCATCTTTTTGGATTCTGTGAAGCCTAGATTGTACCTCACATAACCTCAGAATCACAAGATGCCCTTGGGTAAAGCACTTAGTGATAGGATAATAACCTTTACAGTATATGAAAGACCACATTATTACACATTATCTTGTTAAAAGACTTGTCAAATAGTTTGTTTTTTGCCAATTTTGGGCCAAAGACTTCCATCGAAATTCCTCATGGTTTAACAAACATCTTTTTTTGTCCAATTACTGACGATGTTATGCACTTGTAAGGTTTCTCACACAGACCTAAAACTGGCCATTGTGGCATTTATCCCTTCTTTATTTCAAGTACATGCAATAATGTTTAAGTCCCAAGTTGGTAACCCCTTTTTAAACGGATGCATGTGTCCGAAATATAATTAAGTATTGTCATATACGCGACCAAAAGGATCACTCTTAACTTTCTAAATGATCTAATAGATTTACTTTGTTTTAAAACATCTGGAAAGATAAATTATGTTCAATATTTAAAAATAACCCTGTGAAACGTTTCCATGTAAACACTCTTGAAAAGCCAGCATGTGATACAGTTAATGTAATCCAACATCAGCAAAAATTACAAATTCTGCCCAAGAAAATAAACATTCTAATCTTGGTAAATGATGCTTTATAAGTTATAATTTTCCACATTCCATCCCTTAAATTACAAGGACTTGGCCAAGAAATAGTATTTTAAACAACAAAATCTAATGCTTAACTTACAAGCAAAACTTGACAATTAAAAATAAAATTCCCTCTAAATGAGAACTTCTCTCTGAAAATAATCACTGATTTTGAAGTCATGCACAAAGGGTAATTTTACATCCAAATATATCAAGTAATTTTAGTCACTTATCCATACTAAAAGTGAGTCGATCTTACATACAAATGTCTCTGAAGACAGATAGCATAACCCTATCCACAAATGCTTACAAGTAAATTGCCAGTTACCAAAGTCAACTAGACAATGGTGAACATATTCGAAAATATGTACATCATAACCCCATGTCTTTTGCCGATTGTTTTTCGTTTTCTACGAGATTAAATACAAAATCTAATTCTGTAACAAGACGTGTGAGAAAATCCTGCATGAAATCTCAAGTAAAAACTGAAAACAAAATGTCAAAATATATGAAAACCATAGATTTTCTTATATGTTATTTTTAGAAAATCTGAACTAGGTTTTTTGGCCATTTTACTTATTGGAAAGTAAAAAAATTCTGGCTGTAAAAGTCTACGGGATCACAACGCCACATTATAAGTCTAGATTAGATTAGATTTTTATTGACTGCAAAGAACATACAATATTTGACAGTTATTAAAAATATACAGTATACATAAACTTATACAAAACTGTACCGATCTTATATAACTGCATACTCTGCAGTCCAAAAAGAAAACCCAAACATAAATTACTCTTTCTATAATAAATAAACAGAGCCCTCCTACGCTATTATCTACATATACAATTTCAAAACATTGTAAATATAATCACATACTTCCGCGCATTTATCACTCTCCAGTAATTCAGTCAAACTTGTAAAGGTTAGCATATGATATCTATTTCTCAAATGAGCTGCTAGATTACATTTTAGCGTCACATGTTTTTCGTTTTGCACTTCAATAGTACCACATGAACATAATCGTCTTTCTGGTGGGATTCTGCTCCATCTCCCAGACTCGACTTTAAGAGAATGAGACATCAGGCGAAGTCTGGTGAACGACTGTCGCTTATAATCTTCAACAAATATTCTATCTATCTGCATACACTGGATGAACCGCAAGCGATGGATTTAACTGCGTTTTGTACGTTTCAAATTTTGTAGCTTCAATAGGTCTATTTCTAATGCTATTTCTAATTTGGTCCAGTGGGTTGATATTCACATTAGCTTCCATTGCATTTGATAAAAACCTATAGCCTGGTGTATTGGCTTGATGACATAGTTGATACACTATACTAAAGGGCTCTTCTGGATTAGGGTCCCTAAGCTTTGAGTTCAAGAAAGTGACCAATTTTCTGATCATAACAAACTTTAATGGGTATATCCCTGATTCTACTAAACACAGTTCTATACTAGTATTGTGTCTAACCCCTAACAGACATCTTATAACCTTGTTATATTGCTTAGTTAGTATTTTTGAATCTTTTGAAAGCCAAGTTTCACAACTATATAATAATGAGCTCATAACTGCCGCCTCAAAGACTTTCTTCTTATAATAATATGGCATGTCAGTGTTTGCGGCACAAAATAAGCAAATTTATTTACAGTTGCTTCTCCCGCGGCTTCGTGTTGTTTCACCAAAGAGTCATTGCGTGCGTCAGCAGTGAACCATGCCCCCAAATACTTATATCTATCTGAGAATAAAATTTCATGATCTTTCACGTGGAATGGTCTACTGTCCTGTCCATCACCACCAATAACAAAGAATTTGGTCTTTTTACTGTTAATGGCCATCCCATATTCGACACAGTACTCCAATACAACTTTTAGTTTCTTTGCGCACATATCCCTTGAGGTAGCAATTAATACTGTATCGTCCATCAATAACAGTGCGTGCACATGTCAAGAAGCCTCTACTTGTGTACAAATACAGCCTTGCGTGAGAACGGAACTTAGGCCTGTCTCAGTAGTAACCTTAACCATCCCTGCACCCTTGGACTTTCCATAAACAATAGTCTTTTGTTTACAACTGAAAGTCTACCATTCTTCAGCAGTGGTATAGAAAACTATGACACATCTGGGAAAACACGAGGGAAGGACATAAGTCATCTCCCATCCCGACAGTCAGCTGTCAGCTTAGAAAACAGCCCTTTGAGTCCTCGGCTCTGAAGCTGAAAACTGATTGGTTATGCTCCCTCCTCGGGGCACTGCATTGCTGACCCCAAGGAGTCCTTTATTTCAAGTCTTTCCGTTTTTCTAGTAACCCATATAGTACACAGTGTTTATATATATGAGGAATTCTGTAGTTCAACTTACGACCCTTAAAAATTAGCAATAATAGTTTTTTAAATTGTTCAGGTTTATAGACTAGTGTTTAAGGACACTTCTCCAATTCTAACTCTGTTCTCATTACTAAAAACAGGATACATCCATCTCAAAACTTGAGATAAAAGTTGTAACTTGAATCAGTTTGCAAAACATGAAATATTCAAAATTTACAAAAACTCTAGAATTCACGTAAGAATGTGGTGACGAACGTAAATAACTTTACACATAAACATTCACCTCAATTCATACCGTAACAGACTCAGATCCAAATATTTCTGATCCTGGAACAATTAATCAGCTAAGAATTTCAAAAGTGAGGTTCTCAAGAGCGAAAATGTTAAGAGTGAAAACACTAAAAGTGGATGAAACAGCAAAAACACCTTATACTCGTAAGTGTTTAGTGTGCATAGAGAGTTTCATCAAAGCAAAGAATGTGTGAAAGACTTCTCCAGAAAAGTACACCAAGGGTACAGTAATGTTTCTGAGCGTGCACAGTGTATTGGAAAGCTTCAGAATGTAGCCTACTGGTTGTGAAACGATGCTTCAGAAGAGCACTTAAAGCCTTCAGCAAAGTACAACGGGAACAGGGCTGCTTTAACAATGCAGGATGCTTCAAAGTATGTTAATGTGAATGAAGCTTCAAAAGTGAATAAAGTGCATAGCGGTACTTCAGCTATAAAAGGACACACTATTGAAATATGCTTAGGGGAGAGAGAGAGAGAGAGAGAGAGAGAGAGAGAGAGAGAGAGAGAGAGAGAGAGAGAGAGAGAGAGAGAGAGAGAGAGAGAGAGCATAGGGACTACATACAAGCCTAAAACGCGCAGGCTTACTTCTGCCAAGTTGTATAACTGATCGGAACCGCTTCCGCCAATTTGAATATGAGCAGGGCTGATGCTATAAAGCAAAAAGTGCTCAGTGTTTTAGTTCCAAGTTGTATTGCAAAACCTACAAGTGTTTATTCACTGAAGATTGTACAGGAGACTGAAGAAATACCATGGAATGAACAGTGTGTGCGTCTAGCATTTAAAAAAAAAATGGAAAGTAATGAGAATAGAAGAGTGAAAGGAAGAAGCTGAAAAATGTCTAAACTATTCATACAAATTCCTAAAAATCCATTAATTCTTGTTTCTCAGGCTAACAACATTACAAAGAATTATAACTACTACAGGTTTATGCTCACTGGAGCAACTGGGGACAATTTGAATGGGGCGTTGACCTCATATTCGAAACTTTTCGAACAATGGTTATATGGCTAGGAAAAATGACTCAACTTGATAATGTTACATTTTTTCTGGAATGATTGGTGCTTATAGAGTTTAAATTGTCATTACCAATGCTTTATCGAATCATAAACCAGCTAAAATGGACTCCGGTTACTTTTCCTAGAAAGGTAACCAGAATCAATTTTAGCTGGTTTTCCTAGAAAAATGAAAATTAAGACACTTTGTGGGCACAGAACAGAAAAATTGAAATACAGAAGTCCTTGTACCACAAAATCAATGTACAATTTGGCATTAAAAAATTTTCTTAGTAACCAGATTATAAAGTTCCTGTTTAACAATCAAAGCGCTTGCAATAATTTTATCATATTACTGAAATTGAATGAGATTTACATGAAACATGTTAACATACAAAAAATTATGTAACATACATTAATCTACAAAAAACATCCATATGTCAAGCCACTGTAACTTTGGGAATTATAAAAGTTACAAAATCTATAAATCCAAACGAATAGAAACGAATTTTTCAAGCTATTTATGTTATAAAGCAAATTACACTAGAAAATGTCCTTAGAATGTAATTACAAACATTAACCTAAATTATTTTATTTCTAAGCCGAATTAAAAGTATTCCATTAAAATTTCACTTCTGATGGCCATTCGAAATTTAATTGGTCTCTTGAAATTACTTATACTTTACATGACCACGTAAATGGATTCATACTGAGTCATATAGCATGTATGAAATTAATAATAATATAACAACAATCTAACGCCTACCATATACCTTCCCGTTATTTTTCATCAATGCTCTTAAGTCTCTGCCAACTTCGAATTCCGATTATCTCTCCCCTTTACTTGTCATCAATTCCCTCAAATCTCTTCTCATTTTCAAACCCGATTGGCTCTCCCCTTTACTTTGCATCAATTCTCTCAAGTCTCTTCCAATTTTGAAACCTGATTATCGCTCCCCTTTATTTTTCATCAGTTCTCTCAAGTCTCTTCCTATTTTGAAACCCGATTATCTCTCCCCTTTACTTTTCATCAAATCTCTCAAGTCTCTTCCCATTTTGAAACCCGATTATCTCTCCCCTTTATTTTTCATCAATTCTCTCAAATCTCTCCCATTTTGAAACCTGATTATCGCTCTCCATTATTTTTCATCAATTCTCTCAAGTCTCTTCCCATTTTGAAACCTGATTATCTCTCCCCTTTACTTTTCATCAATTCCTTAAGTCTCTTCCCATTTTGAAACCCGATTATCTCACCCCTTTACTTTTCATTAATTCTCTCAAATCTTTCTCGTTTTGAAACCCGATTATCTCTCTCCTTTACTTATCATCAATTTCTTAAGCCTCTTCCCATTTTGGAACCCGATTATCTCTCCCCTTTATTTTTCATCAATTCTCTCAAGTCTCTTCCCATTTTGAAATCCGATTATCTCTCCCCTTTATTTTCATCAATTCTCTCAAGTCTCTTCCTATTTTGAAACCTGATTATCTCTCCCCTTTACTTTTCATTAATTCTCTCAAGTCTCTTCCTATTTTGAAACCTGATTATCTCTCCCCTTTACTTTTCGTCAATTCCTTAAGTCTCTTCCCATTTTGAAACCCGATTATCTCTCCCCTTTATTTTTCGTCAATTCCTAAAGTTTCTTCTTATTTTGAAACCCGATTATCCTTCCCCTTTACTTTTCATCAATTCTCTCAAGTCTCTTCCTATTTGAAACCCGATTATCTCTCCCCTTTACTTTTCATCAATTCTCTCAAGTCTCTTCCCATTTTGAAACCCGATTATCTCTCCCCTTTACTTTTAATCAATTCTCTCAAGTCTCTTCCCATTTTGAAACCTGATTCCTGTAGCTAAATCTTATTCAGTTTCCATCTGTCATTACAAATCACTGCTTTCATGAGAGCATTACAAGGAATGAGATACGTGTGACTTGTCTCGTGAAATAATAATAATAATAATAATAATAATAATAATAATAATAATAATAATAATAATAATAATAATAATAATAATTAACTTAATAGCAACCATCCTGATAAATAGGTGCAACCATCCTGATAAATACGGTAGCGCACAAAGAAATGAATTTCATTTTTAAAATTAAACCTGTTAAATATTTAGTGGCCTATTGGAAAAATGTTGCCCAATTACTTATCATTTGTTATAGCAGTAATAAACAGCTATACTTCAACCCTATATTTTCATTACAAAATGATAAAGTATTGTTTTATCCTTCGCATTAACCAGATTTATAAAGTTCTGCTTAACTTTCCTGCATTTTTATACTTACATTTCCCTTGCCCCAAATACTAGATTTACGTATAATACAAATAACTATAAGGATACTTCAGACAATAATATACAAAGGAATCATTGTCAACACAAGCATTGGGCTTTTTATAACCAACCAAAGCATAATGTTTAAATACTGTAGAACGATAATAAAATCCAAATCTAATCTATACTTATTACCGGTACATAACAGCTCAAATGGGACTAACATTTACAGTTTTTTAAGACTGTCGTATTAAAAATTCACAAGATGAATGAAGTATTTTCTCCAGATAAAATTTCAATTGTCTAAGTTATGGTAAAGCATCCGCAGAGACTTCAAATCACGGCAGAAATATAAATTTCAATCACACAACCCTCGAGCCTAGATGGCGGAACATAGTGACACAGTTTACCCTCGTTCACTAAAAAAATTAAAAGCAAGGAGAGAATGATTAAAAAAATATGTATATTATCTGGACACAAGGCCCCCTGAGGGCTTTTTTTTTGTCCAGTAGTGTCAGTACACTATATTTTCCAAATTACTCCAGCACTATTAAAACAAAAATCTCGAATAGTTTTTTGTTGGATTCAAGTTACAGAATATCCGCTCTATATTAGAGTTATCAGAACTCAATGCGATTAGATTTCTATCTGTAGTAGAAATTCTACTTAATTTAAAGTAAGCTAGGCTAAGCTTACACAAATAAAAGAATTACGTGATTTAATTTTCAAGTTACGTACGCCAAAACCAGGCCTTAAACGATAACTCGGAGTTAAGATTAAAACTACTACACAAAGTTACGACCTACATTAGATTTATAGCCAACTGCAAAATGGGAGCACGTTTAATCAAGCTATATACCACAGCCTGTCCACCCTAACAAATCAGCCCGTAACTCTAGGTTAGCAATACCAGCTTGATTCTCCATATTTACTTACCCATTCCTTACTGAGACAAATTTTAACGCTGTCAATATAGAACCAAACATTGTGGCATTTTTCCAAAGACCACTGTCCTGCAGTTCTTTCAAGCAACGCTGAAATAGCTCTTTCAAAATTGGTTAATTCCTGAATTTAAAACGATTGCACTGATCTCAAGTGAAATAGCACCACAGATTATTCTATATCGCACTTTCCTTTTTAATAGTGGGCTCAAATATAACATTTTTCCTTCGTTCACAAAACACTACACCTGCGTCGAGGATAAAGTTTTGCTAACAAAGTAACGCTAAACAATATCTGCTACTTGGAAGCAAGTACTCGTATATCCACAGGCGTGGCTCGTCACA
>JANJGK010000050.1:9935944-9940944 GCA_039081455.1 Macrobrachium rosenbergii | reverse complement strand
ACGTCCTTTAATATCCCAATTCGCTCTACCTCGGAAATAATATATTTTCATATATGTTACCGAAGGGGAATTATTTAGTTGATAATAAGTTCGTCATCTCGTGGGCTCGAACCAGCGAAGGACAAGAACTCAGGACTACAGTGGACTCTTAACCCACGCAGCCAGCAAGTGAGGTATAAGTGGATATCGTCTCCCATATTTGTATATCGTCTCCCATATACAAATATGGGAGACCGATATCCTCTTATACCTCACTTGCTGGCTGCGTGGGTTAAGCGTCCACTGTAGTCCCTGAGTTCTTGACAAAATATGGGAGACGATATCCACTTATACCTCACTTGCTGGCTGCGTGGGTTAAGTATCCACTGTAGTCCTGAGTTCTTGTCCTTCGCTGGTTCGAGCCCACGAGACGACGAACTTATTATCAACTAAAAAATTCCCCTTCGGTAACATATATGAAAATATATTATTTCCGAGGTAGAGCGAATTGGATATTAAAGGACGTTTGCAGCTTACTGATTGTATAAGAATCACGGTGATGTGATAAAAAGTCATAATATGGCTGCGTGCGACAAACGCACTACACGGTTAGCATGGCAGAGGTGGGTGGATATCGTCTCTAATACAAACACCTGAGTTCGACGGGCGATTTGTATATGGGAGACGATATCCACTTATACCTCACTTGCTGGCTGCGTGGGTTAAGCGTCCACTGTAGTCCTGAGTTCTTGTCCTTCGCTGGTTCGAACCCACGAGACGACGAACTTATCAACTAAAAAATTCCCCTTCGGTAACATATATGAAAATATATTATTTCCGAGGTAGAGCGAATTGGATATTAAAGGACGTTTGCAGCTTACTGATTATATATATATATATATATATATATATATATATATATATATATATATATATATATATATATATATATATATATATATATGTATATATATATATATATATATATATGATATATATATATTATGAATATATATATAATATATATATATATATATATATATATATATATATATATATATATATATATAGAGAGAGAGAGAGAGAGAGAGAGAGAGAGAGAGAGAGAGAGAGAGAGAGAGAGAACAGGGACACATGAAGTACTAAAATGATAAATACTAACGGTTTTTGCAAGCAATTCCTGTATTACAAATGGTTCGTAGAATATCCAAAGAAAATATGATAAATATATTCCCATTTTCGAATATTACTTGCTTAATATTCATGGGAAAAGGTTATTTGCTTTTATACTGCGAATATCGAATTGCATATGTTAAAGCGCTTATGTCCAGATCTACTGTAGTTCCAAAAATATTTTAAAAAGCCATGAATATACGTCTACGTATTGCTCAATGTTATTCCGAAATAGTAATTATCAATTGAAAATAATCTTTTTTGTGAAGAGAAACTATCTTCTAAAATTGAAACAATTCATTCATTTCTTGTAACTCTTTATGTTACGCCTATGTATTCTTGTAATCCCGAACTCATGCGGAAGCACATTTCAAATTTATATTCCAAGACAAAATGAAAGTTGGAAAATTTCAAGATGTGTTTTTTATTCTTCAAAGTTTGAAAGCCACTTCTCTCTCTCTCTCTCTCTCTCTCTCTGTCTTTTATATTGAGAGAGAGAGAGAGAGAGAGAGAGAGAGAGAAAGTCAAGCTCTCATTTATTTCAAAGTCTTATGAAATTGGACTGTTTCTCTCTCTCTCTCTCTCTCTCTCTCTCTCTCTCTCTTCTCTCTCTCTCTCTCTCTCTCTCTCTGTGTTTGTGTATGTAAAAGACAAAATCAAGCTCATTTATTTTAAACTCACTTATGAAATTGGACTGTTTTTTTTCTCTCTCTCTCAATATAAAAGACAAAGTCAAGCTCTTATTTATTATAACTCTCTTAAGAAATTAGATTGTTTCTCTCTCTCTCTCTCTCTCCTCTCTCTCTCTCTCTCTCTCTCTCTCTCTCTCTCTCTCTCACATAATCCTGAGCTGGGGAAGGTCAATTAACGATCGATAAACACTTCATAACTGTACACGAGAGATTAATATTACTGATTGTTGTGACATTACATCTGTAACAAAAGACAATCGTAAATTAATTTTACCATTTCAGAATTTGATCTGAGTACGGGCTCACATAAACTGAAGTTGACATCAATGGAAGTTTGAAGTTTGGAAAACTGTGAGTGTAATACCTGGCGTTTGTCTAGTCGCTCGGTACCTTGTAAAACCAGGCTGTAATGTCTGATTGTCACGTCTGTAGACTTGCAATGTTATATTTTGATCCCCCTGAAAGATAGATTATTTCTGTTTAAATAATCAACAGTTTTGTTAAATTTAGAGTTATTCGTTAATTTCAAGCAATGCAAACTTCTTCCATCCGTTCCTGCAACACTATCTATCGTTCAGAGTCAACCCATCTCCACATATTGAAGTTCGTGCTACGAAAACTAGACTACTATTTGCTAAAATTTCCCGGGACTCGAGGAGAGCGAAACGTTTGGCAAAAATACGGAAATCTCAGGGAGTTTCAAAGCAAATATCCTTCATACCACAAAATTCACGACAATACACCGACTCTAAAACCGTGAGAATATAAGAATGGTCATTTCCTCTCCGTTCCGAAACTGTTTCTTGCAGGGAGAATTTACCTTAAAGTTTAAAACCCCCAACTGCTGATGATGTATTTCTTGCGTGCCTTCTGCTTCGTTTTACTCATTCGTTCGTATTATATATATATATTATATATGTATATATATATATATATAATATATATATATATATATATATATATATATATATATATTACATATATATGTACAGTATATATACAGTAATATACATATATATATATATATATATATATATATATATATATATATATATATATATATATATATATATATACATACATACACACACACACACACACACACACACACATATATATATATATATATATATATATATATATATATATATATATATATATATATATATATATAAAATTTAGGCCAGTTGGTGACTCACCTCGCCCCAAGAAAGCAATATCCTTTTATTACTTTTTCCTGGGATTCAACATCAGTGAAAGTGTAATTTCCATTGGCTCCCCTAGAAGACACATCTCCCCTGTTATCTAGGGGGAATTTCTCCCCACCCAGAGGTTCCACAGCCCTTTTTAAGGGGCCCATTTGTCTTGAGGTACGTAATGTTTATATCCCAAACACTGGTATTCTCTGCGTGAGGCAAGAAATTTGCCAGGGTCTAAGCGAGAGATTTGGGAAAGCCTTGGAGTGTCTATGAAAGCCAATTTGATACTGGATGAAGGATTGTTAAGCCAACTCTCCTTTATGGAAGTGTTGATTACCTCACACAAATCACCTTTACCTTGAAAAGCAATGATTTTCTAGTGCAATAAAGCTACTTAAACGAAAATTAACAAACAAATGTATGTTTGGGCACAAATCACATTTACGATGAAAAGCACGATTTTGTAGCGCAATAAAGCTACTCACACGAAAATGAACAAATATATGTTTAGGTAACAGGGAACTACGCCAATAAAAAATATCATATACCCGTTATCACTATGGGAACACAAGTTAAATAGCATAATAAATGATCATAAATGACCATTTCTCTCTGATTCAGGGACCGTAGATTAAAGCAGGCAAATTTCCTGACGCAATTTCTGCCCGGAAAAGCGATTCCAAAATAGACCAGACTCGTAAAACTACTGTTGTCGTTCATGATGGCGCCGTTTGTTATGAAATTAAAATAGTAGCGTTTTGAGTTTTTCGAATTCAATGAATTTTTTTTTTTTTTTTTTTTTTGCAGGAAATTCGTAGGAAATATGCTTTTGCGACCAATTGAGAATTCGGCGTAGAGAGCCATAATTTGATGGCATTATTTGTGTTTTTTTGTCAAATGTCATGGTAATAACCTAATTGTGTATTCATCTGCCTGCTAAATCTCTCTCTCTCTCTCTCTCTCTCTGTGTCGGTGTATATTCATCTATACGTGCAGAAATGTGACGTAATGTCTCTGGACACACAACATTCTTTCATTTATATGCTGCGATGAACGGCCATAAATATTTTCATTTTTAAATAATTAGCTTCTGTCTATTTTATTGGTCAGTGAATAATTAATGATCAAATATTCTTTTAAAAAATAGCCTTTGAACTAAAATCATCAACTGATCGCACTTATAAAGAAGCAAATGAAACGCGTAGTAAATTGTCATCAAACACGGCAAAACAGTTGTACTGGAATAAATACTACTCTTTCCATTCAGTCCTACTGTTATCTGTCTTACTTTCCTAATCAAAATACTTTGATTTACCCTCCTATGTATATTGCTAAAGTTAACAGCATGTAATTCTTTCTATCAATTTGATGAACTTTTCTTTAGTAGACCTTACATACCTGGTCTGTTATTCAACTAAATAATTACCCCAGCATTATACAGTAACATACCTCCAGTGATCTAATTACTTTCTATGGGCTTCCCATTTTTCAGCCTCTTAACTGCCTTTTCATATCCTCAGCATATTATTTCAAACACATATCAACCCCTTCCACTCTCGTATCTTTCAACTCTGCCTCTCTTCCATCCTCAGCCTTCAACCACTTTCCAAAAAATACTCACTTCCATCGAATAAAGTTGGCATTTCAATGTTGCGTTAGGATTAATGGTTCTCCAGAAGACAAAACAATTTTCTCTGGATAAAACTCTTTCATCTATTTTTCAAGGATACAATAAGTAACCTAATAATAGAAAAATAATCCAAAGCCTTTTCGTTCTTATCAAACTCCAACTCATTTGTCCCCCAGCGGAACAGAAATTTCTATTCGAAATTCATTTCCCACCTCGCGAGGGCTATCATTTCGAATTAACAACTGAATTACAGGTTTGGTAATTCAATGACAATGAATTTAATCAGATTCTGATTAACGTGTCCAGAGGGAACTCAATTGTTCCAGT
>JANJGK010000050.1:9883444-9928444 GCA_039081455.1 Macrobrachium rosenbergii | reverse complement strand
TTTAGGTAGGGGAAATTTGCATACATTTTCATTTTCGGTACTGTTGCGATGGTAGGAGTTGGATTAAGTCTGGCATTCAACATTTTATAGAGCCTTCTGGAGACTAGCCTCGTAGGGAAACAGTTATTCCTGAAATAAGTAGTTAAAAATGTAATTTCAACATGAAACATGGCCCAGGTTGAGGAATGAGTAAAAGCCCTATGTAATAAAGTTGAAATAGTATTCATTTTGAAGTTGAAAAAACAAGAACTATAGAAATTCATCCCCAACCCTGTAAAAGTACTTTTTCGGAATACACCTGTATAGAAACCATTGTTGTCCCTGGAGACAACATTTAAATTCAAGGATCGTCTTAGCCATCTCTTGTCTTCGAACATCGTTTATAAATATGTTTGCCCAGGATGTGATCGTGGGATTTACGTCGGATGCACGAGGAGGCTACTACGGATTCGCATAGATTCTCATAAGGGTGTAAGCTACAGAACTGGATGTAAACTGTCTAATCCAGACCACTCAAATATAAGAAATCATGTAAAAATGTGCAAAACTGATATTAATTATAAAGATTTTTCTATAATAGGACAAGCCCAAAATGAAAATGACCTCAATATATTAGAATCTATTATTATAAAGAAGACGGTCCCAACACTAAATACTCAAACAACCTCTGTTCAATTGTTCATTGCTTAACCTTTTGTTTATGTTTTCTTCTCTCGTCCTTTCTTGTTCTTCCTGTGTTCTTTTGTTTTAGTCTTGTTACTGCTACGGTTTAGGTATGTCCTGTGCCTATTCCCTCCGTTTTTATTTTGTTTTATAATTTATACATCGATGTTTTAATGTGATTTTTTGTAAGAAGTTTTTTTAATCATTGCAGCCTTGAAAATGCGACTATAGCAATTGTCGTGAAACGTCGGCATAAATAAACGTATTGTAATAATGGTGCCCTTTCCCTTCGCCTTCGAGACTGTATCCTGAGTCGAGACTCACCCTACTTGGATATATATATATATATATATATATATATATATATATATATATATATATATATATATCAGTTCGTGTATTTGGAAGTAATTACTGAATCTACAAAATAAACTGAATTTTAATACACGCACACATACACACACACACACACCTATATATATATATATATATATATATATATATATATATATATATATATATATATATATATATATATATATATATATATATATATATATATATATATATATATATTAAAATTCAATTTATTTTGTAGATTTAGTAATTGCTTCCAAATAAATACTCCATTAACATACAGTAAATATACTTACTGAAGAACTGACAAAGACATCAGTGATATATTTCTAAATGCGCATATACAACACTACACCATTTTGTGTATACACCCCTACTGTTTACCATCCTAAATATATATTTAATGTTACAAAACAAAAAATTCCAGGAAAACATAACCAAACAATAAACACCCAGAAGTCATTTCCAGAACTTTTGTTGACCGATATCCGCAAGCCTCAAAGTTACCTGAGGCTAAGATGAAAAAAAAAAACAATATAAAAAAGGGAAGTTCACCTTCCAGCGCGCCTCTCTCTCTCTCTCTCTCTCTCTCTCTCTCTCTCTCTCTCTCTCTCTCTCTCTCTCTCTCTGAAAAGGGATAACAGCTGCTCTGATAGCCCCAGTAGGAGACCAATCAATGAGCAAAGGGAACTGGATGTGTGGAAACCTATGAGGGCGAATGGGAACTCCGGCGGGGAGTTTTCTTTTAACAAAAGGCGTCATATAAGGTGGAATCAGGTGTGTATGTGTTTATATATATATATATATATATATATATATATATATATATATATATATATATATATATATATATATATATATATATGTATGTATCACACATTACCACAGGTGAAAAATAAGAGAGGGGGTTAGGTCTTATTTTTCACCTGTAGTAATTTGTGATAAATGAACCACGTACAAAAGTGATTATAATCATCATATATATATATATATATATATATATATATATATATATATATATATAAATATAAATATATATATATATATATATATATATATATATATATATATATATATATATATATATATATATATGTCTATATATATGTATGTATATATGTATATATTTATACATGTATATACACGAAACATAAAAACATTATATGAAATTCCCCTCGTAATGCCTCTACATCAAAACATGGAAACATTATATGAAATTCCCTTAGTATTTTCTCTACATTAAACATAAAAACATTTGAAATTCTCTTAGTAATGTCTCTACATTAAACATAATGAAAAATTAGATGAAATTCCCTTATCAATATCTCTTCATTATATATATATATATATATATATATATATATATATATATATATATATATATATATATATATATATATATATATATATATATATATATATAAACATTAATTGAAATTCCCTCAGTAATGTCCCTGCATTAGAAATAAAACATTAATTGAAATTCCCTTAGTACTTTCTCTACATTAAACATAAAAGCATTAGATGAAATTCTCTTAGTAATTTCTCTACATTAAACATAAAAAAACATTAGATGATATTCTCTCATTAATATCTCTACATTAAACAAAAAACACTTCTTGAAATTCCCTCAGTAATGTCTCTGCATTAGACATAAAACATTAACTGAAACTCCCTTGGTGAGTTCTCTGCATTAAACATAACAACAATATATGAAATTCCCTTAGTAAGTTTCTTTTCATAATTCGTGTGACATATTATCGTTCCCTTCTTACTTGCGTCTTTCTTCTCAGTCTGTTCCTGTCATGTGAAAAATGATGCTTAAGCAGTAAATTATTTTCGAATTTTAAAAATGTTTCATCGAATATCAAGTATTCTCCATTGAGAGTTCGAGGTGGTACTAAGCCTACGTAACCTGTTATTTAAGAAATGATGAATTCAGTTTTAAAATGAAAAGATGCCATTGAACTTAAGCAGTGAATTATTTTCGAATTTTAAAAATTTGTCATCGAATATCAAATATTCTTCACTGAGAGATCGAGGTAATATTAAGCTTACGATATATGTTATTTAAGAAAAAATTGCTGCGTTTATTTTTATTAAAAAGCCTGACAATGATGTTAGACAAGTTTGTGAAGAGTTAACGCAACTATCCGTATGTGAAATAACATTTTCCTGACGCAAGGAAAGTAATTAAGTAAAAAAATATAATTCTCTAAATGACAGAATCAGATACCTGAGGAATAAAGTAACGAATGAAGAAATGTTTAATATAATACCCCGAATTAGGACATGGCAATTATCAGCCTATACGATAAGTAGCTATCATTAAAAGAATCTTGTTACGAAGCAAAAGCCGAATGTAATTACTTAATGTATCCAGATTCAATTGTTATACCCAAAATGCGTTTATGCAAAGCGGATTAATATCGGTTTTATTTTTTATTTTTTTGGAAATAACGATACTCTCTCATATGTGTGTGTAATTAAAATGAAACTCCGTTGCTCAGCGGCGAATTATGTTACGTACAAACATACAGACACATATACACATACATAACATATACACACATACACACACATATACATACATAAATGTAAATACATACAGACATATATATTTACATACACATACATAAACATAAACATATTAGTATATACATACATATACATACATATACACATATACAGAGAGAGAGAGAGAGAGAGAGAGAGAGAGAGAGAGAGAGAGAGAGAGAGAGAGAGGCATTACAGCCCATTCCCACCAGATTATAAAACACCCAGGAACCTGCCGTCAGAGCCTATCCAACAATACGAAAGAGCAAACGCCCACACGGCCGAACACGGGCGCATTGGGAAACGAGGTGGGTTGGTTTGAACACTCCTGGTCCAATTGTTTCTTCGTCATTCCGCGTTTCGAAACAGGCGGATGGCAGAACAATGAGGAGAGAATAATGGAAGATGAGTAATGAGATTTTGCCTCATGGGCGTGATGGTGAAAATGATGATGTTGATGATGATGATGGTGATAATGGTGATGAGTTTGATGAGGATGTTGCGCAGAGAGAGAGAGAGAGAGAGAGAGAGAGAGAGAGAGAGAGAGAGAAGAGAGAGAGAGAGAGAGAGAGAGAGAGAGTTCATGGACGCCCCTTTGTGGCGAGAGAGAGAGAGAGAGAGAAAGAGAGATATGTGGTCACTGCAATTCTGCATCTGTATATATTTGTATTCCAGTCCTGTATCTATCTATCTATCTGTCTATCTATCTATCTATTTATCTATCTATCTATCTATCTATATATATATATATAATTTATATATATATATTATATATGTATATATATATATATATATATATATATATATATATATATATATATATATATATTTATATGTATGTATATATTTCTAATTCTGTATCTATATATATTTGACAGTAGCCGTTAGGTATAGACTGGATCCATTCGAACGCAGTGGGTTGTAACAGGATTTAACAAGGGCGTAGGGGTAGCTACCTCATCCAAAAGGAATATTAGAGAACCGACCATGTTTCTGAGGTCAAATATATATATATGTATATAGTTATCTATATATATAAAAGTGAATGTTTTTTGTTTGACCTCTATAGAAATCCGAACTGCTTGACAAACCCAGGGAAAATTTTGCACATGGCCTCTGTGTCACCCCAGAAAGGTTTTTACCTCAAAATCAAACCCCTACCCCGTGACAGACATACAAACACGGACAAAACAAAAGAAATTTTCGTTTTTGCTTCACCTTTTCCTTCAGCTTTCTGGATTTATTCTCATTTTTCAACTGACGCTTCACCTTTTCTTCTGGCGCTGCCAGAAGTATGATTAACCTACAACAATTATTCCCCTATAACATCAACTTTTGATCAGAATCTACGTGAATTTTGAACATAATTTATGATAATTATTAATATAAGTGTTAAACATACATCTCACTGCTTGGTTGTATTGCTAAATTAAATATTTTTGGCTTTGTTACAAAACATATTTCATAGTTATAAAGCAACAAACCCAAACCAGCAGGTTCAAAGATTTTTTTAGTTGTCTTCCTCATCAGTGCATGCGTAGTAGCTGCTAGCTCAACACAACGTGCAAAATGTACGATGACAGCATATCTTTTTCCTTTATTAGTTCACATGCGAATTTTCTCATTAATTCTATGGTTTCTTCTTCGTTTTTACCCTCAGAATTCGTTATAGCGACTACTTCGTAACGTCAAGATGGCATATATCGTTAGAAATTCGGTTTAAATGAGGTATGTGGGGTGTTTTGGCAACAATACTTCACTACATATGTAATGCCCGTAGGTATGGTCTACCACACCTAGTGTGGAAAAAATTTCCCCACTCTTTTTAAGGGTTTATTGTGGTCAGATATATTATTTTCTTATATTGTATGATTCATTGACCTACATTCTCTCTCATTTGCATATTTATTTGTTTATATAATAATGACTGAATAAAGAACCATCAAAGAATGGTTGTTTATGCCGAATCATGAAGCAGCAGAAGTCCATCAAACGATGTCTCGATTGATACGTCGAATGCAAACGACAACAGAGTAATCGCTTTAGGTTTCCATCTCATTAAGGTAACCTAAGTCTATTTAAAATTGTTTTAATAAGTGTAAAAACTGATTATGATTAACTTGATAAGGGTATTTATAGGAAATGATCTTTTGACTGTAAAGGAAAGAACATACCGTTTTGTATATGTTAGATTTTACAGATGGGTGAATGAATTTAAAATTTAGTCGGGCATGGAAGTCAGCGATGTGGAAATGTGGCAAAATTGGGTCTGTCTGTTGTTGCACAAGAGACAGATCTTCTCTCCTACACACACACACACACACACACACACACACACACACAAACACACGACACACCTAAATGCGATTTTTATTTATTGTCTTTGTTCAGTGGAAATGCTTTTTATTCTCTTCTGATGGAGGAATGTAACTTCCTCTCCCCCTTCCCTTCCCCTCCCCCCCTCCCCTCCCCCTCCCCTTCCCCTCCCCCCCTCCCCCCTACCCCTTCCCTCTTACCTTCTTTTCCCCTCTCCCCCTCCCCTTTGCCCTTCCCCCTTTCCTTCTCCCTCCCCTCCCCTTCCCTCTTCCCTCGCCCTACCCGTAGACTGTCATTCAGAGTTTTCCCGGGCAGCAACGGGTTGGTCAGCTAGTATCATATATTTGTGTGTGTGTGTGTGTGCACATTTTACTACACAACTTCCGCATAATAATATACACACACACACATACACAAGCTCACTCAAACACTGCGCACGCATAATTCCAAAGAGAGAGAGAGAGAGAGAGAGAGAGAGAGAGAGAGAGAGAGAGAGAGAGAGAGAGAGAGAGAGAGAGATTATTGACTTGCGTTTCTTTGACAATGTATAGAATTATAATTATGCCTTTGTAATTCTATTTGAAATTACTATCACTAAAATAACAGGCATCAGTACTTTAAAATATCTTTTCAAGCTAACTATACCCCGATTAGTGCTACTATAGATCCAAAGTATAATATAGTGTAACGACAATTGATGTCCTTACCAAAGAAACCACTTTAGAGTATCCTGTGCGGTGGGCGGTACCATAAAAATGGTGGTGGGAATCAGTCGAAACCGGTCAATGGATGGTAATAAATTCTACCTATAGAGTTTGTCAGTTCTTGAGTGGAACGCTTTATATGTATATCTGACCTGAATACTGAATTAAATCGCTTATGGTTCTGGTTAGTATGTATGTATATGTGTATGTATATGTATATATAGACATTTGTATATATACATACAGTACATATATACACACACACACACACATATATATATATATATGTTTATATATACATATATATATATATATATATATATATATATATATATATATATATATATATATATATATATATATATGTACTGTATATATATATACACACACACACACACACACATATATATATATATATATATATATATATATATATATATATATATATATATATATATATATATATATATATATTATATATATCGCCGTCTCTCGTGACAATACGTAAAATTATACAACCCTGATTTAAAGGATCCGGAAAAAATGAAAACGGACATTGATTTTCCATTCGAGTGGACGCGAATGCAACGAGATTCTTTTTAATTATCAGTTATTGAAAAACGTTCGAAATGTTTCTTTTTTTATTTTTTTTTATTCTTTCTTTTTGGCAGCGAGTTAAACAGAAATAAGTTTCGTTCGCGCAGTGGAGCCTAAAGCAGTTTGTTTGTATGACCTAGTATCGCCTTTTAGAACATTATGACGAAGCTACATTCTCGAATGGTAGGGTAGGTAATAATTATTGTTAAATGTATGGGTGAGAATATGATTGTTTTTCGAGTAACTCATATACATAATAAATATATATATATATATATATATATATATATATATATATATATATATATATATATATATATTTATATACATATGTATATATACTGTATATATACTGTATATATATCAATATATATATATATATATATATATATATATATATATATATATATAAACACCTGTATATATACATATAACACAAAAAAAATTACGATATCTTTTCTGAATAAACTACCTTCAAATTACGCCCCTTCCTCTCAACCAGAGACCATTGATAACTGACCCAGAATTTCAAGACGTACCCTAATAATTCAGTCGAATTAAAAGGTCCACCATAAACCAAATCCTCCTTAAACAAAGCAGACATCTTTGAGAAGCAAGAAAGAAGAAGAGAGAAGAATCGGGAAGTTTTGTATAAGTCTAGAAGGCTGCTGTCAGACGGAGAAGAATGATGGATATAACAGAAAATGGGTATGACATGGCTTCCCAACTTGGCCCTCTCACCTGCATGTTGTCTGACCCTTCCTGGGATCTACTAACAAGGGGAGCCATGACCTTTTTACCTTGACACTAAGGACCAGAAGATAGATAAAGACTTAGCACTGTGATCTACAAGATACCCACAGATGTAGCATGAAAGGTGTGCCCAGACTTACGGCTAAAGACGGGAATCATGGACTATTTAAAAAGGGGATTGGGCACTCACACATTGCTCTGTTTGGGATTGAGTATTTTGTGAGCTGGGCTAAACCGCCAAATATTAACTAATGCTGGATATAAGGATGAGATAACATGAATAATTCGTTGCAGTTTATACAATTTCTGTTAAGAAAAATGCCGGGCATAATTTCACTTTGCTGTCATGTTAATCGTATACCATATTTAACAGAATTCTCCTTGATATTACAATACTCACACTTGCATAAAAATTCAAAGTTTTGGCAAAAATAATTACGACAGAATTTTGAATCAAAATACCACATTTTTCTTTCCGTACTCCGTCATTTATCGACACGATTTGGCATCACAAAAAGAGACCAATTTTCGAAATTAATTTTATATCAATATTTCAACTCGATAAAATCATCACGAGCAGATAATCTCTTTCACTTCTGAAAGCGTTACACCTTTTGATTCCCGGCCTTTGAGCCTCAGCCCGCTTTATTTTGGTAAATACTCTGGTTTTATGAAAAATTGACGTTAGCCCGAACTTTTAGGCGGAGACTTCTGACAGAGAAAAGATTATGCAAACTTTTCCCACGTTCTCTGGTTCAAAGACCCAGACACGGCTCAGTCATGGAATTTTCTGTTTGCACCTGACGTACCAAGACGCGCGCGCTCCCGCGCACACCCACGCACACGCACACGGGAACTCACAAACACACACACCTGCACACACGTTCACGCAAGCAAACTCGTACAAAGCAATGCAAATAAAGAATGCAGGAAAAGACACGGAAGAACTGAATAAAAATTGAACTCTTGAGTTATAGATTTATTATATTTGCTGTACATTTTATTCAAGTAAAAAATTAAGGAAAAATTTCTTGATACTTTCCGTAAGAAAGTGAAAAGAATGATTCCATCTCAAAGTCAGTGTGATATAATGCGTAATGTGGGTGAAAATTATATTAGCTTTTCATTTTATACAAATTAAAAAATGTATGAAATAACTTCTAAATATTTTCTTCATAAAAATAATATCATTATATCCTAAACGTCAAGTAGATGAACGAATTCCGATTTTCTGAACAACTTGCTAGTATCATTAAAGAATAACACTCCAGGGCTTAAAATCTGACAAATTTTCCTCGCTACAAATACTATTGGAACATAGCTAATAACATTCATTTAAATTACTGATTTGCCTTTTTATTTCACGAATTTTCGTCTGTCTTCGAAAAATAATGTTTTGTGTTATTTATTGGCAGTATTAACATTATTGGAACACGATTTTATGGAACGTTTTTCCCTCTAAAGTTACTTCCCTGTCCTCATAAATAATTTTTGTAGAATACATTTCAACTTTGATCAGTTTCAAGCTAAATAATTTTGTAAGAAAGGTTGACACAAATCGCTTAGGTTCAGTCCATCTCATCCATGGAATAAACGTAATTAAAATACAATGAAAAATGTCCCAAAATAAAACAAAAGCAAGGAAAAAAACATTCGACCTTTGAAGGAACAGCCCTCAGTGTTGGAAATCTGTATTTCCGTTTGTCCTCCGAAAATCCTCAACGGACCCACTCAGCCCACGTTCTTTCCTCGCCGAGATCCCTGACTGGAGGAAAGGACTGAATTTCCTTCCCATCAAGGGCCATCAGGGATCCTCAGGGCTCGACCAAGTTTGGAGAGAAGATTCCTAACGAATTGCTGTGTAAGTTTACGAGAGAAATTCTAGATATTTTGCTGCAAAGTTCATGTGTTACGGATTCAAATATTCAGTGTGTATTAATCTTTAAGCGCTAATTTGCATACATGCATATGGGTGTATAGATAGACACTGTGATTATGCATATAGACAAACAGGTGCGCATCGCAATTATTTGTACAACAGCTGTGTTATAAAATATAGCTCCAGTTTTCTCTAAGAACTTCATTGCAATTCATTTGCTTGAATTCAGTGCAAAATTTTCTACAATGGTCTTGGAAAATCGCTTGAATTATGAGAGATACAGCGTGAAATACGATTTAAGTTTAGTCCATTCGTAGGAGGCTATATGTATATAATAATAATAATAATAATAATACTTATCAATAAAAATTGATAAGTATCAAGACCTGAAAATCGATATGAAAAGGTTATGGGATATGCCAGTGAAAATTGTACCCATAATCATAGGAAAGCTAGGCACGATCCCAAGACCTAGAAAAACTAGAAGCAGAAGTAGCTCCAGGACTCATGTAGAAAAGCGTGCTACTAGAAACAGCGCACACAGGTCTAGTGAGAAAAGTGATGGACTCCTAAGTAGGCAGGATGCAACCCGGGACCCCATACTATAAAACCACCCAGTCGAATCGGATGACTGTGATAGACCAAAACAATAATAATAATAATAATAATAATAATAATAATAATAATAATAATAATAATAATAATAATAATAATAATAATAATCATTATTATTATTATTATTATTATTATTATTATTATTATTATCATTATTATTATTATTACTATTATGAATGCTCTCGTATATTGAAAAAAATCCGTACCCGAGATGACGAAAAATATAAACAAAAACGAGTAATCTAAAAAACTGTTAAAAAAAATGAAGCAAAAAGCGCTCAATAATAGCGCTGATATATCAAACTTGTCACAGCAATATCCACAAATATGGGCAGTGATATCCTTTAATTGCAAGCAGTCAAATGTAGCGAAATGGGTTCAGGCTGGCGTTCGGTAAAACAACGTTTTGATTGAAATCACGATTGTTCTGATTCCCAACACAAACCGGATAATTTCTCTGCACAGAATCTGTTTTAATGATAGATGTGACTAAAAGGTATTAATATATATATATATATATATATATATATATATATATATATATATATATATATATATACATATATATATACATGTATGTATGCATGGATATATATACATATGTATAATATACATAGATATATGTACATACACTATATATGTACATATATATAAATATTAATATATATATTACATATATATATGTATATTATATATATATATGTGTATATTATATATATATATATATATATATATATATATACTCGTATATATGTATGTATATTATATATACAGTATGTATATATATATATATATATATATATATATATATATATATATATATATATATTTACGTATATATATATTATATATATTCATATATATATATATTTATATATATATACAGTATATATATAAATATATATATATATATATATATATATATATATATATATATATATATATATACATATATATATTTTTTATATGTAAATCAAGGAACTGTATAATTTACTAGATTATTCTGAACTCAATTTATAGCTTGAAATGATTGCCAATATTTAACGAATCAGGAGAAACGTAATTGTAGAGAAATATACTATTTAATTCTCTGGAGAAGTAAAAAGAAAATGAATAAAAGGATTTATTAGTATTATAACCTTTAGAGTCTGAGAGAAAGGCTGGACTCAGTATAAATGTCTATTTGTGTTCTAACTTTTTGTTTATTTAAAAAATTATATTTCTTTAGATGGAACTTACTAAGTCATGGTTCTCAAGTACAGTCACAAACAGCCTATTCTAACCTTGAAGATTCAGACCTCTTCTGTATACAATATCACTATGAGGATATTAAATCGAATTTCCCATTATTCTACACTGTCACCAAACCATTCCGAAAGTTTCTTCCGGGTTCGTTGAACTCTCTCTCTCTCTCTCTCTCTTACTACACCATGACCTTTAGTTTGACCCCACCTTTGAGGCATTCAGGTCATGTCCTAACCGGATTTAGGTGTTTGTACCCTACTCCTAAACTCAGGCGAACTTTCGACAATGCCAGATTTTACCTTTTTCTTTTTTAGGTGCCCAAGAAATTCCAGGATGTCTTCTGAGAAGGAGCGAAAAATATCTGAATATTATTAAAGCGGATTCTGGTGTCCAAACGCTGAAAAATAATATCATATTTACGTATGGCTCAGAGTTAATGTTTATAGGGCTTGTTCACTGTTCAAAAAACTTCTTTTTCTCTCTTTCTATTTAGACAGAATCACTAATGCTGTGTTCCTAATTGAACAATGTTTTGCTTTTTGTAGTTTTTCTCGTTGTATTGATCTGGTAAATTAGTTGCTCACAAAATTCAGACTTTTAAAGTTTTGTCGTTATCTAAAAAAAGGAAACATTTTGCAAAAGCCATCTGAATCATCGAAAAAAATGCGTAAATAACGCAACCAAAAACTTGATATTGTTCGAGCTTTCTGCTCAAAGCCATCGTACAATGAGGCTGCCAGATTAATCCAGATATCGTAGCAACTTCCCCAAAAACGTAATCAAAATTCTCTTGCAAACAGTAGCCCCTCAGGTGAAATGCGTTTCTCTCTCTCTCTCTCTCTCTCTCTCTCTCTCTCTCTCTCTCTCTCTCTCTCTCTCTCTCTCTCTCTCTCTCTTGATAATAACCAGCTTCAAATCTGGTGAAATGTTTTCATGATGGGCTGTGTTGAAATTGCATCTGTAACTAAAAAAGATTTTATTTCGTAAATTTTCCATACTAATTGAAAAGGGTGGCAATTCTATTGAGAGAGAGAGAGAGAGAGAGAGAGAGAGAGAGAGAGAGAGAGAGAGAGAGAGAGAGAGTACTCATGTTATATAAACTATACACAGACGCAAAAGTCTTTTTTTTATCTTTTCATATGCATGAAATGATTGAAAATTCTAGAGAGAGAGAGAGAGAGAGAGAGAGAGAGAGAGAGAAACTAAAGTTATGTAAACTAAGCACAAAGTCAGCAGTCTTTTTCTATTTTTGATATGAATGATTTGAGTCAATTCCACAGAGTCACAAACCCACCAGTCTTTTTCCTTTCATTTTCAGTACGCATGAAGTGAGTCGCAGATATAAAGAGAGAGAGAGAGAGAGAGAGAGAGAGAGAGAGAGAGAGAGAGAGAGAGAGAGAGAGAGTCATGTAAACCTTCCACAAACAATATTATCTTCTTCCTATTTGATACAAAACCCGACGGAACAGCCAGAAAACAAAGTTGTATCTGTATGCAATTGTGATCCTGATTCTCCTTTCTATTCCGAACAGAGCTGTTTCATCCCGCATAGGAAACAGACTGAAACGAAAAAACAGAATTTTGTCGAGGTCCGAGAAGCTTATCCTTATTTAATGGCCGTCGAAAACGTGATACGCAGTGATGTAGTTCTCTATCTTTTTTTTTTTTTTTTTATTTTAATTTCGTCTAACGATGGATTTCACAGATCGTACGCTCGCGTCCAAACTGATATAGAATTGGATGGTTTTTTTATGGTAATGGAAAATTTTAAAATTGCTTTCCATAAATCGAGAGCTATTGACTCGTGTGCTCGTGCAAGCAAGATGAAGCCTTGTATGCTTGTAATATTTTAGTGGAAATTATGAATACAAATGTCTGTTATTCGAAGACATTATCTGTAGTTTCACTGTAATCTTTTTTTATTATCTTGGCTGTGTTTTAGTTTCATGTTAATTTACCTAATTCCTAAATTTTATTTATTCTACTTCTCTTCAGGAGCTTCAGATTTCTTTCTGGCATAAAATGACCCAATTTCATTTCTCGGATATCTGCCACCCAACATAATTAGAATACTACCACGTACGTGAACTAAATGCTTATATCACCAGTGATTGTCAAATGATTTCTCTCATATTACTCTTGCATCTCATGCGACTCGAAACCAGGTTATCTCTCTCGTGAGAACAGTGCCTTGCATATATGAGATATAATTAATAGATTGTTTGGTTAGTTGGAAAGTAGAGTGAATGTTTTTTAATAATGAGAATTATAAAGATAAATCTATGCCTGTTTCAGCAGCTTTGGACCTGAAATTCTCGTTCATTTTTGTTTCCAAAATGATCTCGGTAAGTTGTGGAAACAAGATGAACTCGAAAATATTCACTAGAATAATAGAACGTGGTTGAAAAGTTTCTCAATGATGAAAATTTAAAAAATAAATCCACACCTGTTTCAGCAGCTTTAGACCTGAAACTCTCGCTCATTTTTGTTTCCAAAATGATCTCGGTGAGTTGTGGAAACAAGATGAACTCGAAAATATTCACTAGAACAATAGAACGTGGTTGAAAAGTTTCTTAATAATGAAAATTTAAAAAATAAATCCACACCTGTTTCAGCAGCTTTGGACCTGAAACTCTCGTTCATTTTTGTTTCCAAAATGATCTCGGTAAGTTGTGGAAACAAGATGAATCGAAAACATTTACTGGAACAATAGAACGTGGTTGAAAAGTTTCTTAACAATGAAAATTGAAAGCAACTTTGGAACTGAAACCTTCATTCATTTTTGCTTCCACGATGACCCCAATAAATTACAGAAACCAGGATACCCTCAGACTTATTCGCTGGAGCAAAGAACAAACTTTACGGATTCTGGTTAACTTGGGATAAATGTATGGGGTCGGTCCCTCTCCCCACTGTTTACCCTTTGTTGTCTTTCCTTCATGTTTGCTCTCTTCACTGGTAAGCCTGTTTACAGAAACTAAAGATTACAAAGGGTCGTTTGAAAGAACGTGAATGTACTTTGTTCTATATGCGCTAATCATTTTAGAAATTGGGGGTCCTGTCGCGCGTTCTGAACGTTCTAATACTGACAGTATATATCATCGCGTGTTATTATTATTATTATTATTATTATTATTATTATTATTATTTCAGCTAAGACTATACATATACGTATGCACACACTTATATATATATATTATATATACGTTATACAGTATATCTATCTATCAATTTATTTATCTACCTACTATCTATCTATCTATCATCTATAGTTTTATATATATATATATATATATATATATATATATATATATATATATATATATATATATATATATATATACATACGTACCGTATATATATATATATATATATATATATATATATATATATATATAAAGAGAGAGAGAGAGAGATACGTGCCAAACGACTGAATATTAGACGATACTTTATTATCCACGCATAATTATAAAACCATCATTCCAGTATATAAAAAACCCTATAACATGACTAATTCCTAATATCCAATGCACCTAGACGGAAAAGAGGCCAAAAACTCTCATCCAGTTTCCACAGGAAATTTTATGGCGCTCCAGATGAACATTTTCCCATGAATGTTTGTGCCTGAAAACGTTCTGGGGTTACTTTGTGCTTAAAAGCTAACTATTTATTTATAGTTTGGTATCGTCTGTCTTCTAAGGGGAAGTCTAGTCATGTTCTGTGTGCACATGTATGTGTGTATGCGTTATGTGTGTGTGTGTGTGTGTGTTTTTTCTTGCGGGTTTGTTTATGTGTATCCCCTCAGTTGTATACGCTCAAGTTAATCTTGTGTATGTGCGTGTATGTGGGTTTGTTTGTGGGCTTCTCAACACTCAAATTAATCCAATTCTCATAAGAATCCTGCTATACAAATCTAGATGACTAAAATTCCTTCACTATAATCTGCACTACAGTGGCACTTTAGACTATAGTCACTTAAGTAGCATAATAATCCTGCAGTGTCACAAATCTATCCGACTAAAAGCATTTAATTATAACTTAACTATAACTGCTCTCTAGACTGTAGTCACTGGCATCATAAGACTCTTGCAAAGTCACACAGCTAGGCAGCTAAAATACCTTCACTATAACCTTCACTGTAGTGGCACTTTGGTCTATAGTCACTGTTGACAAAGTAGATTAAGAGCATTAGGAAACATTTCAAAGTCTATTTACATTTTTTTCTCTGATCCCTCTCATCCTTTTCAGAGCTGCGACCTGGATGTATTGTTCCAGGAGCAATTCTTCTTAAAGAACACTTTCCTTATAAAGAACACTTGCCTTAAACAAAAGTGTGTGACCAAGTGCCGAGGGGTGGGGGACGGGAAGGGCACTTGAAGGATGAGTGTGTGGGAGGGGAGAGAGAGAGAGAGAGAGAGAGAGAGAGAGAGAGAGAGAGAGAGAGAGAGAGAGAGAGAGAGAGAGAGAGAGAGAGAGAGAGGAAAAAGTACTCGTGAGAAAAGTGAGGAAATATGTGAGGAGGGGAAAGAGTGGTTGCTTTTTATTGGCTGCTTTGAGAGATATCGCCTAAGGAGAGAGAGAGAGAGAGAGAGAGAGAGAGAGAGAGAGAGAGAGAGAGAGAGAGAGAGAGAGAGAGAGAGAGAGAGTTTTGTATTTTGATTACAAATAAAGCTGGAAGAGAGTGTTATGAAAATATTTCGTGGAATTATTCATAACATGAAAGGAAATAATGAGAGAGAGAGAGAGAGAGAGAGAGAGAGAGAGAGAGAGAGAGAGAGAGAGAGAGAGAGAGAGAGAGAGAGAGAGAGAGAGAGAAGATTAGTATTCTAATCATCAATTTACAGGCGGAAGAGAGAATGTCTTAAGTATATTATAATCAAACCGAGGTTCTTCCAATGGAAATTATATATTATATATATATATATATATATATATATATATATATATATATATATATACATATATATATATATATATATATATATATATATATATTATATATATATATATATATATATATATATATATATATATATATATATATATATAGAGAGAGAGAGAGAGAGAGAGAGAGAGAGAGAGAGAGAGAGAGAGAGAGAGAGAAACATATGGGCCTGGTATCTTAATCATAAACTATCTGTAGAAACAGAGGCAAGCCCAGCAACATAAACCCAATGTCTTTACGAGAAGAAGAAAGGAATCAAAACAATGAGTTGGAAGCGAAGCGTTCATTATCTCCCGCCGTCGTAGCCGAAGCCTGAGTCGTCAAACCGAACGAAGTCGCAAATGAAAATGAGGGAAAACAGACTGCTGACTCGACAGACGGAACGAGTGTTGACTCTGTCGTTCAGTGAAATAAGGAAAGTCTTTCCTATCAGGGCAGGAGTGAAATGGAAGCATCTCGGCCCCGGTTAGAGTACGAGAGGGCAAAGGAAAGAGGCTGACTCTTTCTTGTCCACCTTTTCAGAAGGAACTCATCTAAATCTTGTTCATCTTTTCGAAAGGAATTCATCTAAGTCTGTCCATCTTTTCGAAAGGAACTGGTCTAAGTCTTGTCTATCTTTTCGAAAGGAGCTCGTCTAAGTTGTTCATCTTTTCGCAAGGAACTGGTCTAAGTCTTGTCGATCTTTTCTGAAGGAACTAGTCTCAGTCTTGTTCATCTTTTCGAAAGGAGCTCGTCTAAGTTGTTCATCTTTTCGCAAGGAACTGGTCTAAGTCTTGTCGATCTTTTCAGAAGGAACTCATCTAAGTCTTGTTCATCTTTTCAAAAGGAGGTCGTCTAAGTTGTTCATCTTTTCGAAAGGAGCTCGTCTAAGTTGTTCATCTTTTCGAAAGGACCTAGTCTACGTCTTGTTCATCTTTTCGAAAGGAGCTCGTCTAAGTTGTTCATCTTTTCGAAAGGAACTGGCCTAAGTCTTGTTCACCTTTTCGAAAAGAACTTGTCTAAGCTGTTCATCTTTTCGAAAGGAACCCGTATATAAAAGGGATAAAGCTATACAGAGGAAGTAAGCAACTCTTGTTTATTGTAAAGGCATGGCGTTGCATCTCATTTTCCTTAGGTCTCTGGACGTAGATCAGATATTTCGCAGGACCTTAGCTCTGAAAGCCAGCAAACTACAACTTCAATTCTTTACGATTCTTTCTACCACATTTGGAATTTTAAACCATGAGTAACCAGGTGTAGACTCTCTCAGGTCTTTGGATGTGGATCAAACATTTCACAGAGCCATAGCTCTGAAAACCAGCAAAATGCAACTTTATTTCTATAAGATTCTTACTACCAATTGGAATTTTAAACAATGAGCAACAAGTTACAGACTTTTTAACTGAAATTCAGTCATTATCTCCAAGTCAGCCAGACGAATGATTAGCGTTTTCTCAACTATTACACATTTGATAATGTCTGTACATCACCTACGGTCATGTAAACAAGATTAAAAGAACAATTTTTATAGAAGTTCCTGTGCCCACCCTCTTGATTGCACGTAATGTCCTTTCCCAGTGTTGGTTTATATGTCCTTAGAGAGGTAACATCTATTTGCTATATTTCTGTGCAGTGATAGCAAAGGTTAGGTAACAGGAAACAACTTTAGTTGGAGACGTAAAAATAAAAATGAGAAAAATGTCAGTAAATTGATGGTGATTCTTACAGTTATGGTCTATGTTCAACTCGAGATATTTTCTGGATGCTCTCTCTCTCTCTCTCTCTTTTTATTTGACTTATGGAGATGTTATCAAACAAGCACAAGTTTTCCAGCCTTTTTAGAAAAAAAAAACTCAAAAACCACTTAACCAAAATTAGCAAAGAACAAATGAATTGGACATCATTTAAAACTGTTTAAAAATCTTACAGAGCAGAGAGAGAGAGAGAAGCTAAGGATTGATAGGGAGGGGTGGGACCTCCCTTCATGCCCTGTGCCCCTTCTCCTCTTCCTACCCCTCCTTACAGACCTTACAGTTCGTTCGGGTTGCCCCAGGTCCCTCAGTGTGAGGCACCTCTGATGTCTACCAGAGAATTGCTAATGCATCTTCCGGTATATTTTGCATCTTCCAGTCTTGGATGGTCTGGGATGCATCTTAGATATTTGTCGAGCTTATTCTTAAACACATCTACGCTCACTCCTGATATGTTTCTCAGATGAGCTGGTAGCGCATTGAATAGACGCTGCATTATCGATGCTGGTGCGTGGTGGATTAATGTCCTGTGTGCTTTCCTCAGTTTTCCTGGTATAGTTGTGGGCACTATTAATCTACCTCTGCTTGCTCTTTCTGATATTTTTAGCTCCATGATGTTTTCAGTAATTCCTTCCATCTGTTTCCATGCCTGGATAATCATGTAGCGTTCTCTTCTCCTTTCAAGACTATACAAATTTAAGAATTGTAGTCTTTCCCAGTAGTCAATGTCCTTAACTTCTCCTATTCTAGCTGTAAAGGACCTTTGTACACTCTCTATTTGTGCAATATCCTTTTGATAGTGAGGGTAAAATATTATATTGCAATATTCAAGTGGACTACGTACGTACGTTTTATAAAGCATAATCATGTGTTCGGCTTTTCTTGTTTTGAAGTGCCGGAACAACATTCCCATTTTTGCTTTGCATTTTGCCAATATTATTGCTATTTGGTCATTGCATAACATATTCCTATTCAACATCACACCAAGGTCTTTAACTGCTTCCTTATTTGTGATTGTCTCATTATTAGGTCCTTTATATGCATATAGCATTCCTTCTTTATCACCATAGTTTATTGATTCAAATTTATCAGAGTTAAATATCATCCTATTTACCTCTGCCCACTTATATATAATGTTTAGGTCTCTTTGTAGCGAGTTCCTATCGTCATCACAATTAATCTCTCTACTTATTCTTGTGTCATCAGCGAAACTTCTCACTACTGAGTCCTTAACATTACTGTTTATGTCTGCAATCATAATCACAAACAGCAATGCAGCTAACACCGTGCCTTGTGGCACACCGGTTATTACCATAGCTTCATCCGATTTCTCATCGTTAGCAATCACTATCTGTTTTCTGTTTTGCAAAAATTCTTTTATCCATCTTCCTACTTTATCCACAATGTTATGTTTTCTAATTTTTTTCACTAATATATTATGGTCTAACTTGTCAAAAGCTTTTGCAAAGTCTAGGTAAACCTCATCTGTATCTTTTTCGTTTATCATATTTTTATATATGTTTTCATGGTGGACTAACAGTTGGGTTTGTGTACTTTTTCCGGGTACAAAACCATGTTGTCCTATATTAAACAAACTATTTTTCATTAAATGTTTCATTATATATTTTTTCATTACCCTTTCGTAAACTTTCATAATATAAGATGTCAGACTCACAGGCCTATAATTACTTGCCTCTAGTCTTGATCCACCTTTTGAAAGTTTGGGTAATATACACTAATTTATGCTCATCATAAATCTTGCCTGTATCTATACTTTGTCTTAATAATATTGCGAGCGGCTTTGCGATTGAATGAACCACTTTCTTTAACAAAATGGCAAGAACACCATCAGGTCCTGCTGCTGATCCATTTTTAATCTCATTAATAGCCTGCACAATATCGGCTTCAGTAATATCTATGTCCGATAAATATTCACTATTTTCATCTCGTATTTCTGTATCATTATCTTCATTATCAGTTCTAGGTGTGAATTCACTCTTATATCTTTCTGCTAATATGTTACATATTTCCTTTTTTTCATTTGTTAATCGCCCTTCAATTCTTAGAGGGCCTATTTCTACTCTTATTTTATTCATTTTTTTGCATATGAGTAAAAATTTTGGGGTTTTGTTTGATATTTTGTAGGGTTTTTCTTCAAGGTCTTGATTTTCTTTATCCTTTGACTGTATAATCTTTTGTTCTGCATTTTCTATCGTACTTTTTAGCTCCATCACTTTCCACACATTCTTTTCTTTTGCAAGACCTTTTTTCCACTTTCTGATTTTCTGGAACAAGATCCTTCTGTCTCTTGGTATGCGTGACTGAAGTTTACTTTTCTTCTTCGGTATATATTTTTCCACTATTTCCTCTAATATTTTATATAATATATCCGTATTTACCTGTATATTATCCCTTACGAATATGTTTTCCCAGTCTTTGTTTAATTCTTCATTTATTTTTGACTAATTTATATTTTTACTATAAAAATTATATTTTCCATATCCTTCCCATTTTTTCTTCTCTTGCTTATCTCTGTTTTCATGTGCTTTGGAACGGACTGTTAACTCTATGACATTATGGTCTGAAATACTCGTATTATACACTATTATTTCTTTAACATAGTGCACCTTGTTCACAAATACTAGATCTAAAATATTATCCTTTCTTGTTGGTAGGTGATTTATTTGCTGAATGTTATGTTCTAGTAGCGTATCTAATAGCTTTTCAAATTGCCTCTTATCTTCTGCGCTACTATTATTCTCCTTTTTATATGTATAAATACAACCACAGTCTTCCATTCGTTCTTTCCATTCTACGAAAGGAAAGTTAAAGTCTCCGGATAGGAGTATGGTCCAGTCTTTGTGATTTCTACATATATCATCCAATTTGTCAATTATTATGTCAAACTCTTTGGTATTCGGGGAGGAGAGAGAGAAAGAGACATAGAAAGGAAGAAAGAAGGAGAAAGAGAAAGAGAAAGAAAGAGAGAGAGAGAGGGAGAGAGGAAAAGAAGCTAAGGACTGAAAGGGAGAGGTGGGACCTCCCTTCCTGTCCTCTGCCCATTCTCCTCTACCTACTTTTCACAGAAAGGAAGAAAGAAGGAAAAAGAGAAAAGAAAGAGAGAAAGAGAGAGAGAGAGAGAGGAAAAAGAAGCTAAGGGCTGAAAGGGAGGGACCAGTAATGCAGATACTGGATAGAGAAGCGAAGAGAGCAGTAAGTAAAATGAAGAATGGTAAAGCACCAGTCATCAGAGTTCCAAACTGAAATGATCAAATTACTAGGCACAGAGGGGAGAAATGGGTGCTGGTTTTGTTAAAAACTATATGGGAAGAGGAAGAAATGCCAAGGGACTGGGAGGAGAGTCTAATGGTGTGTATATATATATATATATATATATATATATATATATATATATATATATATATATATATATATATATATACAAGCAGAAGGGAGATGTCATGGAGTGTGAACTAAAGAGGAATTAAACTAACAGAGCATGGGTTGAAAGTTTTAGAGAGGATACCGGATGCGAGATTAAGAGAAACTGTAAAGATCGGGAAACAGCAGTATGGATTCATGAGAGGAGGGGGGACGGTGGTTGCCATCTTCATAGTAAGACAGCTACAGGAAAAGAGGCTAGAGGGAAACCAGGAGCTTTATTGTGCATTTATAGACCTGCAGAAAGCATACGATGGATCCCAAGAGAAGTGATGTTTTGGTGTTTGAGGAAGAGGAAAGCCCCAGAAAAGTTGGTTAGACTGGTCGAGATGATATATCAGAGAACGAGTACAAAAGTAATAACAGCAGTTGGGGAAACAGAAAAATTTGAAGTTAGTGTTGGATTACACCAGGGCTCAGCATTAAGCCCATTTTTGTTTGTGCTGGTCATGGATGTGTTGAGTGAAGAGATCAGGAATGGAGTGCTGTGGAAGTTGTTGTGCACTGATGATCTGGTGATTACTGCTGAAGATGAGGAGAACCTACAGAGAAGGGAGTCTTTAGGGAGGGGTGGCTTAAGGGTGAATGTGAACAAAACAGAGGTTTACTGAGCAGTAGGGAAGATAGACAGAATAGTAATACAAGAAAGAAGAGGCTCGATTATAAAACAGGTGGAAAAGTTTAAATACTTACGATCTACTTTAAACCAAAATGGAGGATGTGAAGCTGAAGTGGACAGTAGGATGAAAGCAGCATGGGGGAAGTGGAGAGATGAAGCTGGACTTGTATGTGATAAGAAAATGCCAATCAAGCTAAAAGTCAAGATCTATAGCACAGTGATAAGACCAGTGTTAATGAATGGATCAGAAACATGGGCTCTAAGAAGAAAAGAGGAAGTAAAGCTTGAGAGAACACAAATGAGAATGCTGAGGTGGATTTTGGGAATATCGCTGCTTGAAAGATTGGAAAATGATGAAATAAGAAGAAGAGCAGTCTTAGTAAAGATAACAGAGGTGATAAGAGAAACATGATTGAGATGGTATGGACATTTAAGGATGGATGATGAGGAGGGGTTGAAGAGGACTTGGGAAGAACCTGTTACAGGAAGAAGATCGAGAGGGAGACAGAGAATCAGATGGTGAGATAAAGTGAAGGAAGATATGGAGAGAAGAGGTTTGGTGGGGGATGATGCCATTCATAGAAGGCAGTGGAGAAGGCGCATCAGGCAACCGACCCCTTAATGTAGGGATAATGGTGGGAAATAAGAAAAAGACTGAAAGGGAGGGGTGGGACCACCCTTCCTGCCCTGTGCCCCTTCTGCTCTTTCTGCCTCTCACAGAGATAAGGAGAGAGAGAAAGAGACAAAGAAAGGAAGAAAGAAGGAGAGAGAGAGAGAGAGAGAGAGAGAGAGAGAGAGAGAGAGAGAGAGAGAGAGAGAGAGAGGAATAGAAGCTAAGGACTGAAAGGGAGGGGTGGGACCTCCCATCCTGTCCTGTGCCCCTTCTCCTCTTCCAGCGGCTCCCCAGCCACTGTTTGCCTGCCGAACTTAGGCGGTCCGTGCTCTCCGGGTGGTCTTGGAGAGCCTTGGTCTAGCGGGCATGTGCCAGGGCCAGCAAACACACAGGGGGTCCCCCAACTGCTGTTCGCCTGCCAACCTTGGGTGGTCTGTGCTCTCCGGGTGGTCAGGGAGAGCCTTGGCCTAGTGGGCATGTGCCAGGACCAAGGAGTGTCCAGCGGCCCCCACATGCTGTTCGCCTGCCAACCTTGGGCGGTCCTAACTCTCCGGCTGGTCTCTGAGAGCCTTGGCCTAGTGGGCATGTGCCAGGGACAGCAAACGTCCAGTGGCCCCCCAACTGCTGTTTGCCCATCAACCTTGGGCGGTCCATGCTCTCAGGGTGGTCTCGGAGAGCATAGGGTGGTTCGTGTTCTCCGTAACCACTCTTCGTCCGCCAACCTTGGACAGCCTGTGCTCTCCGTGTGGTCTCGTAGAGCCTTGGCCTAGTGGGCAAGTGCCAGGGCCAGAGAACGTTCAGTGGCCCCCCACACGCTGTTCGCCCGCCAACCTTGGGCGGTCCGTGCTCTCCGGCTGGTCTCCGAGAGCCTTGGCCTAGTGGGCATGTGCCAGGGACAGCAAACGTCCAGCGGTCCCCCAACTGCTTTTTGCCCATCAACCTTGGGCGGTCCATGCTCTCAGGGTGGTCTTGGAGAGCACTGGGTGGTCCGTGTTCTCTGCAACCACTCTTCGCCTGCCAACCTTGGACGGTCTGTGCTCTCCATGTGGTCTCGTAGAGCCTTGGCCTAGTGGGCACGTGCCAGGACCAGAGAATGTTCAGTGGCCCCCTACACGCTGTTCATCTGCCAACATTGGGCGGTCCGTGCTCTCCGGCTGGTCTCTGAGATCCTTGGCCAGTGGGCATGTGCCAGGGACAGCAAACGTCCAGCAGCCCCCCAACTGCTGTTCGCCCATCAACCTTGGGCGGTCCATGCTCTCAGGGTGGTCTCGGAGAGCACTGGGTGATCCGTGTTCTCCGCAACCACTCTTAGCCCGCCAACCTTGGACGGTCTGTGCTCTCCATGTGGTCTCATAGAGCCTTGACCTAGTGGGCACATGCCAGGGCCAGAGAATGTTCAGTGGCCCCCCAACCGCTGTTCGCCCGCCAACCTTGGGCAGTCCCTGCTCCCTGGGTGGTCTCGGAGAGCATTGGGTGGTCGGTGTTTTCTGCAACCGTTCTTCACCCTCCAACCTTGGATGGTCTGTGCTCTCCGCATGGTCTTGGAGAGCCCTGGCCTAGTGGGTATGTCCCAGGGCCAGCAAACGTCCAGCGGCTCCCCAGCCGCTGTTCACCCACCAACCTTGGGCAGTCCATGGTCTCCAGGTGGTCTTAGTGAGCCTTGGCCTAGTGGGCATGTGCCAGGGCCAGCGAACATCCAGCGGCCCCCCAGCTGCTGTTCGCCCACCAACCTTTGCGGTCCGTGCTCTCCAGGTGGTCTTGGAGAGCCTTGGCCTAGTGGGTATGTGCCAGGGCCAGCGAATGTCCAGCGGGCCCCCAGCCGCTGTTCGCCCACCAACCTTTGCGGTCCATGCTCTTCAGGTGGTCTTGGAGAGCCTTGGCCTAGTGGGTATGTATCAGGGCCAGCAAATGTCCAACGGCCCCCCAGCTGCTGTTCACCCACCAACTTTTGTGGTCCGTGCTCTCCAGATGGTCTTGAAGGGACTTGGCCTAGTTGGCATGTGCCAGGGCCAGCGGATATCCAGCGGTCCCCAACTGCTGCTCGCCCGCTAACCTTGGCCGGTCTGTGCTCTCCGTGTGGTCTCGGAGAGCCTTAGCCTAGTTGGCATGTGACAGGGCCAGTGAATGTCCAGCAGTCCCCCAACTGCTGTTTGCCCGCCAACCTTGGCTGGTCAGTGCTCTCCCCGTGATCTCGGAGAGACTTGGCCTAGTTGGCATGTGCCAGGGCCAGCAAATGTCCAGCGGTCCCCCAACTGCTGTTCGCCCACCAATCTTGGCTGGTCCGTGCTCTCTGGGTGGTCTCGAAGAGCCTTGACCTTGTGGGCACGTGCCAGGGCCAGCGAATGTCCAGCAGCCCACTAACCGGGCATGTGCCAGGGCCAGCGAATGTCCAGCAGCCCCCCAACTGCTGTTCGCCCGCCAACCTTGGGTGGTCCGTGTTCTCAGGGTGCTCCCTGAGAGCCTTGGCCTAGTCGTCATGTGCCAGGGCCAGCGGATGTCCAGCAGTCCCCCAACCACTGCTCGCCCGCCAGTAAGTCCTGTGTTGGTTCCTGGTGCTTCGTGATGCTTCTGTCCTTCTGCAGCCTTGTCCTGAAAATCCATTTCAAACGGTCTTCAAATCCTTCCAGATATTCCAAGTTCCTTATCTTCTGGAGTGAAGAGGGCTTCACATGATCCTGGAGTCTTTTAAGACGTCGAGAAGACGTTGTAAACCAATGGGCATTTCTCCAGGAATGTTTCAGGAGCTGAAGACAGCTTCAATTCATCCTGGAGTCGTGAAGACGTTATTATCCAATGATTCCTAATACAGATTCTGGACTCCTGAGGTTATGTACATATTCACGTTTCTCAGTGGCACACTACAGACTGATTTCCAGGTCAATGTTTTATCATCTACTAAGGAAGAAAAAATGTAAAAATTAAATAAACGAGGAAATTTTCATCTTTCATCGAGAATTAACTGAGATTGACCAAATATTATATGCTACAGATTCTTAAAGATTTAATTATGGAAGTGAGCAAAGATTAGAAAGTAAATTTTTTCTACGTATTCTCTCCTCTCATTTAATATAAATTATCAGCATTAAGTGACCCAACGGGTCGAGGGTGGTCTAGTGTGTGTGTATATATATGTATATATATATGTTTGTGTGTGTATTTGTGTGTGTGCGTCAATCACTCATTCACGTCATTTAAACCTTTAAGAAAAAATCTGCTTAATTAGCCCCTGCTTCTAATTGGCTGAAGCAATTGCAGCATAGCCTTGGCAATTGCATTTGCAACCCACCCTCTTTAACTCTTTGTCTCCTGCATGACAAAAGGGAATGAAATGTTAGAAAAAAACGAGAAACGAAAAAGTTTCTCTCATTTAATCTTTGAACTCGACAGTTAAACGATTCTCGTCTTTTTGCTTAGGGCAAATACTTTGAGCTTTCCCTGCTAAAGTGTTTAGAATAATTATGCTTTGGAATAAGTCCAGATAGGGATAAAAATGCTTTTCTTCAATCCATTATGACTATTGTAAAGCCACATTTTAAGGAGCAGTCTAAAAATTACTTTCATGGGAGATATGTCAGCTTTTGCATACACACACACACACACACACACATATATATATATATATACATATATATATAAAATATATATATATATATATATATATATATATATATATATATATATATATATATATATATGTATATGTGTGTGTGTGTGTGTGTGTGTGTGAGCGAGGCTATTCCTCAGCAAAATACATAAGAAGGCACTAAAGCAGACAGACAGCTTGGTAAATGGTTTTCCTTTATTCATCACGGCCTACGTTTCGAGATCCTTGTCTCATCCTCAAGGCTAAAAATACAAGGCAAAATATGCAAATAAAGCCAGGAATATTAGTATAAATGTACAAATAAATTATGATAAAGTAAAACATCAATACGAAAGGTAAACCTAAAGTAAAATTTTTAAAAAAGAGAAAGAACTAGAATGTTTTAACTAACAGACCTTATTCCTCGAAGTTCAGTTGCTGTATAAAAAAAAAAAAATAAACATAAGGTGGGGTGTGGTTTAGGCTATGTACAAGGCATGGACGGAATAATTGTTCAAAGAGGGAACAAGCTTCTTGATCGCTAATGGTTCAAGTATAGGGAAGTGGTGTTCGTGTTGGCTGGTCATTATAATCCTAAAATCATTATAGTTTATTTTACCTTTTGCATAGTTTTATATGATTTCTAATATTTGACGTTTCTAATTTATAAGTAAGTTTAATGTTATTATGTAATGAATTAGCATATTGTAAAAATTGGCGCAGTGGTGACGGTCTTTGAAAAGAACAAAAGCTTCGTCAAATATAAAAATATCAGCAAAAATGCAGCTTAATGGATTACCCATTCCTACACCTTCCACCTGCATGTAAACTTCATAATTAAACACAAAGGCCGTTGGAGCTGGCGGTGCGGGACACGGCCTTTGTGTTTAATGATGAAGTTTACATGCAGGTGGAAAGTGTAGGAATGGGTAAGCCATTAAGCTGCATTTTTGCTGATATTTTTATGCACAAATGAGAGAGAGAGAGAGAGAGAGAGAGAGAGAGAGAGAGAGAGAGAGAGCTGCTGGACAGCTGTCCCACTGTGTTTCAGCCTTTATTTTATCACCGTTATATTGCCGACACTTTTGTCCTTTTCAAAGACCGTCACCACTGTGACCAGTTTTTACAATATGCTAATTCACTACATAACATTAAATTTACTTATGAATTAGAAAATAATATCAATTATCCTTTTTAGACGCCATCGTCATCCGTGATAACAATACATTCCACACTGGTGTGTTTCGCAAGAAACCCTTTACAGGTCTTGGACAGAATTTTGACAGTTCATGGTTTTATAATTTTAAATTGAATTCCCTATCTACTCTCCTCCACAGGGCCATCACACTGACATCTGACTGGAATCTTTTTCACAAGGAAGCAGGTTTTCTCTATGATTATTTTAAATCCAACTGCTATCCATCCACTTTATTTTTAAAATATGTTAAGAAAACATTTGATAATCCTTGCACCCTCCTGCTCCCACACACTTGGCACATAAATTAACACACTATATAAGTTTTCCATTCACACATGACAGCTCTTTCCTACCCAATCTAAAAAGGATACTAACGAATTATTTTCCTGCAGTTGACGTGAAGCTCATATTTAAAAACCCAAGAACTATTTGGTGGTATGTTTCGTCACAATGAAAAACTGCCCCCTTTAATGGAGTCCGGTGTTGTTTATTTATTTACTTGCTGTCAATGCCATTGTCAGACATACGTGGGAAACATGCACCGACTGCTTCAGGTCAGATGTGACGCACATGTTGGCATTAGCTTTCGTACTGGGTGTAAGTTGTCCAATCCTGAAACTTCAAATATTAGAAAAAGTTAAGTATACCTTAATTTTACCAGACCACTCAGCTGATTAACAGCTCTCCTAGGGCTGGCCCGAAGGATTAGACTTATTTTACGTGGCTAAGAACCAATTGGTTACTTAGCAACGGGACCTACAGCTTATTGTGGAATCCGAACCACATTATAGCGAGAAATGAATTTCTATCACCAGAAATAAATTCCTCTAACTCTTCATGAGCCGGCCGCGGGAATTGAACTCTGGCCCATCGAGTGACAGTCTGAAGCTCAACCGACTCGGCCAACAAAGGGCTTTCAAATATTAGCAATCATATAAAACTATGCAAAAGTAAAGTAAACTATAATGATTTTAAGACTATACTAACCAGCCAACACGAACACCACCTCCCTATTCTTGAATCGTTAGCGATCAAGAAGCTTGTTCCCTCTTTGAATAATTATTCCTCGTCCACGCCCCCGTATATAGCATAAACCACACCCTACCTTAGGGCCCTTTCACACTAGGCAACTAATGACCGTCACTAGTGACCGTCACTAGTTGCCTAGTGTGAAAGTCTCGGGCAACTGCAAGCAACCAGTGACTGTCACAGAGTTGTGGAATCCTTCTCATCAATGGAGGAGGTACTTCTGTTGGCTTTGCTGGTCAAGAAAAAGAGACGCTCTCGAAATACAAAGAATACAAAGAGGTTTACATCATACACTTTACAGTGATTTAAATGCCGATGATAAGAAATTCTTTAATTACTTTTGTATGAGCAAGCCTTCATTTGAGGAGCTTCTCAGCCTCATCGAGAACGACATCACAAGGGCTGACACAAAGATGAGACGAAGCATGAGGCAAGATGAGAATGAAGTGCATAATAATTTCACTCCACTCTTTCCTCTTCTCATTCTTGTTGCTGCGTGTTTTTCCACTTCGTGAATGAAATCTTCAGTGTTAATTGTCTCCACCACCTTCGTCCCCTCCATCTCGCACGTCCTTCCCTGTGCAAAGCTGGCTGGACACTGATATTAAATTTTGATAAACGCGACAGATTAGGACGAAAGTTGCGCCACACGGTGGCTTAGTATGAAAGCTCCCATTTGAAACAATGCCCAACGGTCGGTGACGGCAACTGCCAGTGACGGTCACTTGTTATCGGAGCGGGCAACAGGCAACCGGGCAACCGCAGTGACGTAGTGTGAAAGGCTCAATTTAAAATAATGGTAGGCAACTAGTGACGGTCACTAGTTGCCTAGTGTGAATGGGCCCTTATGTTTACTGTTTTTTCAAACAGCAGCTGAACTTCGAGGAATAAGGTCTGTTAACTGAAACATTCTAGTTCTTTCTCTTATTTAACAATTTTATTCTAGGTTTACCTTTTGTACTGATGTTTTACTTTATCATAATTTATTTGTACGTATACACTAACATTTCTTGATGTAATTATATATTTTGCCTTGTATTTTTAGCCTTGAGGGTGAGACAAGGATCTCAAAACGCAGGCCGTGATGAATAAAGGAAAACCATGTACCAAGCTGTCTGCTTTAGTGCCTTCATGTATGTATATATATATATATATATATATATATATATATATATATATATATATATATATATATATATATATATATATACATATATACATATATACATATACATATATACATATATACATATATACATATATACATACGTACATATATCTAACATTTTCTAACAAAGCAGAGTTGACAAGGGGTCAAACCATACATTCCAGAACCCATTTGAATATTGGACCTGTCCATTTGTGTGATGGAATCCCTAGAGAACTCTAAAGAAGAAGAAGAAGAAGATGGGTAATGTGAAAAAGAAATAAAGATTATTCTTGCAAAATGTGAAAGTCTGTAGACTCTCCTGGGAATACAAACTCTTAGTAGTATGAATTGGCTTTGGTATCTATATATATTTTCGTAGGAGGGGAGTATTTATTTAAACTAGGCTAAAAAAGGATTGTAAATGTCTCTCCTCCCATTTACAGAGAGAGAGAGAGAGAGAGAGAGAGAGAGAGAGAGAGAGAGAGAGAGAGAGAGAGAGAGAGAGAGAGAGAGAGAGAGAGCACAGCCTATGAAAATGAAAATAAACCTTTGCCATTTAGTGGAAGACGGAGAGAAAGAGAGAAAACACGGTCTATGAAAGTGAAGACAAACTTCTACCATTTAGAGAGAGAGAGAGAGAGAGAGAGAGAGAGAGAGAGAGAGAGAGAGAGAGAGAGAGAGAGAGAGAGAGAGAGAGAGTGTTTATATTATATAATGTATATATATTATAAATAAATAAATAAATAAATATATATATATATATATATATATATATATATATATATATATATATATATATATATATATATATATATATATATATATATATATATAATCTCATCAACCATCTCATCAGATATGCAAGCGTTCATCAACACAAAGAAGAAGATGGCGAAGAAAGAGTCTTTGTCTCCTGAATAACCGAGGCTCATTCCTCACGTCATCCGAGTCTTTATGAAGTCTTCATAAAGACTTACGACTCTCCTTTCAGAAAACAATTAAGTCTTTATGTGTTCACTTAATCCCAGAATCGTTTCTGCCATTTTGTTTGCGTATGACAACAGAGCCACGTCTCTCCAACTCGCGTATTATTTGCTTGGGAAACATAATTAGAGATTTTGAGATTAAGGATCAACAGTTTGATAGCTTTGGAGTGCTTGCCTCTCTCAGTTGATTTTTGAAATTGCTTTTTTTTCCAGATAATTTTGATATTTTTTTTTCCTGTATCGAGTATAGACTTTAGGCCAAAGGTCAGGCACTGGGACCTATGAGGTCATTCAGCGCTGAAATGGAAATTGGCAGTTAAAATTAAGTACATCTTAGTTTAACCAGACCACTGAGCTGATTAACAGCTCTCCTAGGAAGCACTGGGACCTATGAGGTCGTTCAGCGCTGAAATGGAAATTGGCAGTTAAAGTTAAGTGTACCTTAGTTTAACCAGATCACTGAGCTGATTAACAGCTCTCCTAGGGCTGGCCCGAAGGATTGGACTTATTTTGCGTGGCTAAGAACCAATTGGTTACCTAGCAACGAGACCTACAGCTTATTGTGGAATCCGAACCACATTATAGCGAGAAATGAATTTCCATCACCAGAAATAAATTCCTCCAATTCTTCATTGGCCGGCCGGAGAATCGAACACAGGCCCAGCAAAGTGCTAGTCGAGAACGATATCGACCCGTCCAACGAGGAAGTAGGAAATTGGCAGTAAAAGGTTTGAAAGGAGTAACAGGAGTAAAACCTCAAAGCAGTTGCACTATGAACCAATTGTTAGGAGATGGTGTAAAGTAAGGTGGAAGAAAGAGAATATGTAATGAGGTACAGTAAAAGAAACAAAAAGGGTGCAGCTAGGGGCCGGAGGCACGCTGCAAAGAACCTTAAGTAATGCCTACAGTGCACCACATGAGGTGCACTGACGGCACTAACCCCCTACTGGTTTTTTTTTTTGTAGAACTTTAATTTTTTTTTTTTCAGGTTAGTTCGAAAATTTTTGCCGTTTTATTTGTTGGTAGAACTTTATATCTATGGAGAGTTTTGTCTTATAAAGGAATTTGATATCAACTTTCTCATTTATACCGTTTAGGATGACAGGCTTCAACGAGAGAGAGAGAGAGAGAGAGAGAGAGAGAGAGAGAGAGAGAGAGAGAGGAATGATTATGATAAATACGAGTATTTATTGCAGCACTCACACCCACTCTCAAACTGTCACGAATTCCATTAATTTGTCAATTTCTTTTTATTCATGGTATATATGTCACTTTTACAAATGAAATAAAAGAATTATAGTCAAGACCTTTTCATGATGAAGAATCATTTCATTAAAAGTATAATAATTTATTTATAAGGTGAAAAAAGTTAATGGCTACGCCTGTGAAAATTACATTTCTTTTGAATTTTTTTTTTGCGTGAAACGAATTAGTTATAAACTATATAAATTATACCTCAGAAGAATAACCACAAACTTAAAAGACCTCCAAAGGAGTTTTCCAATAATGGCTGAGAAATCGATGTGAAACTCAATAAACCATATTCAAAGCCCACGGTGTCCGAATTCCAGCTCCGATGACTCACCACCGACACGAAAAATCTTTCGTGGAAGTCTTTGGAAAGACCTTTGCAAATTCCAGCTTATTCCATCAGCTTTGGTCAGACCCCAAAGGAATTGTCGAATCAGTCAGTCAGTAAGGCTCTCGATGGCTCGTCTCGTCAGGTTTTTTTCTTTTTCTTCTTCTTCGTCTGCTGAGTAGGCTCTTGCCTCCTGGAATAGCTGATGGGGTAGGTGAGCCCTCAGCCACCTGGTGGCCACTCGGTCTAAGGCTTCTAAGTTTTGACTCTGTCTAAAGCTTTTAAATTTGGACTTGGTCTAAAACTTGTAATTCTTGACTGGGTCTAAGGCTTCTAAGTTTCATCTCGGTCTAAGACTTCCACGTCTTGAGCCGGTCGTTCCTCCCTGGAAGGGATACGTGCAGGTCTTTCCATGAGATAAAATGTCTTCAGAGATGAAAAGGAAAGAACGCTTTTGTGATAACACCAGAGGCTCCAGTTTTGTCTTTTTATCTTTTTCCTGGACACTATAAAGATGGAGATTGTGGTGGACTAGTTGAGTGACTGGAAGTGAAAATATATGAAGAATTGAAGGAATTTTCCATAATTTTTCTTTATATATGCCTCTTTTCCTTTACAAACTTGATTGGAAATATGGAATTCCAGCAAATTCTTTAAAATATTTCTAGTCTTTTAGTGAAATACCATTCCAAAAAGAACTATATAGTAAATCTGCTTCCAGGTAAAGGAGTTAATCTCATGGAATCTCACAAAAAATATGATAAAAGATTGATGTAAAAGGGGAACCTTCCTCACAGCGCACTGAGAAATGTATGCAGGAATAATGCGCGGAAAAGCTCCAGAATTTGCAACACTGTTACATCTAGAAAATGTGAGGAATACGACGGCCCTGATTTTCCCTTTGGCAAATATATATTCATTCTCTCTCTCTCTCTCTCTCTCTCTCTCTCTCTCTCTCTCTCTCTCTCTCTCTCTCTCTCTCTCTCTCTCTCTCTCACTGTGTCAGCTTCCCTCCTCTGGCGTCGTCGCGCCTTTCAACTCCTCTCGTAAATATTCCAGATATTTTGACTGGCTTCGTCCAAGAACGGTTTTCCCCTTTCCTTCATTTGTCTGTCCCCCTTTTTCTCATTTGTCTGTTCCTTTTATTCTCATATTTGTCTGTTCCTTCTATTCATCCAGACGAAATTTAGGACCTTACTGGTAAGTAGAAGACCTGTAAAAATCACATGTTTTCTCGGGGATATTGTTCTGTTAAATACTGTGTGATCTTCCTCGTGTTTGTAATTAAATCATCTCCTAATGAATTAAGATTTATTGCCAAGAGCTGCGAGTGTGTGTGTGAGTGTGTTTGCTTTGTGTCTTAATGTAAAATTCCTTTCATTTATCACTTCTTTAACGTTAACTGATATTCTCCATGAAATAACGTTCAGGACATATACAAATTTATCAGTTTTAAGTCATAAATCCTGGAGACATTTTTGATGAACAAAGGTCGGTTAAAACTTTTAGTCAATAATCTCCTCTCAAATGCCATTTTAGTTAATGATTTCCTCTTAAATGACATTTGGGGTAATAATTTAATTTTATATGCCATTTTAATGAATAATTTCCTCTCAAATGCCATTTTAGTTAATAATTTCCTTTTAAATGCTATTTTAGTTTGTAATTCCCTATTAAATGAAATTTTAGTAAATAATTTCCTCTTAAATGACAGTTTAGTTAAAAATTTCCTTTTAAATGCCGTTCTAATGAATAATCTCCCCTTGAATGCCTTTTTGGTTAACAATTTACAATTAAATGAAATTTTAGTTAATAGTAATTTCCTCTTAAATACCATTTGAGTTAAAAATTTCCTGTTAATTGAAATCTTAGTTAATAATTTCCTTTTGAATGAAATTTTAGGTCATGATTTCCTCTTAAATACCATTTTAGTTAATAATTTAAATTTCCTCTTAAATGCCATTTTAGTTAATAATTCCCAATTAAATGGAATTTTAGTTAATAATTTCCTCTTAAATACCATTTTAGTTAATAATTTCCTTTTAATCCCTTTTTAGTTAATAATTTCCTCTTAAATGCCATTTTAGTTAATAATTTCCTCTTAAAAGTTTAGTTGATAATTTCCTGTTAAATGAAATTTTAGTTAACAATTTCCCCTTCAATTCCATTATAGCTTACAATATCCTCCTAAATGCCATTTTAGTTCATACTTTCTTCTGTAATGGCATTCTAGCTAATAATTTCCCGTTCATTGAAATTTTAGTTAATAATTTCCTCTTAAATGCCACCAAGTTGCAAAGCTGGCCGTTTTGTGCTCATTTTCCATAGCGCTGAACGAAGTCGAACTAACGAAAGTCAGGTTAAGTAGGTCATTGTAAAAGAAATTGATAGCTCCTTGTCTACACGACCCCTTGGCATTATACCAAAAGAAATATCTTTGCCTCTCCGGCGGAAAGCGATCTCGTCCAGACAAATGATCATTGCCTTGCCCGAAATGACCACTTTGCATGGTACCAGAGCCTTTATGAAGCCCGTGCATGCTTGCAATGCGTCTTGCAAGATGCTGGAAGGGGTTGTCAGTCCAGAGTCATGGATCAATACTCTACTGGGACAACGTGATACGTAATGTTTTTCCAGATCAGAATGTAAGTTTTTCTCGATTACTTAACCTCGTGAACGCCTGAAATGATTTTGATAAGTGCATCAAAAGGGTTCAAAAAAGTTTCATGAAAGCAGAAAACAATTATTTACGAAATTGCAAGTCACAAATCCATTCATAAAGACGTATATGTATGTATATGTAATTGTAATCGCCACAATGTCCCCTTAACTTCTCAAATTCTTCGCGCTTTTTTTTTTTGGATACGCTTGTCACTTCAGAGCTTAAGATGCAAGTGCAAGAAATATGAAGCAGTTATAATGTCCGGTAGTGGGAAACGAACCCGGGTACCCTAATCAGAACGAGGTCCTATCGTCGACCACGTTCTGATTAGGGGACCCGGGTTCGTTTTCCGCTACCGGACATCATAATTACTTTATATTATTTGCACTTAGATCTTAAGGCTTTGTAGTGACAAGTGTATCCAAAAAAAGCGCGAAGAACTCGAGAAGTTAAGAGGGCATTGTGGCTATTACAATTACATATGTATCTAGGGAAAGTGACCTGTAGATTCTACATGTATGTATATATATGTATATATAAATATATACGAGTATATATATAATCATATATATACACACACACCTAAAATATATATATATATATATATATTATATATATATATATATATATATATATATATATATATATATATATATATATGTGTGTGTGTGTGTGTGTGTGTGTGTGTGTGTGTGTGTGTGTGTGTGTGTGTGTGTGTGTGTGGGTGTGCGTGCCCACGCGCTTTTGTGCCCGTGTGTTATAACAGCAACTAAGGAGGCAGGTACAACCAAACGCCTGATTTATCTTCTGCCAAGAAAGGAAACGAGAGCAATCCAATAACACATTGAAGTCTTTCATTCTCCTTCGAGCAAAAGTAACGTAAAATCTTTTAAAAAGAACAACGGGCTTCTTGGAACGATCATTGTTTCGTTAAAGAATGTTTTTCTTTTTTAATATCAGATTTTATGAAACAGACAATTAGAATATTAAACTTTCCTTTCGTTTACATGAAGCTGAATACAAAGGGGAATTTTAACTAGTCACTTGAAAAACAAATTCAAAAGGTTGTGTTGGAGATTTTTGCAATTTTAGAAATATGATAAAAATTCTCAAGTGCTTTTCGTGATTATACATCCACTTTGTTATCTTTTTTTGTGGGGAATGAATGAAAGAAAATGGATTTGAAAAAAAAATTCTGTTGTAAATTTGTAAACATTAGCAATATAAAAAAAATTCTAAAGCTCTTTTCGAGGCGATGCATCGATATTGTAATTCTTTTTTAAGGAATGAATGAAAGAAAATGGATATAAAAGAAAAATATGAGGATAAAACTGATCTTGGAAAAATGTTCACTAAGGTATGAATTTTTTTTTACTGAAGCTATGAAGTGAAAGAAATTATAGTTATGAAGGAATAAGCGAAAGAAAATGGATTTAAAATAAAAATAAAAGGATGAAATTGATCTTGGTGAATTATTTACCGAGATACGAATTCTTTTTGTTTATTTATTAGATCTATGATTAAAAGAAAATTATAGTTAAAAAAATATTTAACGAAAAGGCAAATTTACAAAATTGTAAGATGAAAGTAGGGAAACTTGTAGAGCATTATAATTAGTGTTCTTTACAAGAAGAAATATAGAATTAGTAAAATCTAAATTCTTTATGTAATACATGAAACGTGGGGCCATCCCGAATCGAGTAAAGACTCTCTCTCTCTCTCTCTCTCTCTCTCTCTCTCTCTCTCTCTCTCTCTCTCTCTCTCTCTCTCTCTCTCTCATTTAGTATGCAGGTCTTACAAACAGGGTGGAAGACATTGACATTCAGTGCTCGACTATTCCCTTGATATGGATAGTCTGAAAGTCCCACTCTACGGGAGAGAGAGAGAGAGAGAGAGAGAGAGAGAGAGAGAGAGAGAGAGAGAGAGAGAGAGAGAGAGAGAGAGAGAGCGAGAGAGATAAACGAAACTTTATCTCGTAAAATACTAAAATAAAATTTACACCCATGTAGGAATTTTCAATGAAAACTGTTTCGTGTGTGTGTGAGAGAGAGAGAGAGAGAGAGAGAGAGAGAGAGAGAGAGAGAGAGAGAGAGAGAGAGAGAGAGAGAGAGAGAGAGAGAGAGAGAGAAGCTTTACCTGATAAAAATATAGGAAAAATTTGCATCAAAGGGGAATTGTAATTGATTAGTGCTTTTGAGAGAGAGAGAGAGAGAGAGAGAGGCAGGCTCTACAGGGTAAATGACTAGGAAAATGTACATCTTAAGGGAATTATACATGATCAGTGCTTTTGAGAGAGAGAGAGAGACAGACAGACAGACAGTCAGAAACTCTACCCGGTAAATTATTGGGATGATTCACACCTAAGGAGAATTAGAAATGATAAGTGCTTTTGCGAGAGAGAGAGAGAGAGAGAGAGAGAGAGAGAGAGAGAGAGAGAGAGAGAGAGAATTAGTTACTGTAAGCCCACACATCACCATAAACAGTCCATACATTAAAAGTCCGTTTACGTATGCTCGCAAACAAATTATTCAGATCACCTTTTTTGACCAGGACCGAAAAAATATGACCTTCCAAGCTCCTTCTCTCTACCCTCCCCGGGGCTGGGCGGAAAGCAGGCTAAAATACCTTTTTACCATTTTCATAAAAACTCGCTGTTTGCTCCCGAAAGCAGAGAGAAAGTTATGGCCTTTCTCCGCGAACTCCCGATAAACTCTCTAACATAAGAGTTTATGAAAACGCGGCTTTATATCCCATGCAGAATCAAGGCTATGGATCTGAAGGCTGTTTTGCTTTTCTCGAAAATGATTATTTTCGTTACTTGCTTTCTAAGTAAATGCCTCTCTAGGGACGCCGAGATATGTAGCTGTTATTTGATATAATTTTTGTACCATGCTTTGCTCTAACTACTAAATATAGCGCGTTAGATTATTGCACCATTTCATTTGCTACACCGCTATGACATTTATGTACGTATGTATATATAGCCACATATATAATATATATATATATATATATATATATATATATATATATATATATACATATATATATATATATATATATATATATATATATATATATATATATATATATATATAAATCTAGAAAAAGGTGTTTTTATGGGCTCCGTTTATTGGATGGAATTCTGCTTTAATAGAAAATATTTCACAGCCATATATATATATATATATATATATATATATATATATATATATATATATATATATATATATACATACTACATACATACATACATAAAAGTCATAGCAAGTGTAGCAACCTCAATGGTGTAATAATCTAATTCGCTGTATTTAGCAGTTAGAGCAAAGCAAGGTGTACAAAAATGATATCAGATGACAGCTACATTTCTCGGCGTCACTGGAGAAGTATTTACTTGGAAAGTAAATAACGAAAATTATTATTTTCGAGGGAAAACAAAACAGCCCTCAGATGCATAGCCTTGATTCTGCATAGGACATATAACCGAGTTTTCATAAACTCTTATGTTAGAGAGTTTACCGGGAGTTCGCGGAGAAAGGCCATAACTTTTTCTCTGCTTTCGGGAGCAAACAGCGAGCTTTTATGAAAATGGTAAAAAGGAATTTTATTCATAAATATAAATATATTTGTATATATATTAAGTTTGCTTGTATATATACATATATATGCATATATATATATGTATATATATATATATATATATATATATATATATATATATATATATATATATATATGTTTCCTTCTATATGTGTATACATATAAATATATATAGTGAGGACTGAAAAGGGGTTTATCAAACTCCTAACGAACAACATTTAGCAATCTTAGAATCGCTCTTCATTAAACAACTCGTTCCACAGTTAAACACCCAGTCTTCCTCAACACCTCTGTATCTCTCGTGAGTTGAAGTCGAAGCTGAACCCGGCCCGAATTGTCACTCGATCTGTGCCTTCAGCACCTTATGGTAGTCACTCCTCCTCCCTATCTTTTGTACTTGTTTATATTATTTTTTTTATAAGTTTTCAACTGTTAATTTTTATTCCGAGTTTGCTATTTCAACCTCTTTTTATAGCTTGAAAATGGGACTTTTGCGTCTTGAAACGTTGCAGGAATAGTAAAGTACTTAGAAAAGGAATAAAGGACTGATCCTTCACCTTGCACCTACTGATATATATATATATATATATATATATATATATATATATGCATGTATATATTAATATTATATATATATATATATATATATATATATATATATATATATATATATATATTGTATATATGGTCAGTGATCAAAGTTTCCTGTGAGGTAAAATGGTTTTAATATTAGTATCCCTATTGATATTTTTACTGTAGCCCAAAACCGTCTATCGCAATTATTACTGATTCAAAGCTAAACCGACCCTTCATTCGCTGTCTTTCTAATTTTCGTGCAATTCTTCACATTCAACTTCACATTCATTTTCACATTTTGTCGCCAACATCTTGACGCTGACATTTTAGCTTTTTGTGAAAGAAAACTATTATAGAGATGGCTATATTTCTGTCCGTCCGCACGTTTTCTGTCCGCCCTCAGATCTTAAAAACTACTGAGGCTAGAGGGCTGCAAATTGGTAGGTTGATCACCTACCCTCCAATCATCAAACATACCAAATTGCAGCCATCTAGCCTGAGTAGTTTTTTATTTTATTTAAGGTTAAATTTATCTATGATCGTGCGTCTGGCACTGCTATAGGTGCCAACAACACGGGCCACCACCGGGCCATGGCTGAGAGTTTCATACAGCATTATGCGCTGTAAAGAAAAGTCGATCGCGCCGCAGAAATCTCGGCGCATTTTTTACTTGTTCTCTCGAGGAAAGTCTTGAGTTTGAAGCCTATATACCATTTTCCAAGATGCATCTTTTTCCCTGAAACTAATGGGCCCATTAGAAGTGATTTAATGGACGCTATGCTCATCTGTTTTCCTTAATGCCCACCGCAGTTAACCGAGTTGCAAGATGTTATGTGTTCCGTCGAGTTTTTAATTGACTGTTTGTTTGTTTCGTTGTGCAAAGGCTGTAAATTACTTTATTCTATTTTTCAATGCATTACAAACGTCGTATTATCTAAAGAACGCTTGGCTAGTTTATGATGGGTCCTAGACCAGCGGTTCTCAACCGGGGGAATCCCCCCCCCTCTCCCCGGGGAAATTTCAGAGTTTCAGGGGGAGGGGAACTGTGACCAAGGATTTTTAGCATTATATACATATTTGGAATGCACCTTTTGAGGCTGACAATTTTGGAAGAGGGGGTGGGATGACATTTTGACATATAGTGAAAGGGTGCATAGGCCAAAAAAAAAAGGTTGAGAACCACTGCCCAAAAACTTAATTGCAAATCGATTTTTTGTAATTTTTAATTTTTATATTTGTTTTGCCGAGTTTACAATTGACTGTTTGTTTGTTTCGTTATCCAAGGACTCTAAATTATTTGATTTGATTGTTTAGTTCACTACAATCGTCTTATTCGTCACGGAACATTTGAGAAGTTTATGCGCTAGACTCTTGAACGTAATTGGATATTAATTTTTTTTTTTTTTTTTTAAATTTTATTTGTTTTGCTGACTTTATAACTGACTGTTTGTTTGTTTCGTTGTGCAAAGGTTTTAAATTAGTTTTATTCCATTCTCTGATTCACTACAAAACGGAACACTTGATTAGTTTATGATGGACCCTGAAACGCAATTGCATATCGGATTTTTGTAAATTTTGTTTTTGTTTGTTTAGTCCAAATTTTCACTGACTGTTTGTTTGTTTGTTTGTTTTGTTGTACAAAGGCTTTAAGTTAATTTTATTCTATTCTCTGATTCACTACAAACCTCTTATTAGCTACAGAACATTTACTTAGTTTATGATTGGCCCTAGAGCGTAATTGCATATTGATTTTTTCATTTTTTAAATTTTCATGTATGCTTTGCTGATTTATAATTGACTTTGTTTCGTTGTCTTGGGGGTGTATTCTTATTTATTTTATTTGTAATTCAATACAAGCGTCTTATTAGCTACAGAACATTTGATAAGTTTATGCAATCAACCCTAGACCCTAATTACATACTATTTTTTCAATTTCGAAAGGGCTATATATCTTTTAATTTTATTTTTAATTCACTGCAAAAATCCTATTAACCACTGAGCATTTAGTTTAGTCTAGACAATAAATCTGGGATTTATGAAATAAATCGCATACTGATTTTTTAGATTTAGAGTCTAAACCTCATAAATTTCACTGCAATATTCCTTCAATGCAAATTTGATCAGAGAATATAACTGACTTGATTAATTGAATAATGAAATTATAAAATATAATTCTGATTTTAGTTGAGCTTCTATTATCCATTACACGTCCCCGTACTCAATACATATTTCTTTTCTTAGCTTTTAATCGTCAACATATTTTTATCATAGCCAACCAGACTTTTTAAGAGAGCCTTCATGCTTCTATATGAGATTAAAATATTCAAGCTTCTAACCCACATAGGGATCGAACCCAGGCCTCTTAAAAGAAAGGCAAGGTCGCTTTTAACTATTAAAGCATTGGGGCGCTTACGGCCAATAAGCACTTGAGACAGTGAAAAGAGGGAGTTGGAGAGGATGGACAGCAAGGTAAAGAGATCTAGCAAATAAAGGAAAAAGTTAAGTTAAGTATACCTTAGTTTAACCAGACCACTGAGCTGATTAACAGCTCTCCTAGAGAGGGCTGGCCCGAAGGATTAGATTTATTTTACGTGGCTAAGAACCAACTGGTTACCTAGCAAAGGGACCTACAGCTCATTGTGGAACCCGAACCACATTACAACGAGAAATGAATTTCTGTCACCAGAAATAAATTCCTCTAATTCTTCATTGGCCGGTGGAGAATCGAACGCGGGCCAGCAGAGTGCTAGCTGAGAACGGTACCCACCCCCCGATGAGGAACTAGAAATCAAGGAGACGAAGTACAATGCTCTAAAGGTGGAGAACTAAAAGTTAAAGATGCTGGACAGCAAGAATGAATAAAGGAATCTAGAAATCAGGTAAAGTATGATACTGAAATCTTGGTATAATGAAGGAGTAGTTAAGGAAACGTTTTACCATTCTTTCATCGACATCGTCCAGTTCAACTTGAGATGAAAAAGGCCCAGGGAGATTTCAAGTCTCTAAATCCCTTGGGAAAGTTCCCAAGAGTCTCAAGTATTTCTCCTTAATGAGTTTAAGAACACAAAAGGTTTGAAGGTTTTTCCAAAGATGTTTTGGCCTCCTGGAAAACATTTTTTGAAATCCTCTCGTTTGGATTTTTTGGGAACGGAAAGCTGAACTAGATAATGCCATTTTAGTGTTTAAATGAAAGGAAAAAGTTACGTTTATGTGTCTGTTCTTGAATTTTATGTTTTATCAAAGCCAGAATTGGAAGAATTACGAGCAAAAGTTGAATATAAAAGGATAACGAAGCTTCAAACTCGTGTCTTAGAACGATGGTTAAAGTAAAGTTAAGAGTCTTGGATTCGTAAAAAAATAATTTCCTCTCGTAATTTTACGGTAATAACGTGAATTGATAAGAAAATAAATAAAAATTCTGAATATATAACATATTTCTGTAAAAAAAAAAAACATAGAACAAAATATAACCAATGGAAATCTCAAACTCATGTAGAGCAATAATGGTAAAAGCAAAATTAGCAGCCTTAGATTCTTAACAAAGTAAGTCAATCTCGTAATTTTATGCTAACAAAGTCAATTAATAACAAAATATTATAAAATGCTGGATAAACAATAAATTTCTATCAGATCGAACAAAAACCACCAATGAAAAATATCCCATCACTCCCCGAGAGCTGTAACCCTGACATGAGCCCTGAGCTATAAAGATTAAAAAACAAGAAGAAGAAGATTGTAAGATAAACAATCTATTCCCCGAAGTTCCCGGCTTCGAGGCCCATAAGAATAAATCAGAACTGACGTCGATGGCTAACCTTATGACCCATTCCCCAGAGGTTATGAGTTTCCCAAAATGTTTCTTATTATTAATCGCGATGGTTCGGATTCTTCGGGAAGACTGTGTAGAAGAGCTATAGACACTTACGTGTTACAGACCCTGGGTTGATTCGTTATAGTGTGTGAGTGTGTGTGTGTGTATATATATACTGTATATATATATGTATATATATATATATATACACATACATACATACTGTATATACATATAAATATATATATACACTGTATATACATATAAATATATATATACATATACTGTATATATATATATATATATATATATATATATATATATATATATATATATATATATATATATATATATATATATGTGAGGGTTATTAATATTAAATGTCTCATCTAGATATATAATAATCGAGGTCATTAATTTATATTTTTCTTCCGAATTTATGGTAAATTATAAGAAATAATTTAAAATCTCATTATTTTTCAAGCTACTATTCATAAAAAAACTTTATAATGGGAAAAATCAATACATAATTAAGTGTTTAATAGTTAGAAGCGACCCTTCCTTGTTTTTTTAAGTACCCTGGGATCGATTCCTACGTGGGGTAGACGCTTGAATATTTTAATCTTACATAGAATTATGAAAGCTCTCTTAAAGAGTCCAGTTGGTTATGATAAAAATATATTGACGATTAAAAGCTAAGCTGAGAAATATATAATGAGTACGCGTAATCGATAATAGAAGTTTAACTCAAAACAAAATTGTATTTAAAGATTCTCATTTAAAATAATAAAGCTTTCGTATCAGCCAACCAGGCATAATTAAAACTGCAAGATCCCCAGCTTTAGTTAAAGCAATAAATAAGAAAGACTTGGAAAGAAAAGTGTGAGAGGAATTGTCACCTCGATTGATATTTTTGTCAAAGAAGTTTCTGCCGAGTCTGATTTCGCTGACCTCTGCAATATTGGCTTTTCTGAGCAGAGGTCATAAGGACCATTGTCGTATCTCGCCCTTTTGTCACTGGAGCTTTGCTTGTCACTTTGGCTTGTCACTATCACTCTATGGTGGGTTTTATATATATATCTAAAATATGATACATATACTGTATGTATATATAAATATATATATATATATATATATATATATATATATATATATATATAATATATATATATATATATATATATATATATATATATATATATATAAAATGTAATACATATACTGTATATATACATATAATATATACTATGGGGACTATAGTTATATTAAGGACTTTTCATACAAGCAATGTAAAACAGCATATATTTATATAATAAGGTCCCACTATATACATTTCAATTGTCGTTTCAATATATTTTTAAAATTCCTTAACATTACTTAGACCAAATATATATATATATATATATATATATATATATATATATATATATATATTATATATATATATATATATATATATATATATATATATATATATATACTATATATATATATATATATATATATATATATATATTATATATATATATATATATAATATATATATATATATATATATATATATATATATATATATATATATATATTATATATATATATATATATATATATATATATATATATATATATATATATATATTATATATATATATATATATATATATATATATATATATATATATATATATATATATATATATAGGAGCCTCGATGGCGCAGTCGGTTACAGCAGCAGCTTCGGACTTCGTAGAGGTCTGTGGAGCGGGTTTCAAAATCCGCAGCCGACTGATCAG
>JANJGK010000050.1:9869964-9878344 GCA_039081455.1 Macrobrachium rosenbergii | reverse complement strand
ATCCACCCTCCGATCATCAAACATACCAAATTGCAGCCCTCTAGCCTCATTGTTTTGATTTTATTTAAGGTTAAAGTCAGCCATGATCGTGCGTCTGGCAACGCTATAGGACAGGCCACCACAGGGCCGTAGTTAAAGTTTCACGGGCCGCGGCTCATACAGCATCATACGCTGTACAGAAAATTGCGGAGCGTTTTTTATTTGTTGTGGGAGGAATATAAAGTATTATTCATCATTCTAACTTGAATTCCATTACACGTTCAAGCAGACAAAACCCCTGTCACTAAACTATGTCTGGGCCTTTGAAACAGAGGACATAAAAAATAAGTTGCATAAACTTTTATCCGTCAGAAGTCCTTACATAAAATGCTGAGAAATAGTCAAAGTTCCGTAAAAGTTTCAGAAACTAGAAAAAAAAAAAACTTTACCAAACCAAAGCGGACAACCCAGGAGCCATAAGTAAAATGGATGAAATTATTCCTTCCGGCTGAAGGAGATATGATACATTTGGGAGGATTTTAATGTGTTATAAGTTATTGAAAATACTGAAATAAATTTAATTTCGAAAACAGCACCTTTCGCGTAACAAGACACCTTGGCAGTAAATATGTTACAGTATATTGTTCACTTATAATCCGTTTACCAAAAACTGGTAGTGTCAATGTTATTATGAAAATTGTCATAATAAACAGAATTCTCGCAAACATCATAATCCTTTGAGATCAGCAAAATTAACTTTTACTCTACTTTGATGCTATAAGAAGTATAAATCAGAATGAGTTACTTCAATTTTCTCTGAAACTGTACTGGGTCAGTAGTTGGTTGACATAATCCTGTCCAGTATGTGCCTGGGACTATGTTGCGTAGACTCCTGACATTTCAAAAGTGTCCTGGCACTCACTTCTTGCTATATTTGTGGTTTAGTGTAGCTGGTAGCACTGTTGAAACCGTCACCTTTCCTCTGGTCCTACAGTAGGTATCCAGGTCCTAGTTCTTCTCGTTGGTCAGTCTCTCTCTCTCTCTCTCTCTCTCTCTCTCTCTCTCTCTCTCTCTCTCTCTCTCTCTCTCTTTGATAGACTGTCCTGATCAATCATCTGTTGCCTTGTCTGTCTGTCTGCTTATATTTTGGTAGTGCATATTATGTGATGTGTGCATAATTAATTTTGCTGTGAATATTAAATGCTGTGTTATATATATATATATATATATATATATATATATATATATATATATATATATATATATATATATATATATATATATATATATTATATATATATATATATATATATATAAGAATTCAGGGCCAGATCACAAACAGGCGAGAGAGCAGAGTGAGGAAGTCATGACGTCCCATTTTCTGGTCCTAAGTGCCTTCCGTCTTCGTCTGTTATAATTTTCTCCAGCCTCTTAGTAAATCCTGACCTTTTCTTGTTTCTCGAAGGTGTCCGCTTTGTTTGTGAAGAATGGGGTATGTCGTACACCTTTAAAACGAACTAGCTTTTGAGTGTAAGTCCTGAAACCCAGGTGTTTATGATTATCAGTACGGTCTCTGACTAGAAAATAGTTTACAGTTGCATTATACCGGTGGAAATGTAAAACTGGACTTTTCAAAAGCAATATTGTCGTCGTGAAAGCTGAAACCTTTTTATATTCAAATGATACAACCATTTCGTACAAACGAAAGAAATAGGTTTCTATCTGACTGGTAAGACAAAACCGAAGCATTCGCCTACCGGGAATTCAAACGCATTAAACCACGAATAGGAATTTGCATAAAAGAAGAAGAAGAAGAAAAAAAAAAACCTCGAGACACTAGACTGACAACAATGAGCATGACAGTATCCATCAACGTTCGAGCGTCGGGAGCGAAAAATACTGGATAAAAAAAAAATACGGGCAAAAAAATAAAGAAACGCTTTTAAAAATACGGTTCGATAAAAGAGCAAGAGATTGTTTTTCTTTAACACGGTGGGAAATTGATAAACGCCGAAAAGGCTACGAGAAATGATATTGGCACGGAACGCTCACTCTACGGTCATTGCCACCTCCACAATAAAAGCTGAATTGAATTATCACTGCAGTCAGTTTGAGCGATTTTTTTTAAATCCTTTTTTTTTTCCTCTCGTTCTTATTGTTCGCGACGAGGCAAATTTGGGCCGATTCGTGGGAAACATTGACGGGACTGCGTTGGTAGATAGAATGCAAGTTGCGGCTCTCTCTCTCTCTCTATCTTTTTGATAGACTGTCCTGATCAATAGTCTATTTTATTGTGTGGCTCTCTGTTTATCTTTTGGTAGTGGATGTTATGTAGTGTGTGCATAATTATACTGTGTATATTATGTGCTGTAAAATACACAAACACACACACACATATATATATGCATATATTATATATATATATATATATATATATATATATATATATATATACTGTATATATATGTACATATATATGCATATGTGTGGCCGTATATATATATATATATATATATATATATATATATATATATATATATATACTGCATATATATGTACATATAATATGCATATGTGTGTGCGTATATATATATATATATATATATATATATATATATATATATATATATATATATATATATATATATATATATATATATATATATGTATATGTATGTATGTATTGCACGACATAATATTCACAGTATAATTATGCGCACACTACATAACATGCACTACCAAAAGATAAACAGACAGACAGACAATAAAACAGACGAGTAATCAGGACAGTATATCAAAGAGAGAGAGAGAGAGAGAGAGAGAGAGAGAGAGAGAGAGAGAGAGAGAGAGACGCAACTTGCATTCTGTCTACCAAAGCAGTCCCATCAATGTTTCCCACGAATCGGCACAAACATACTGCGTCGCGAACAATAGGAAGGAGAGACATAAAAAAGATATATATATATATATATATATATATATATATATATATATATATATATATATATATATATATATATATATATATATATATATATATTATATGTCTGTATGTGTGCAAGGTATATGATCTAATGGTAAGAAGCCTTTGGTGTTCACCTCGGTTTAATTATATGATTCAGGTCTCTAAAAATAAAACCTTGCAGAGAGAGAGAGAGAGAGAGAGAGAGAGAGAGAGAGAATAAAGAACGTTTCCCACCAACCCTGCAACAGGAGGCCAGCGCCTCCCAGTGAGATTCTTTCTCAGAGAGGAGGAGAAGAAAAGGCCCTCTGGACAAGGAGCAAATATTTACTTTGGTCATATTAAGGGGGAAGAGAGAGACAGAAACGGCCTCAAAAGGCCTTATTGTGGCTTTCCTCTAGGGCTAAATGGCACACAGAGATTGCTCTTCTTTCTGACGCTAAGTGAGGGAATATTATTCCAAGGCAAATATCTCAGTGGGGCCTTCTGTACATGTACTGGGTGTTGTTGCACGTCAGTTGGCTGAGTTGTTTGCTTACTGCTTTATTTTAGGCTATTTTTAAAGATTGAAAATATTATAAAATAGGCTAGGATATATTCAATATGGAGAGAAATATACCCATTTAATCAGGCTAATGTTTGGGGTGTTTCACTTCAAATGACATAATTTAGAATTTAAGGGAATGTGATTTTTGCTGGAAACCTCATCTTTTATTCGTGAACATAAAGCTGAGATTTCGTTTGACCTTTGCTAAAAGATAGGTAAGAGTAGTTAATGTACGTAATCTTAGTTTTAGTTTCGACAAACACCACACGCTGTAACATTTTCCTCCAGTTCATCGATTCCTCAAGTTGGCAAGGTTTGTATCCCCGATTGCGAGGGCATTCAAGTGTAAACACTGCAATTCTTTTAGGCTTTCACCCGGTCAAATAATTTCAGAAAATAAACACATGATGTTTGCTGTTAGCTCACATGATGATGCTTTTCTTTAAGGGGATAAATGTTATATACGAACATATTATAAAATCGGATTTAGTAACCAGGAGATGGCTGAGGTTAGGAAAACGTTTTACCTAAAAGAACTGTAAAGAAGAGGCGATGAGATATGAGTGTTTATATTCTCGTTACCTTCCAAAATGAATTAAAAATCGATTTTATTCTAAAATGCTTTCATATATTCTCAGAGCTACTAATACGTGTACTATCATCTTCATCACAGATTTCCTTCCATTTCCCGAAGTGCTTTTTCAGGAATATGAATAATTTCTGAATAATTTTGCCATATTTTGTGACTGACATTCTTTTCCTAAAGGAAATTTCCCAGTCATTCTTTCAGCTTTATCACCACCAATTTCGCCCCATCGCTCCTTCCTCTCTATTTTCCGCTCTTCTTCTCCTTTTTCTTCTCTGCTCGTTCCCGCCATCATGAGTCCTTCTATCAGTCTCGTACATTAAAGTAATTGACTCCCCCTGACGTTGAGAGTTTGTTCCTGCAGACATTTTCTCCGTCGCAAATTTCCGTATTTCACATTTTTCCTCTCTGAACGCGACCTACATTTCTCGCTAAAAAATTTGACACGTAGGCACTTCATGGACCAGCAGCTCCTTATGGGGTAATGACTGCTCTCTCTCTCTCTCTCTCTCTCTCTCTCTCTCTCTCTCTCTCTCTCTCTCTCTCTCTCTGTCTGTCTATTTTGCGTGTGAGGTAACGATCATGCATGAAGAGATGTTTTGAAATTTCCTCATTTTCATGTTATTTTTTTGATCTTGGCAGGTTTTATTACAAATTCTGTTCATAGTCTGAGTTATGTCCTTAGTTAATTGGTAAAGATATTTAGTTTTTGATCCTTTTAGTAAATAATTGCCTTTTCAAAACTAACCGGAACTAGAGGGGAAAAAATAAGTTTTCTTTTACTTACCAACATATTGCTTTTTAGCCAGTTCTTTGGTGGCAGCCACTCTATTTTTAAAAATGTTTTAACACTTTAGAAAACAAGAAATGTTTACTTTCCTTTTGAGAAAAACAATTCTGAGTGCATCCAGTTCTGACAAATACTTTAATGCTTTATAAAACAAGAAACCTTCAGTTTCATTTCCAGGAAAAATATTTTTAAGCAGAATTAAATTGCATAAAATCCTGTTATCTATGAGTACATCCACAGCTTATTTCATAATGAATTATGGAAAAATATTAATTTATTAATGAATAAATTGTAGATATACTCATAGAAAACAGAATTAAATGTAATTTTAATTCAGCTTAACATTATCTTTCTCCTAAAGAATGCTTTTGCATATTTCTGAAAATAATATTTTGTCATAATTCATTATGAAATAAGGTGTGGATGCACTCATAGGTAACAGGATTAAATGCAATTTCAATAAAACTTAAAATTATTTTTCCTTAAAATAAATTTAAACGTTTCTTGTTTTTCAAAACATCAAAATATTTGTCAAAACCTGTTGCACTTATAAGTAGGCCTAATAGGGTTAAATGCAATTTTAATTCAATTCAGCTTAAAATGATTTCCCTGAAAATGAAATTAGAGGTTCCTTGTTATTTACAGCGTCAAAACATTTTCCAAAACGTATTCCTTTATGCCAAACGTTTCCACAAGTATTCCTTAACGCCACTCCTTTGATTCCCTGACTCCAGACGCTTCATAGGGTACAATAGCATCTCCTCTCTGGCCCCCAGCAGCAAACCAATGGCTAATCAATACAGCCTTCTGCATTGCTATTGCACGGAGGTCATATACTGTGCTTTCCTTTCACTCTCTTCCTTCTCGTTATCTCTCATTCTTTCTCTTTGCTGTGGCAATGTCCTTTTCCCTCTCTCTCTGAATAAATCAGTTGGTAAAGCAACCCGCAAGAGAGCAATGACTAAATAAATCCTGGAAAAGAGGAATAAAGCTGCCTGTTGTTGGTGCTGTTATATCGAGGGATAATTCTGCGGTTTGTAGAATAGTCTGGCAGTTTGTAACGTATTGGCGGATTGGGACGTCGAGGATTTCGTAATAACAGACTTTGCATCAAGTTCTGACAGTTCCCTCTCTCTCTCTCTCTCTCTCTCTCTCTCTCTCTCTCTCTCTCTCTCTCTCTCTCTCTCTCTCTCTGCTTGTCTATTTATCTTAATTTTTTACTCTTTCTTTCCCTGTTTATCTACCTATCTTTTTGACTCTCTCTCCCTCTCTCTCTCTCTCTCTCTCTCTCTCTCTCTCTTCCTTTTTTATTCTCTCTCTCTTTCTCTTTATCTATGTCTTACTTTTTGATTCTCTTTTTCTCTCTCTCTTTATCTATCTATCTTTTCGACTTTCTCTCTCTCTCTCTCTCTCTCTCTGTCTCTCTCTCTCTGTCTCTCTCTCTCTCTCTGTTTATCTATCTGTCTTCCTTTTTGATTCCCTCTCTCTTTCTCTTTATCTGTCTTTCTTTTTATTCTCTCTCTCTCTCTCTCTCTCTCTCTCCCTCTCTCTCTCTCTCTCTCTTTTCTATCTATCTTTTGACTTTCTCTCTCTCTCTCTCTCTCTCTCTCTCTCTCTCTCTCTCTCTCTCTCTCTCTCTCTCTTTATCTATCTGTCTTCTTTTTTATTCTCTCTCTCTCTTCCTTTATCTATTTTTTTATTCTCTCTCGCTCTCTCTCTCTCTCACTCTCTCTCTCTCTCTCTCTCTCTCTCTCTCCTCTCTCTCTCTCTCTCTCTCTCTCTCTCTCTCTCTATATATATATATATATATATATATATATATATATATATATATACATATATATGAAGGGAATTCCATTGAAGAGCAGATATATGTGATAAAAGAATGCGGAAACCAAACAATAATTATAAAGCTGAAGCTCTGAATCACACGCAGATATGAAAAAGATACTGTAACCTATTACTATACATTACGATTTAGTTTTTAGGTAATGATTTCTGAGCTAATATATTTAGCAGAGGTCCAAACATCGTCCATTTCCAAATATATCACCACTTATTTTTCACATGCCCACTAGGGAGCACCAGTTATCATCCTTCCTTATACCACCGTAATGAGTGTATGTTAAATTTCCATCTACACGGAACTAAAAAATTATTCATTCACTAACAATTAGACACACGCCTGGGCCTAACTTGGTAAAGATGAGTGTAATTAAACATTCCTCGAGAACCCTGAATGCTAATTTGTCACGTTGTCAACATCAGAATACTCTCCATAAAAAATGAGGCGGAAAAAGATTGAACTTTGTGTTCCCACGTCTACGTTTTGACTCAGAGAGGTTGCATGATTCAAAGGGAGGGGAATCCTGGAGTGGTTTCATTCAGTGGAGCCTCCCTCTCTCTCTCTCCCTCTCTCTCTCTCTCTCTCTCTCTCTCTCCTCTCTCATCTCTCTCTCTCTCTCTCTCTCTCTGAAGATACATAATTTCATTTAATTTCCATGTGTTTATTGTCTCTCTCTCTCTCTCTCTCTCTCTCTCTCTCTGAAAAAAACATTTTTAGATATAATTCCCTTGTGTTTTATTTGTTTCTCCCCCCTCTCTCTCTCTCTCTCTCTCTCTCTCTCTCTCTGAAAATACATTTTTACATTTAATATGACTTCCTTGTGTTTTATTTCTCTCTCTCTCTCTCTCTCTCTCTCTCTCTCTCTCTCTCTCTCTCTCTCTCTCTCTCTCTCTCTCTGAAAATACATTTTATACATATTTTAATGTTTTATTTGAGAGAATTCATTAAGGTTATGATATCACACGAGCTTGAGAGCATAGAGAACTTCCAAAATATAAAAAGAAAATTGTCTTAAGAAAAAGGACGTTGGTACGCTTTCGTCTGTGCACACTTTTTCCAAATTCACGCTTTTGAATATAGCGTGAAAACATTTCTAAAGTCTGGTACATTCCATCGTGGCTAATACAAGGGAATAAAACAGAAAGATTTTATTCCTCTTTCAGGAGAAAGAAGCTTCTTTAGATTTCGTAAATATTACAATTCCACTAATTCCAAATTCCCCTTCCCACGTCTACAAAATCTGTAGAAAAGAACGTGATAATATTCTAAAAGTTTGGTACGTTCGATCATAACTGATACAAGAGAGTAAAACAAATTTTTTCTCCTTTTTTTAGGAGAAAGAAGCTTCTTTAGGCTTTGTAGACACCACATTTCAACCCCTGTTCTAAATTGCCCATTTTCACTTCTATAAATTCTGTAGAAAATAATGTGATAATATTCTAAAGAATTCAGTACAATCGATCATGAATGATACAGGAGAGTAAAGCAGAAAAATTTTAGTCCCTTTTTTTTTAGGAGAACGAAGCTTCTTTAGATTTTGCAGATACCACATTTCATCCCCTGTTCTAAATTCCCCTGTCCTCACTCCTACAAATTCTACAAATTCTTTATCTCTCTCTCCCTCTTTCAGGAGAATGAAGCTTCTTTAGCTTTAGCAGATACCGCTTCCG
>JANJGK010000050.1:9854964-9864964 GCA_039081455.1 Macrobrachium rosenbergii | reverse complement strand
GGCGATACATCCGGCCCACTTTCACGGTCGACTCTGCGTCACGCTAGTGAGTTTGCTAGTTATCATGCATTGGCCAATCACAAACAGGCCATGTGTGACTGACTGGCTGTGAAACTGGCCAATCATGAAGCCCCAAAAAAGGAGGGTGGTTGGAGAACTGGGGAATTGAATATCTAGTCCCTAAACAGAGAAAATTCGCAGGAATTTCTTGGGAATTTTCTGCAGGTGTTGTACAAATGATTGTGTTTTGGGGGAAATCTCTGCAAAGTAGAAGGTGCGAGGTTTTGTCCTCGTAATGGTACATGCATCTTTAATGGTGAGTCTTCCAGTCTGGAAATACGTGATATAAGATTCCCTTTCTGTGGCGTTTCCGAGTTTGGAAGTGAATTCTATACACTTCGTTTAGATTTTGTTACATGAAAAGGTAAATATTCATTCTTATAAATATTTGACTGCAAAAAAAAAGCTCTTACGAGAAAATATAAACGGTATATCTTTTTAACAAAAGGCTGCAAAAAAATTCCATAAAAAATAAAGCTCTTATATTAACACGAAGAACTTTGATGCCTGATATTTTTATTGTCTTTGTATTGTTAAGAACTGGGGTACCCACCTTCAGGATTGAATAAATACAAGCAATTTCCAATAGTTTGATTACGAATATAACTTTTTGCAATTCTCGACCAAATTTTGCTGGTCAGAGTACATAGCCATCACATATATACATATGCACAAACACAAATTTTATTGGTGTTGGGCCACCTCACCCCACCTAAGAAAGTACACGGGGTAGGAGAAGGGGGTCATAGTACACAGGTGTCAATCACACATACAGAAACACAAAACACAAGGATTTTGTGGATCCGAACCCATCTCCCCCCAAAAACTGCAATAAGAACAGGGGTGAAAGGAAGGTGTTGAAGATATATTTAGAATGTTATGAAAAGAAGGAACTCACATGTTTAGAGCATCTGATTAAAACTGACAGCCTCTATTAGAGCAATATAATTCATTACTGCTTTTAAGTAAGTACGTCTGGATTCATTCGGACCTCAAAATGTATCTTTATGTATTTAAGAGCCTCTGCACCTGGTGAATATTTCGTCACTATACACAGCTTTTCTTAACTAATACTGATTGGCTGAACATGACAGATATATATTAAACCAAAAGCAAATAGCCATAACAGATATTGCAACATTCCCCAAACCCAAGCATGCATTAAAATTACCCCACACCAGAACTCAGGCCTTGATTAGAAATTGATCACCTGATCTCGAGTGAACTGCACCTCTCAGTCTCCTCGGCTGATGAAACAATTTCCCACTCGAAGCCATTTCTGGACTTAGGGCTAAAGAACCAATTAAAAATCAAAGGGGGGGGGGGAAATAAGATTAGGCGAGAGGAGGGTGCTGTAATCGAATCTAGAATCCCCCCGAAATACGATTAAAAGAATATCAATTCGGATATTTTTTCGTGTTATCCAGACAGGCCGAATAATCTTTTGGCTGGAAGGGGAGACTGGCGAATTCTGTATTGTGTTTTGTTTGTCTCTTATATTTTGAGATTCTCTAAAGTAGGAGTTACTTGTCTGTGTTTACTTAGGTTTATTGAATTTACATGTTCATATAAAAGACATTGTTATTCATATACTTCTCTCTTACGTAAATTTACATAAAGTTCACCTAATGATTTTTAATTGTATGTAGAATGAATGAGGATGAATATACATAACCTGAGTACACTTTACTAGACATCGTAAGAGCCATATCTTCGTGCTACTCAAATAAACATATTTACTTTTATTAATACAAATTTTAGTCCAGTGACTAATTATTCTAAAAATTTGAATTGCATTTTTAAAAGTAAACAGGAAAAATATCGATATTTTCCAACATACCACTGTTTCGCTTCCCCACTGGAAAAGTTAATTAACGCTCTCTCTCTCTCTCTCTCTCTCTCTCTCTCTCTCTCTCTCTCTCTCTCTCTCTCTCTCTCTCTCTCTCTCTCTCTCTCTCTCTCTTCTAAATTTAAAACTAAACAGGAATAATATTGATATTTTCCCACATATCAATGTTTTGCTTCGCTACGAGCAAAACTAATTACCTCTCTCTCTCTCTCTCTCTCTCTCTCTCTCTCTCTCTCTCTCTCTCTACTCTCTCTCTCTCTCTCTCTCTTTTCTAATCTAAAACTAAAAAGGAATAATATTGACATTTTCCGACAAATTAATGTTTTGCTTCCCCACTAGCAAAACTATTAACCCTCTCTCTCTCTCTCTCTCTCTCTCCTCTCTCTCTCTCCTCTCGTCTCTCTCTCTCTCTGTTCTAATTCCCCCCCTCCGCCCTTTTTAACGACAAATCTTTTCATAAACCTTGTTGGGGTGGGGTGGGGGGTTGGGGGGAGGGGGGGAGAGGTTGACGACGGGCCCAGGCACAAACATCTTTCATCCTTCTTCATCAAGGTGAAACGTATTCGATTTACTCAGTTACTGGAACTTTTACGAAAGAACTCATTCGGTAGGCCTTCCTATGCAACCTTCCCATCTCCTACACCACCCCCCCCCTCTCTCTCTCTCTCTCTCTCTCTCTCTCTCTCTCTCTCTCTCTCTCTCTCTCTCTCTCTCTCAGGCTCTTTGGTCTTACACCTGTAATTAAATTGAGGTGAGCGTCAAAGGCCTCTCTTAGTACTAAAGGTCTTCATGTCGTTTTTAGATTTTTTTTTTGAGTCTAATATACCTTTTTCCCTTTTAAGTGGGTGGAGCCCGAAGGTGATAACTTCTGGTCTTAGTGAGCTTTTTTTTTGGGCTAAAGTTGCTAGTTGCTGGAAAAATATAGCTATACTCCGCTATAGTCAGCTATAATTAAGTGTTTCAAAGAAGCACCTGATGTGAAGCACTTTATCTTGAAAGAATTGAAATAAAAAAAAAAAAAATCTTAAGGAAACCCCATCCAGTAATGCTATTGAATCTAATCAGAAATACCTCGATTATCCGAACTAGTAATGTCATTAAGTAATGTCATTACGTCTAGTCAGAAATACTTCTATTATCCGAACTAGTATGTCATTAAGTCTAGTCAGAAATGCCTCCAATTATCCGAAGTAGTAATGTCATTAAGTCTAGTAAAAAATGTCCCAATTATCTGAACTAGTAATGTCATTGAGTCTAATCATAAATACTTCTATTATCCGAACTAGTAATGTCGTTATGTCTAGTCAGAAATGCCTCGATTATCCGAACTAGTAATGTCACTAAGTTATTCATAAATACCTCGATTATCCGAACTAGTAATGTCATAAAGCCTAGTCAGAAATACCTCGATTATCCGAACTAGCAATGTCACTAAGTTGGTCATAAATACCTCGATTATCCGAACTAGTAATGTCATAAAGCTAGTCAGAAATACCTTGATTATCCGAACTAGTATTATTACTAAGTCTAGTCAGAAATACTTCGATTATCTGAACTAGTAATGTCATTAAGTCTAGTAAAACATACCTCAATTATCCGAACTAGTAATACGTTAAACCTAGTCAGGAATATTTCATGACAATAACACTTAATGTTTCCCCCGTACTTACGGCAGATGTTTAGACTTTATCTATGTTCATGTGATAAACAAACCACTAATTTCTGTATTTCACACCCATTAACTACCCCTCCTATAAAAAGAATACCCTCTGTTTGCAAAAGAAAAAATCCTGATTAATCCCCATTAGACAAGAGGCATCTCTGTAATAGGATAAGAATCACTTCCACGTGACTATGCCTGTGGATTCTGTGATGAGAATCTTTTAATGCACTCCAGTCATGTATGCTGACCACGAATCATTCCATTTTATTCACGCATAAATGCGTCTTTAATTTTAATGTCTAGGTATAATGTGTGATGTCTGGCACTTATAGGGTATTTGATAATTCGCTACATAGAAAATTCATGGTAATTAAAAGACATTAAGAAGCATTGTTTGTAATTTATGTTGTAAAGTTCTTGAGAACCCAAATTTATTTGTTTTACCAATCCTGCACCATATTAGACTTTAAATATTTTTTTTTTGTCTGGAGCTTTAATATAATGTTTGTTGGCAAAAATAATTTATATTATTGCTTTTAAGTTTACATCTTTTCTTGAGTAACTGGGATTCCTAAACTGAATGTCTCGAAGAGCCTCAATGAAAAGGCAACCAGACCCTCCTTTCTTGGTGAAAAATGTATCCAAAAAATATTATTCCTCAAAGCTCTCATCCTATAACCATTTTGTGATGACTCCATATGAGATCATGTTTGTCAAATTCACTCACAAAACACACTCCTTTTCAGTCACATTTTTGCCTCATCCAGGCGCGTAATTCAATCTGCTAATGGACAAAAGCTAAATTATTTCAGATCTCCTGAAAAAGTGGCGGATTTTCTTCCATAACTTCGCCTCTCGTAAATGCACGAACTGCTCAGAACCTCTTGAAAACGCTGCCCTGTTAAAAAGGAGTCATATTTTACCTCTCGCAATAAGCAAAAAAGATTCTGTGACTTTCGAGATAAGTATGTGTTTATTCAAGTGATGAGAGATGTTTGCTCATTCATAAAGCAAAAAAAAAAAAAAAGATAGCGGAAAGGGCTTTATATCCTCTCTCTCTCTCTCTCTTCTCCCTCTCTCTCTCTCTCTCTCTCTCTCCTCTCTCTCTCTCTCTCTCTCTCTCTTTCTGGACTGGCAGCAAAGTGCTAGCGTGTTCAGCCCACAGCTGTAGACAAGCATTCGGTCCAGGACCCCGGTAGAAAAGATAAAGATATGGACGCTTTTGGAAGAGTGCTTTATGTAAGGTAATGCTTCTAACTTTTTCAGAACACTGTATGGAAGAGTGTTACAAAGTTTTGTTTCTCACTTTTTCAAACAGTGAATGATTTAGGTAGTGCACTGAAGCATAATTTATACCAGAAGGAGTTTTATGTTTTAGGCCATCAGGGATATATAATATTTGGGAATTAACATAGAATTATTTTCATTTATTTCGCAAGTAAGGTAATGTCATTCACTATTTAAGAAAACAGTGATGATTTAGGGCAGCGCACTGAAGCATAACTGATACCAGAGGACATTTAAAACTGCATGAAATTAGGGAATCCATAATACGTATGAACTAAAAAATGGAAAAATGTCCATTTGATTTCATAAATTAATAAATCTAACGCGAAATTTAAAAAAATATCATAAGCAGTGACAATCCACGAAGTCTCCAGTGAAGGCCAGAGTAAGGCCAGTCATTTTCAGAAATATTCATTGGACCTTAAATCTCAAAACTCCAGGAAATCCTTGAATGATCTTAGAGAAGGAGAAGGAAAGATCCTTTTTTCAATGCGCTGGCGAGATCGGCAACTCCTAATTAGAGTCTGGGAAAAATGTTTGAGAAATGCTTATTTTTCATACTTCGTCTGGCTCTCTACTGTATAAGGGGTTTATTTATGTCGTCTGTGGTTTTATGTATGTATACTATGTGCATCATATATATGTATATAAATATATATATATATTATATATATATATATATATATATATATATATGTATATGTATATATATATATATATATATATATATATATATATACATATGTATATATACATATATATGCATGTATATATATACAGTATATATATATATATATATATATATATATATATATATATATATATATATATATATATAATATTATATATATATATATACAGTATATATCCATATCTATCTATGTATACACACACACATACACACACACATATATTATTATATATATATATATATATATATATATATATATACATACTGTATAACAATATATATATAGCTCTTGTTGGGCGAGTCGGTAGAGCTGCAGCCTGTCACTCGATGGGCCGGAGTTCAATTCCCCGGCCGGCTGATAAAGAGTTAGAGGAATTTATTTCTGGTGATAGAAATTCATTTCTCACTATAATGTGGTTCGGATTCCCACAATAAGCTGTAGGTCCCGTTGCTAAGTAACCAATTGGTTCTTAGCCACGTAAAATAAGTCTAATCCTTCGGGCCAGCCCTAGGAGAGCTGTTAATCAGCTCAGTGGTCTGGTAAAAACTAAGGTATACTTAAACAATATATATGAATGTCTTTTACTGTAATACCACAATATAATATGAAGATAAAAAGGCCCATAAAACACTATTTGAACGTTGCACCCATATATTTCGAGCACTTCCTTCCGTGCCCCTGTTCACTGGTAAAATACGGACAGATGTAATGTTACAAGAGTATATATACAAAGCATATGTAGGTGTGGCATTAAGTCTCCGATGGTATGCAGGTGACCGTTTCCCAAGAAGGAGGAAGGTATGTTTATTTTCCCTCCTTCTTGGGATACGGTCACCTGCATACCATCGGAGACTTAATGCCACACCTACATATGCTTTGTATATATACCCTTGTAACATTTCATCTGTCCATATTTTACCAGTGAACAGGAGCATAGAAGGAAGTGTTCGAAATATATGGTTGCAACGTTCAAATAGTGTTTTATGGGCCTTTTTATCTTCATATAAATATATATATATATATATATATATATATATATATATAGTATATATATATTTATATATATATATATACACATATGTATATATTTGCATAAACATATATATATATATATATATATATATATATATATATATATATATATATATATATATATACAGTAATATAATATATATATTGTAAAGATTAGCGCCAAAATACGCTATGAAAGCGCCCGCCCTTTCCTGCTTTGCTTGGCCGATAGATAGGCCTCTGTCTATTTTGAACCTGTGAGAGGTAGTGAATTCTGGTTCGGGTTAGTTTCAACCAGTAGGAGTCGGGGTTTATGAGAGACGCTCAAAAGCTGTAATTTTGCCTGGGGCAGTAAACTGGCTTGCGCCGTTTTCTTTGGTACAGAAGCGTGACCCGGCCAGGACATCGGCACCCCCTCCCCTACTCCCGTCCAGAAGCAATAAAAGGTCAGGGCGAGAGAAGCTCGCTCTCACACACAGTCGCTAGTTTAAGACAAGAGGTCACGAGTGCAGACCTCGCCTCCCGCCCTTCTTTCCCTCGTCGCCACGTGGAATTTAACTGCCCTTTGCTCCGTACCCCCACCCACGTGGCCATCAAAGATTGCAAGTGGGGATTGCAAGTCCCAAAAAGCGAGCGGAAACTCAACTGCGGCCTTTCATCATCATAAGGGCGCCCTTTTTCCGCCCACAACCTACGACTTGAAAGCAGTTCCTTGGTGAGGGAGGCCCTTTGTCGACCCACACACGAGAACCCTGGCAGAAGACGCCGCTGGACGCCGATGTCAGCCTTACGCCCCTGCAATTTGGTAAAGTACCTAGAACGAGTTGCTTAGCCACGTTACGTTCGCCCTTGTGCATTTATTAAACTTCTGGTCCTATAACTTGGTATTCCCTAATGCTTCTTGGTTCAATCCCGGCCCACGTGTTCACTGCCTCCTTGCTCTGAGTCACAAGTAACGCCTCGGGGAAGTCCTTGGCGCCCTCAGCGCACACCCGAGTAATTCATTCCCCAAATTCCAGCATTAGATTGTAACCTGGGTCCTCATATCGTTTCAGAAGGACGATTGTAGCAGAATTCTCCTTGGTCCGTGTTCCTGGCATTCCCAAGCTCCCCCCGCCCTTCGGGAGGACTTCTGCAGCAGCAATTTAACGTGTTTCAGTTAATTTTCCCTTTGATCTTGTGTGCTATGAGAATATACCTATTTTTTGTATCCACATGTTTCACGCACGTCCCTTTGAGAAAGAGCCCTCCGCTCCTTGTACCACTCCTTTTAGTTTGTGTTTTTATATGTCCTGGTTATCTTGCAAGGCCATTTTAGAGTAAAGTAATAAATGTGGAGTCTTAAGAACCACCTGTATATATATATATATATATATATATATATATATATATATATATATATATATATATATATATATATATATATACACATGTAATTTGTAATATTTTTCATGAAAGCAAACTATTGTATAAAACGAAAATAAAAGACAATGTTTTCCTTAGTAGTTCGGCGTATTATTAATGAATGATTGATAGAAAGTAATATATGTTTTAAGTATAATGTTCTCTCTCTCTCTCTCTCTCTCTCTCTCTCTCTCTCTCTCTCTCTCTCTCTCTCTCTGTCCACGCGAGTCTCCGAGATCCAGATGAAAAACTGAATTTAAAATAATTCACTATAGATCTCAATCAGGCAGGGACTATGTCTGCCGGGACACAGACTCCCCAAATTCGAAACATAATCAGCGGCTATTTTTTGTTTAATACAAAACCTATTAATTCATGTCAATGCGAATTACAGAGCTAACGCCGGCGTTGGCCAACAGTATTTTGTACGGACTGGCTCATATTTTCATTTAGACTAATTACTGGTTGGATGCAAAAATGGTGGTGGTGTTTTTTGGATTACGTATTAAAGGTCTTGTTAATTTTAATCGATTTTTCATGAAATTTCAGCAGGACTGTGTATTGACCATATATAGACTGCATACATACATACATATATATATATATATATATATATATATATATATATATATATATATATATATATATATATATATATATATATATATATATATATATATATCCATCACCAACCGAAACGAGAGGAATTGGTTAACAAGTACAACAAGAAAAAGATCAAAGCTAAGACTCTGTAGAAACCCCCAGCCTCATTAGGCAGACCTGAGTTGACCTTATGTGGCTTTGAAGGCTCCAGTAACGTTGGAAAAAAAAAGACTTTTAACCATTTTCTATCTTCCCTTATACATTATAGAAGAGTTTGAAACGGATGGAATTCTGTTACAAAAAGAATTATTTATCCAAGGGAGCAGATCACCTTTCGTGTGTTTTGTTGATTATGGTTTTAAGGTAATTGTTACACGGTCCTGTTAAGAAGGATTGATGATAATATTTTATGTGGCTAGTTCATAATTTAATATTTTATGTAGATGATAAGGCCTCACATGTGTTTAGCAACATACACACAAAAACATACGACTGCTAGGTCCGTATTTTGATCAATTCTTGCTAGTTAGGTACGGACTGATGCCGCGTTTAATGATTTTATACAATACTGAATATCAAATTACAAATGAGGAAATCTACCAGTTACGAGATATATACAATAACAATCCTAAAAAAAAAAGCAATTACAATACCATTAACAAATAACATTAACACCACACTCTTGCGACGCAATTGCATTAAAAGGCTCTGTTAATAAAACTCTCTGCATTCAAGTGATTTTTTTTCTAGGGCGAAAAAACAAAGGACAAAGGAACAGTCCTTTGTGCGAAAAAGCAAGTGGTGCTTTGTCTCAGCCCCCCTCAGAGCACAATTAGAGAAGGGATAAAGGAACTGAATTCTTTTGTCTGCCAGGAAATAAATGTGTGTTTGCATATATGTATATATATGCATATGTATATATATTATTAGAAATAATCAACACGCAGTCACGTGTGGAGCAGAATAAATTTCTGACTCACGTCAGGATCAGAATCTAGGTCTTTCTATTGAAAGACAAGACCGCTGCCAACTGAGCCACGAAAGTCCTGATGTGACTCAGAAATTTTATACATACATACACACACACATATATAATTATTTGTATATATAAAAAAGAATATATATATATATATATATTCTTTTTTAGCAAACAAATCCATTTTCCTTTATCCCTTCTCTCTCTCTCGCTCTCTCTCTCTCTCTCTCTAGATATATATATATATATATATATATATATATATATATATATATATATATATATATATATATATATATATATATATGTATAATTCTATATATACATATATATATATATATATATATATATATATATATATATATATATATATATATATATATATATATAGAGAGAGAGAGAGAGAGAGAGAGAGAGAGAGAGAGAGAGAGAGAGAGAGAGAGAGAAATCCTCAC
>JANJGK010000050.1:9838957-9849864 GCA_039081455.1 Macrobrachium rosenbergii | reverse complement strand
GAGAGAGAGAGAGAGAGAGAGAGAGAACTTTATATATCTATCTATCTATAATATATATATATATATATATATATATATATATATATATATATATATATTATATATATATATATATATATATATATATATATATGTGTGTGTGTGTGTGTGTGTGTGTGTGTGTGTATTCACATACACGTACATAAACATATGTCTCATCAACCCATCTCATCAGATATGTAAGCGTTCACCAACACGAAGAAAAAGAAGATGAAGAAGACAGATGGAGTATTGACGAAGACTTGCGATTCTCCTTTCAGAAAAACAATAAACTCTTCGAGTGCTCACTTAATCTAGCATTATTCCTGCCTTTTGTTTATATCTGACAACAGACTCGGTCTAAGGCCTCTAAGTCTTGACTCGGTCTAAGGACTCTAAGGCCTCTAAGTCCTGACTCACTCTAAGGCTTCTGACTCTTGACTCGGTCTAAAGCCTCTAAGTCCTGACTCGGTCTAAGGCTTCCAAGTCTTGACTCGGTTTAAAGCTTCTAAGTCTTGACCAGGTCTAAGGCTTCTAAGTCTTGAGTCGGTCTAAGGCTTCTGAGTATTCACTAGGTCTGTTTCTGAGTCTTGACTCGGTGTAAGGCTTCTAAGTCTTGACCCGGCCTAAAGGCCTCTAAGTCTTGACTAGGTCTGTTTCTGAGTCTTGACTCGGTCTAAGGCTTCTGAGTCTTGACTTGGTCTAAAGTTTCTGAGTCTTGAGTCGGTATAAGGCTTCTGAGTATTCACTAGGTCTAAGGCTTCTGAGTCTTGACCCTGTCTAAGGCTTCTGAGTCTTGACATGGTCTAAGGCTTCTAAGGCTTGACTCTCTAGCTCCTCCCTGGAAGGGGTATGCGCATGTCTTTCCAGGATATAAAACTCCATCTGAGATGAATAGGATCGATAACACCAGAGGCTTCGAGTTTTAATTTTTTATCTTTTCCTGGAAACAGATAAAGATGGAGCTTCTGGTGGACGAGCTGAGGGACTAGAATTGAAAATATCAAAAGAAATGAAGGAATTCGCCGTCATTCTCTTTTCTAAATGCATCTTTCTCTTGAAAAATTTGACTGGAAATGCATAAACCCAGCAAATTCTTTAAAACGTTCCCTGTCTTTAAGTGAAATGATATTCCAAAAGAACTACACAATAAATCTGCTTCCAGGTAAAGAAGTTAATCTCATGGAAATCTTTTCGGAAAATATTTAAGATTTAAAATAAAGAGAACGTTCCTCACAGCACATTGAAAAATGTATGCAGGAATAATGCGCGGAAAACCTTCAGTATTTGCAGCAATGCTACGTCTGGAAAATACGAGGAATACAGGAGTCCTGATATCCCTTTGGCAAATACATATTGGCGCTCTCTCTCTCTCTCTCTCTCTCTCTCTCTCTCTCTCTCTCCTCTCTCTCTCTCTCTCTCTCTCTCCAATGAGCCTTGTGTTAGCATCCTAACTTTGGAGCGACTTTCAACGCCTCTCGTATATATTCGGGATTCTTTGACACTTCCTCTGTGTTGTATGTTTGTTCATGAACAGGCTGTCCCTTTTCCATGCTTTGTTTGCCCCGTTTATCCATTCAAAAGGAGTTTAGAAAGTCATTGCTAAATAGATCATAAAAAATCACGTGTATTTTTAATAGAGAGTGTGAGGTTTTCTTTCCTTCCAACATGATAAGAAACTAGCTACTCACTCACAATATTACCCTGAAGTGTACCATCCATCACTTCAGAAGCCTTGTTATTAAGCATACAAACATCCACCTACGTCCCTCTTCTCACCAGTCCATTCATAAAACCGTGAGCTGTAAGTCACAAACCCATTCATGAAGACGTGAGTTGTAATCACACATCCATCATAAACCCGTGAGTTACAAATGCGTTGCCTTGTTCTGTTTCCTCTGATCAACGGCCGCTCTCCGTTTACCCTGGAGGCCCTGGTATTAGAACCAAGACCTCCCCTTGGTCCCAGAAGCTGCATATCTTCATAACGTTTTCACCAGAGACTCGGTTCGCACGCTCTGCATTCTCGTTAAATGTTTGCAGGACGCGGAAGCATCTCATAAAAGACATTCGCCATTGCAACGCTGAATGTTATCGCCGGACGTGCTAGGGATAAGCTTCGTGTTAATGAATGCATCTTGTCTGGGCTACAACGGAACAGGAAGCCAATTACACAAAGTAATTACGTAAGGAATTTCAGGAATGAAGAAGGATTTGCCACAGAATTTCTTTTTTCAGTTCCTCATTTGGATCTCAAGTCTTTATAGTGACAAGCGTATCTACAAAGCGCGAGAGAGAGAGAGAGAGAGAGAGAGAGAGAGAGAGAGGGAGAGAGAGAGAGAGAGAGAGAGAGGAGAACGAAGATATAAGAGACAGTCATACATAAAAGAAATCCTTTTTTTAAACCCATGAGTTAGACCTTAACTGTTTTTTGAGTCTTTGTCCCAGCTAATTTTCTGATTGAACCCATACCTCAGGATAATTATAATGCAAGAAACATTATACCAAGATAACAGGCTCTCTTATCATGGAAACATCAGATAACATGTATAATCAAACGAAGTATAATGAAAAGCTAATAGCTAATTGAAGATATGGAAATGATTTACACATAATGGTTCTTTAAAAGGTAAATGAGATTGTTGATTGTTATTGATATCATATCAACATTCATCCGGTCATTAGATGTAGTAATTATTATTATTATTATTATTATTATTATTATTATTATTATTATTATTATTATTATTATTATTATTATTATGAAAATATCCACTAAAACTCCTGATAACTTTAAAGCGTTTGTGCGTTTTAACTATTTTGATAATCTCGTAAGTGGTTGAAATCAACTGAGTTTTTCAATTTGAGTGGAAAGTTATAATCATTTATACAAGAACATTACACGAGACATTCGTATGTATGTATGTATGTATGTATGTATGTATGTATGTATGTATGTATGTATGTATGTATGTATGTATGTATGTATGTTCTTCAGCCTAAAACCACTGTAAGGCCAAAAGAGCAAAAGTGGGCCTCGGAATTACAAGAATTGATTAAAACTACACTCTCCTTTTTTTTTTTTAACACTCGTTCTCACTGGGGAACAGCCAAACCATAAGTGAGCTCTTAGCAAGCAGAGAGAGAGAGAGAGAGAGAGAGAGAGAGAGAGAGAGAGAGAGAGAGAGAGAGAGAGAGAGAGCACACTTGCTATTTTGGGGCCTTCATAAGAATACCTCATTGGGCTCTAAAGCCAGGCAGAGCCCCAAAATCAATTTCGTGCGGGAGAGGGCCATGAAGTTGGTTTGGGGCCCTCACGAGTTTGCCCATGAACACTTTGATCGCCTGCTGCTGTAATTTTGTTGTGGTAGTATCAGTGGAAATGACTGGGGAGAAAATTGCTTTTTTGGCTGTGTTTGCTGACCTTAGGATACAATTTTAATTCGTTACTTTTCCTTATGTGGTAATGAAAGGTTGTGGCAGTGGAAATGACTGGAGAGAAAATTGCTTTTTTTCAGTATTTTTACTGACCTTAGGATACAATTTTTGCAGTGGAAATGAATGGAAAGAAAATTGATTGATTTTTACTGTTTTACTGACCTTAGGCTGCAATTTTAATTCATTATTTTTCTTTATATCGTAATGAAAGGTTGTGGCAGTGATAATGAATGGAGAGAAAATTGCCTTTTTTAACTGTTTTTTCTGACCTAGGATACAATTTTAATTCATTATTTTTCATTATTTTTCATAACGAAAGATTGTTGTTGCAGTGGAAATGTCTGGAGGGAAAATTGATTTTTTGACAGTATTTTCTGACCTTATGCTGCAATCTTAATTCTTTATTTTTCCTTATGTCATAATGAAAGACTGTTGCAGTGGACATGATTGGAGAGAAAATTGTTTTTTTTTTTTTTTTACTGAATTTACTGACCTTCGGCTACAATTTTAATCCATTACTTTTCCTTATGTCGTAATGAAAGATTGTGGCAGTGGAAACGATTGGAAAGAAAATTGTTCTACTTTTCTATTTTTGCTGATTTTAGGCTGCAACTTTAATTCATTATTTGTCTATATCGTAATGAAAGATTGTGGCAGTGACAATGACTGGAGAGAAAATTGTTTTTTTTTTTACTGTGTTTACTAAAGTTAACTGTTATCTTAATTTATTATTTTTCCTTACGTCGTAATGAAAGATTATGGTAGTGGGAATATCTGTGGAGATGATTATTTTGTTTTGTTTTTACTATATTACTGACCTTAGGCTGCAATTTTAATTCATTATTTTTCCTTACTCATAACGAAACACGATTCGAATTTGAGGCATACTATAATTGGTCAAAGACTCTTTTTTCATATTTCATATTAAGGAGACAATTTTAGTAATTATTTGCCCTTACGATTAAAAACTATTTGAATTTAAGGCATACTGAAATTGGTCAGAGATCGATTTTTTTTAATTAAGGATACAATTTTAATTCATCATTTTCCCTTATAACGAAAAAAAGATTCGATTTTCAAGTATACTAAAATTAGTCAGACTTTTCCGTTTAATACTATTCTATACTTTTTCATAAGAAAGCAAGTTTGCTGTTCTTTAAATCTACGTGGCCTAAAAATTATGATTAAAAAAACTGGAAATAGAATGAATAAGCTTGGCACTTTCTGAAAGGTAGGTCAAACTCTCCTATACATACACCATGATTTAAACTTTTTCTATTATTATTATTATTATTATTATTATTATTATTATTATTATTATTATTATTATTATTATTATTATTATTATTATTATTATTATTATTATTATTATTATTATTACTTAGGAGATAAACCCATGTCCATATGGTCCAAGCCTAAAGGGGTCATTGACGAAATCGAAGCCTACAAAGAATTTGGTGTTCATTTGAAAGAACTTATGGAAGACAACAGGAAATGCAGATGAAAAAAGAGACCAGTTATTCGAAAAGTCGAAAAAATAATTCATAAATTGATAAATAAATAGATAAAAAAACATTAATAAATTAGTAAAATACAGTGTAAATTGTTGTCGGGTAGTAACACACTGCTTCTTCGCTTGAACTTTTGCGGTTCTAATTGCAAAATATTCTAGAAGGTAAAATGTAAAGTCCTCCACTGTTTATTCGTCCGCTCAAATAAGAAATAACAAAAAAATCAATTTCAAAAAACGAGAGGAAAGAATAAAAAAAAAATCACAACTGACAGACCTGGCTCAAAGGCCGAAACTCTTGATATTTCAGAATTGTTTTTGTGAGTTTTATTTTCCGGGAAATGGACAGCAGGATGATAGAAAAGAAATTATATGAAACGCAGAAAAAACGTATCTAAATTCTTTATTAGGATTCCTGTGTCTTGTTAATAGAAAGAAACGTATTTGATTTGCTTCTGTGATAAGGGGATGCCAGACAACTGATCGATCACTAGCAGAAAGCCAGACATTTCAAAGTTCGAGCAAATGGTAAGATTAATTTAAATTTCACCTTTTTTTCGTATTCCTTCCATACAGGTAAACACTCTGCATTCGTCTTTACCTGACGTAGCTGATTTTGTTTGCAAAACGAAGCAGGTTTAATACTACTCATTTGACAAAGAATTTCATCTTGGCATCAACTTAAATGTGGAGCAGTTTGCCTACTGCAGTTGTGGGACCTTGTGATCTCCAAATCTTGAAGCAAGAAGCAGATTTATTCCTGCCTTTTGCTGACGTCTCCTGAGCTTGAGGCGTCTCAGTTTTATTTTCTGTTCCCTTGTGTTTATTTATTTATTTACGTTTTATATATCTTTCCTCTCTCTGCAGGCTGAATTTCCTTTGGAACCCTCTTGGTTTATAGTCTGTTGACTCTGTCCATACGGGTTTCAGATCGAGAATTAAAGAAAGAAAAAAGATAAATGTAGCTCCCTCAACAACAAAATTACGTATATTTACAAAGATATATATTCACGAATATACGTTTCATACTTTAAAAGAACAGTCTTACCTCAGAAAATCTTCAGCTGACGAAGATTTATCCAGGAGAAACCAACCTCCTTTTAACCAGGAAGATTTATTGAGAGTTGTAGAGATTTAGAACTCCTCTTACAACCTCTCTCAAGACAGTGGGTAGCCATAAATATGCGGGTGGTTTCCTGTTGGTTAAAAATGGTTATCTAAACGCCTTCTGACCCCTGAGAGACATACTTAGAAGTCCTTGTTACTGTTTAGATTATATACTTTTGTTCCGGGTTTCTATTCGATGATATGAATCGTAAACAAATCGTACAACTTAAGGTTTGGTTGCATAGATTAATGATTACCTAAGGATAAGTGACGAGGAATAAGGGAGAACTACGCAGAAAATAAAGAATAAGAAGGAAAATGAAAGAGAGTTATACAGAGAGATAGCATGTTGTATAAAACAGGAATGGGAATAAGAAAAATGATGAATTTACTGTGTTATATATGAATAAAGACAAATAACGTTTTTATGTTTTTATTATGTACGTATATCTATCTATCTATCTATATGTATGTATATATATATATATATATATATATATATATATATATATATATATATATATATATATGTTGCCACCTCAATACCTAGGACGGGGGAACACGTACGTTCAAGCATCTGGTAACGATGGTCTTGAAGTTCTCTCTCTCTTCTCTCTCTCTCTCTCTCTCTCTCTCTCTCTCTCTCTCTCTCTCTCTCTCTCTCTCATGCAAACTTGGCATCCTCTCCGGTCGAGTATTTCGCCTCTCTCTCTCTCTCTCTCTCTCTCTCTCTCTCTCTCTCTCTCTCTCTCTCTCTCTCTCTCTCTCTCTCTCTGAACTCTGTTCCTATTTCTAAGGTATGTAAATCATAACCTATCACGCAAAAAATAAAGTTTACTATGCAAGTCTAACAACAAGTCATGTAAAATGAAATTATGCATGCTAGATAATAAATCCCATTAAGCCACACTCCCAAAAGCAAAACTAAACAGTTTCAAGAAAACACAATGTCTGGAGATTAATATCCATCTCCCCACCAAGTCCGCTAAACATTTCACATAATCCAAGTCTATTTCCAAATAACTTTCCAAGTCTATTTCGTCATGAGTTCCATTTTTAGGTGGCTAAATGCCATGACTGACCGTAGTTTTCACCACCTTCCTCTTCGCAACATCTGTAATGACACAAGAAATCTCCCATTAAAATCAGAATTCATTCAGTTCATATCACACAGAAAACATATTGGAAAAACGTAAAGACATCAACGCCGCTAGTTAACATTAGAAATTGCGCTTGGAAAAGTTAGTCATTTTCCAAGTTCGCACTCGCCCTTTCAGCAGGGAATCAGAGCCTGGAATTTCCAATGTCCGTCTACCACTGCTTCTCACAGCGGAATGAAATATATTTCACAAAACTCTTAAAATTTGCCCTACAAAACTCTTCACTAGGTACACACGAACGAACTAACGCCACCTCCAGTCAAGCCCACAATCCGGATTTTATAACAGGACAGAGTTCTAGAAACTTCTATCCGAAACAGGGACGGAAAGATCCGCCTCGAAAACGTGTCACTGACACCTGCTGTATTCCAAAGGTGACTGAACGAAATGTGCTGAATTATCAGACGCCCAGGTCACATTCCTTCCGTATCACGCGTCTCCGTATCCGAGGCAACTTCTGATCAGGTGGCAAAGGCTGAATCGCGCTGAGCAGTGCTGAAATCCCAAAACTATAATATACATATATATATATATATATATATATATATATATATATATATATATATATATATATATATATATATGTGTGTGTGTGTGTGTGTGTGTGTGTGTATGTGTGTGTGTGTGTTTGTGTGTGTATAAACGCAGACATGTTTATGGCCTTTCTTGAGTCAGCAGTCTGTGTTGAATGAAACCCTTCAGTCGGGAGTCAAGTGGAAAGCAATTTTCTCAGAAGGTCTTTGAGAGACAAGACTGAATGCGTCTTCCTCTTTCAATAATGGAGTGAGACACTTGTAGGGAGAGAGAGAGAGAGAGAGAGAGAGAGAGAGAGAGAGAGAGAGAGAGAGAGAGAGAGAGAGAGAGAGAGAGATGTACCGCTCTACTCATTGGAAGTGGTTATGGTATATTTTAATGCCCAGTTATCTGAATAAATAATGATATACTTTTGCAATGGTTTTCACATCTGGATATTTCACAATTTTCACATTTGTAGATTTTATAATTTTTATATTTGCATATTACATAATTTTCACAATTGTAGCTTTCACAATTTCCACATGTGTAGATTTTACAATTTTCACATTATAGATTTTACAATTAAATATATATATATATATATATATATATATATATATATATATATATATATATATATATATATATATATATATATATGCACACACACAAACACACACACATATTTATATATACACATATATTTACATTTTCATAAACGTGGATGTTTTTCACCAGAATTATTATTATTATTATTATTATTATTATTATTATTATTATTATTATTATTATTATTATTATTATTATGAGATATGAATAAATAGAACATAATAATAATAATAATAATAATAATAATAATAATAATAATAATAATAATAATAATAATAATAATAATAATAATAATAATAATAATAATAATAATAATAATAATAATAATAATAAATTATTGTATAACACCAGCAGTAATATTCCACAACCAATTATTATATTTAGAGTAAAAGACGAAAAACGGAGATACCATCACTTTCCAATGTCTTTCAGACATCATTATCTTCAGTCAAGAGAAAGTTCGGTAGGTCCTTTCCAAGGGTGAGGGCCAACTTAATTTCGAAGGGGTAGTTCTAATAACGAAAGTTTGTTCAAAGTTGCCCCTCCGGAGGAACTTTGGCAATTCATTAAAAAATTCAGCAGGGCAGCAGTAGAGACATCTCACGGATGCTGCAGAATATGCAATAGTTTGTGCATTGTGTACGAGTGCTTACTTTGTGAAGATAAACAATATTGCCTCAGGTTATTTTTGGGTTGGTTAATTCACATAAAGAATTGATTCTACTGGAGTTTCTATGAAGCTATAAAATTATTTAAGGACAAAGTATTTTTTTTTGTGATATCTTGTGAAATCATATTATTTCCTAATAATGGTTTTTCATCTTCTGTAAGTAATTTTCTGATATCTTATAAACTTATTTCTTGATAATGCTTTTTTCAGCCTCTGTAGTATAATTTGTTCAACAAGATTTTTTTTTTATTTTAAAGATACAATATTCTGATTATTTCTTGGTAATGGATTCTTAGCCTCTGTCCGTTAATTTGTTCGACAAGATGTTCCTTTTTTTCAATGATATAATATTCTTATTAATAATATTTTTCTCTCTGTGCGTTAATTTGTTCCACAAGATGTTTGTTTATTTCAGGGATATAATACTCTTATCATTTCTTGATAATATTTTTCTCTCTGTAGGTTAATTTGTTCTATAAGATATTTCTCTATTTTAGTGAAGAAATATAAATAGAAACATTGTACTCGACATCAGGTGTTGTCAAATAGATTTTACATTCTTTTAGCATCGGCTTCGACCACCTACAATGAAATAACAGAACCATTTACTTAGTCTAATGCTTATTTACATAAATAGTAACACAAAGCCCTTTACCTAATTTGATACTTATTTACATAAACAGGAACGCAATTCATTTGAAGAGAACGAACCAATATGGTTATATTCTACACCCCTGGTCTTCTCGAACCTAGCAAACACAAAGGGGCTCCTTCACCTCTCAGCCATGTCGTCTGGTTTTGGCTGATTTGAATTGGGGACCTGAAGTCGAATGGTTCGACCTGGAGTCGAATGGTTCGACCCGAAGTCGAATGGTTCGACCCGAAGTCGAATGGTTCGACCCGAAGTCGAATGGTTCGACCCGAAGTCGAATGGTTCGACCTGGAGTCGAATGGTTCGACCTGAAGTAGAATGGTTCGACCTGAAGTCGAATGGTTCGATCCGAAGTCGAATGGTTCGACCTGAAGTCGAATGGTTCGACCTGAAGTCGAATGGTTCCACCATGGTTCCAGCAAGTAACACGAGATCAGTATTGGACTTACGGTTCCTTAACTGAATGAACATAGGATTTAGGCCAAAGGCCAAGCGCTGGGACCTATGAGGTCCTTCAGCGCTGAAACGAAAATTGACGGTAAGAAGGTTTGAAAGGTGTAACAGGAGGAAAACCTCGCAGTTGCAGTATGAAACACTTGTTAGGAGGGGGTGGAAAGCAAGATGGAAGAAAAAGAATATGAACGGAGGTACAGTAAAAGGAATGAAAGGGGTTGCAGCTAGGGGTCGAAGGGGCGCTGCAAAGAACCTTAAGTAATGCCTACAGTGCACCGCATGAGGTGTTACTGATGGCACTACTCACCCTACAGGGACGGTTCCTTGACGGTTAACTGTTAGGACCTCTTGTCTTGTTACGTCGAAAAATGTCCTTTTGAAGATTGTGTAAGAATCCTTCAACATGGTAGAAATTCCGCAGAATCTTCTTCGACCAGGACTAACCGAAAGTATGTAGTAGTTAAGAAAATGTGACTGGTCTTCAAGGAGCCAGAAAACAGATTTAAAATCTTCATTCCAACATATCTGCCGAGGTCTGAAAGGCTAACATATATTCGAACATATCTTTGTTCCCAAAACGCACGTACATTTGTCTAAGCATATCTCCCTATGTGAAAAGACAACAATGCGTGAGAACAAGAGAATTTTGAGAATTTATCAAATAACGACTGAGAATAACGAAAAACAAGATGACCTCAGATTAAAACCGAAAAGCAGGGGCTTAAGATTAAGTCCCAGACAGAGAGGGGAACCTCTTTTACTCTTTACCCTGTT
>JANJGK010000050.1:9826457-9833957 GCA_039081455.1 Macrobrachium rosenbergii | reverse complement strand
TTCAAAAGTTCATAATGATTAGAAAATCATAGTAAAAATCACAAGTTCAATTTTCTCCCATAAAAACAGAGATTTCAAAGTCTACCTTATCTGCCGATTTAAGCCTGGATCCTCTCCAAAGCTACGTCTAGACAACTGCAGTTCTATCACGTTAATGAACGATCAAACTCACTTTTAGGGCAGATTTTGGCGTAATCTAGATCAAATTAACGCACGTACTCACGAATATACATAACACTTCGGAAGATCACCTGACCGGCAATATTGCTGAGGAATCAAACTATTTGTTGAACACAAAGATTTTACCTCGGGTCTCTCGACCTACTTCCATCTGACTCCATAAATTCTTTCATCACATCTTAAAGCATTGAAGCTATGAAATGCATATATGTGTCCTTTAAAACTTGTAGCAGCCATATTTTCTGAAATAGAGCTCGGCCACCACATAAGAGCGTCTCGCTCTCCTCAACGGCAAACTAAAACAAAAGCATATGTATAAAACATAACAAAATAGGACTATGATCAATTAGCAATGTCTACTGCACTGCAGCTTTAAGGACTGCTCTCATGACGCACTTCCAAAGTCACTGGGGTTGAGTTCTTAGAGCCTTTACATGTAATCTTACAAACACGAATAAGCTTTACTACCCCCACAACAAGAATTATCAGTAAAATAGCTATTAAGACAATTAAAATTGTCGGCATAATATATTCCTGATACTGGAACATCACGGAATCGTCAATGTCTTCCAACGGTGGAACCGTCATTGGCACCTTGGTTGTAGGTACCTCCACTACCAAATGCTCGTTATGCGTATGACGCATAATTATCTTCTCGGAACTGTTGAATACAGCACGGCTAAGTACGAGAAATTCCGTAGACATGATTCTGCAGGATGAATCAAACAGTTTGGATCCTCGGAGAACGAATGATGTCGACTTGTTGTTCTGGCACATCATTGTAACTGCACATTCCTTGCAAAAGATGGCAGTAAGGGTGCTGGTGGACTCGATGTGGTAATCTCGCAGGAACTGTCTAAAGTCACATTCTGTCGGAGTCTGTCCATGAACTAATGATAACTCACAACCACCCACAGACACAACTCGCAACTGGAAAATACCACTGTCGCACACATACTTCTCTCTAACTAAAGTACAACCTGTCTTATAATCAATTCCCGATCCTTGATACTGATCTCCCAAAATGAACATGGTCTCTACTCCGTCCCACATTACTACTGAGTCTCCCAAAAAAACACTCGAAAAAGGTCTAATAACAAAACTAAGAAAAAGTTTCATGTTACTGAACCAAAGAAAACTACTAATGCAAAAGTCAAACACTCACAATGTGAACTAATTCCAAGTTTGTATCTCAGAATAATCACAGTCAACTCACTATTAAGCACACAACTCTACGGAACTCACTCACAAAAAAAATTCTATCCAAACAGAAAAAAAAATACTCGAGAATCTTATCCGAACACTAAAAGGTATCATATCTCGTAAAAGACATGAAAGTTCTCCTCTGGTTAGCAAATATTTCGCAACACCTGACTAACTCTCAACAAAACAGCAATTGACGTAATGGCAATCGCTCCCATGATCATAACAATTACAATTACTCACAATACAGCTCCCTTAATTTTAAAAAAAGAAACTGGAAAAAAATCCAAACACTCAAATACGATCTCCCAACCCGAAAAAAAGATCAGACTTGTTCGGTCCGATATACTAAGTACCTCCCAAAAAAAAATAATCTTAAACAACACACACATTGCGTCAGATGATGAAACACATCATAACACAATAACACACTAACACACGGGTCAAATCTCGTATGAAATTAGCCCATGTCTCAATTCCTAAAATCATTCGAAAACAAACGACTAAGAACTTCAACATCTAATATGAACAAGAGACAAAAAAAATTTAAAAAAATATCATATATATATACAAACATCAACCCACTTATCCCTCTAACTATATACAAACGTTCCATTACATCCCAACTTTCTTTAACTTCGAAATATGGGTCAATTTCGTCACTCCAGTGTTTACATCTTTAACTACAAATCTATTCCCTCTTTTGATCTCTACAATCTCAAAGGTCCGTGGAACTTCGGACTTAACTTATAATTCAGATCATTCCGAACATTCACTTTAACAAACACTCTATCACCCATCGAAAAAGCTACTCCCTCGATTTCGCGTTACTTTTCTCTACCATTGCACGCGAACTAAGTTCAAGTTCTTTACTGATACGTGCAAATCTTTCTCTCGCTGTATTTATCAATGAAGTGACCGTAACATCACCCTGAACACACTCTGGTAACAAATCAAAAGGTCCTTTTCAACTTGTATCCATACAAAGCTTCTGCTGGAGATATCTTAATTGTGTCATTCATCATAGTATTGATACTATATCGCACTTCATCCAAAGATCTGTCCCAATGTGTATCGGAACCTCCCACCGTCATGCGTAAAGCTTCGATTACTTTCCGATTCGCCCTCTCACACAACCCATTTGCTTCAGGTCTATACGGGATTATAGATACTTTCTTTATCCCCAACAAATTAGCAAGACCGTCTAAAGTCTTATTAATAAACTCCCTACCATTGTCTGTGATCAGACATTCAGGAACACCATATCGACAAATTATCCCCTTAAAAAATGCTATAGCAACTTCCTCAGCTGATTTGTATTTCAGTGGGAAAATCTCGACAAAGCGAGTCAACTCATCAACAACTACTAATAAATGTCTATAACCATAAGCGGACTCTGAGAAGTTACCCAGAATATCCATATGCACTCTCTGAAACGGCCTATGTGGTATGGGATATGAACCCAAACGACACGACACTGTCGTCGCTGGCTTATTCGCATTGCAAATAGCACACTTCTTCACAAAGGCTTCTACTGCGGAAAACATATTTTTCCAAAAGAACTTTGACCTGACGTTTTCATACGTCTTGTCTACACCCAAATGAGGAGAACCAAATTTACAATGTACAATGTCTAGAACTTGTGGTACTAGACTCTCTGGCACGATGATTTGTGTAATCTCACCCATGCTTCGAGTACATCGCAAGTTATACTTAACTTTTCTCACCAATAAATTATTCTCCAACTCTAGACCAGAAAAAGGCAACTTATACCCTTTCTTCGGTGAAACTCCCTTAAGAAATGCCTTAGCATCTGACAACAATTTATCTTCATCTTGCTTTTGTTCCAGCAAGCCTATGTCCCAAGTGACATTTTCACCCGTAATATAACACACTGCGTTACTCTCACTATCACGAATAACAATCTCTCCGAGACTGCCGACTCACTATTTCTCCCCGAAGTATGCACTGTAGGAACGTGTATGTCCTCTACATGCGATCTCTCAGAATTACTAATATCAGAGACATTAGACACCAAATATTCACTCTCTTCACCCACACAGGATTCGGTGTGTATTTCCTCATCCTCGACCGGAAAATATCTGCTCAATGCATCTGCAACTACATTATGCTTACCTTCAATGTATTTGAGGTTTGCATCAAAATCTCTCAATGTTAGGAACCAACGTGCTCTCTTGGGCGACAAATTTGGCTTATTAAAAAGCTCTAACAACGGTTGATGATCTGTAAAAATCTCAACTTTATTTCCCAACAACAACATCTTAAAATGAACAAGGCTAGAGACGACTGCGAAAGCCTCCTTGTCCACAACTGACATCAGCCTTTCGTTACTACCACGTGTTTTGAACTTTCTGCTATAAAAAGCAATTGGGTGTAATTTCCCCTCAAATTTCTGCATCAAACACGCACCTATACCTTCCTGACTCGCGTCAGTCACTAAGGTGAACGGTTGACTAAAATCTGGAAACTTCAAAACTGGTGGGTTCACCAAAGCGTTCTTAAGCTTCTCAAAAGCTAATTGTTGACTATCACCCCAAACAAACTTAACGTCTTCTCGTAACAAATCTGTCAATGGAGACGCTATTGTAGAAAAATTCCGCACAAAACGGCGAAAGAAACCCGACATACCTAGGAACGAACGAATCTGTTTCCTGGTTTTGGGAACTGGAAAATTCACAATGGCTTTAACTTTCTCATCATTCACTCTAACTCCCTCTTTAGAGATAACATGTCCTAAATAGACAATTTTTCTCTTCAGAAACTCACATTTGGCCAATTTGACCTTTAACCCAGCGAACCGTAATCGCTTAAGGACTTCTTTTAACACCTTTAGATGTTCTTCAATTGTATCTGTGCATATGAGAATGTCATCCATGTACACAAACACCGACTTTCCTAACAAGCCATGAAGTACTGTGTTAACCAGTCTAGTAAATGTTATTGGGGACCCTTGCAATCCAAAAGGCATCCTATTAAACTCGTAATGTCCCTTTGGTACCGAAAATGCTGTATATTTACGGCTACTCTCACAAAGGGGAACTTGTAAAAACCCTTGCATAAGATCTATAGATGAATATATATTCTTGCCACCGATCTCAACAAATAAATCAGGCAAACAAGCTACCGGATATCTATCTGGGCATGTTTTTTCATTCAATTTACGAAAATCTACACAAACTCTGATACTACCGTCTTTCTTAGGAACTGCAAGCAAAGGAAAATTAAACGGAGAATTGGACGGTCTAATAATGCCTTCCGACTCCCACTTCTGAACTTCTTTTTCTACTTCTTCCCTGATCTTAAAAGGAATTCGATATGCTGGAATATATATGGGATTTGTACCCTTTTCTAGGCGGATTGAATGTTCTAAAACATCTGTAACTCCTAATTTATCTCCCTTCAAAGCAATGATATCTAGATATTCTTTCAACACTTTCTCTACTTTATCTGAATATTCAGGATAATCAACTTTAGCCAAGTGTTCATGTAGAACCTGACTTCGGAACTGTTGCTCCTCGTTAGGAAACATATTCCCGTCTCCACAAAAACTCACTAATTTATGCTCTTCATTAAACTCTTCAAAATCAATTACATAAGTACCCTTGTGATATTTTTTCACTGAGTCTTGATAGCTAACTAATTCTACTGAAGTCACGCCTGCGACTGAAATTTCATTCACTGACACCGTACTCACAACGTCTTTGAATTTCTCGGTTCCCTCAACAACGCACACTTGAGAAGGAAAATTCTTCTCTTTCAGCGACACTTTAACTAATGTAGGAACTCGCGGTTGCAATTCAATATCTTCCAACAAAAATCCTTTGAAAGATCTCTGCGGAATATCTTCACTCTCTAATGAATGTGTTACACATGTCTCCGACTGTGTCTTAGGTTTCTCACAAGTTTCTTTCCTGTGTATATATGGAACAAAACAACCCGACTCACCTATTGTAATCCCCTGAACTCCCGTAAGAATGTTGATGTTATGTCGCATACAAGAAGGGTGTCCTAGTAAAATCATTTCACCTAAGGCTAATCCTTCTATGACCAAAAATGATTCTACTATTGTCTTTCCACCGATACAAAGCGTAAGAAATGACGAACCTAAAATATTCAGTTTCCTCGCTTGTACATCACACACTGTCTCACTAGAAGGGACTAATTTGCACTCTGGAAACCTCGAGTGAAAAAGGTCAGCATTTACTAAGTTAACTGAGCTACCAGAATCAATGAAAATATGAATTTCATTGCCATTAGAGAATCCACGTACAATCGGCCTAGGTTCTAGTGACTCTACGACCTGATTAGTCATTATCCTGTGTCCGTTTTCGAACTTATCTTGTGAAAATTCTGCTGTTCCTTTGTGTATCTAGAACTTGCATCATGTGGAATTCTCCTGTCATATCTAGAAAAACCTCCCCGGGACTTCCCTGAATAATCTCTACTCTTCGTGGCTGGGCAAAATCTCCATCCATGATCTGAAGATTTGCAAACTGAACAATATCTCACTCTGCAATTTGACTTACTATGGCCTATTTTATCACAATTAAAACAACGTATCGTTGTGACTGATCTCTCTGGAATTTTCTTCGATTCTACTCGTGCACATGTCTTCGCTGTTGCATCATTTCCCGAATGCGAGCGACTATCATTATTCTGTGGTTTGGAAACCGCAGCTGACATCTTTGCACCTCCCTGTACAAAACTACTGTCCAGTGTCGGGCATTTTGCTAGATTTTTGTTAATCTGTGCAAACAAAAAGGATTCATCTGTATCCTGATCAATTTTCTTATCAAAACTATCTACAATTACATCTGGGACCGACGTTAAAAGGCAAGCAAAGTGTAACAATCTTTCAAAATTATCTAAGGAGATATTATTTCCAGTTACCCATGGAGAGCCTATTATAGATTTCTTTAACTCAACTACTGCATCAAATAAATTCGCACTGTATGTGACTAGTGAATCATTGCCCTTCTTTATTTTGAGAAACTCTCGCAAATTCCGAACTGCGCATTCACGTTGAACTCCGCCATAAGTAGCTCGTAGAAATTTCTGCAGTTCAGTCCAAGTTTTGCACCTTCTGAACCCGAAACTGCGTGCTCGTTTCCCAATATCTCCTTTATCTAAATCCAGAAATGATTTAGCCTCTGTTAAAGCTTCAGCGCCATTCGTAATTTTCTTGGAATTCAGATAATTGTTCACTGACTCAATGAAAGTTTCTATATTTTGGGTTGGCTTTCCATCCACTAACCCTTTAAAATTTGTAATTCCCCCACAAATGTTCGTCACTTTATGCACCACAATTGATTGGGATGTGCTTGCTGCATCGTCCGGCATTTTGTGAGTAATCACACGCCCTGAGCGTAACAACATAAAAAGAGAAACCAAAAAGAACACTAGAGAAAGGCACAAGTTACCCCCTCTAAAAGAAGAACAGAAAACGGCGTTCTGCGCAACTTACGAGAATGGGGTACTTACCAATTTTGAAACAGAAAACGAAGTACCTATCTCTCAACAGAGCTGTGTGCAGCCTGTGACGTCACCTACTCGACGGCGAAGCAAAAAAGACACCCAGCGCGTTTCTAGTTGAATAATCACTTTGCGTAATTAACTCACAATCGCCACTATTCACACTTATTTGGGTATTTTGTTAACCCCAAAATTGCTCTAGAGATCATCCAGATCTATTTCACAACTCCCCACTCCCAGTACTCGAATAGAAACGGAAAAAAGAAGAAAGGTTCCCCGTATCACACACGTAATCACGACCTACTCAGTCATTCAACACTGACCCGTCGCCTTAGCTCTTAGGTGAAGTCGCCTATGCCTTGGGCATCAACGTTACCAATTAGTCTATTAGTAATCTCCCTCTTTCGCCATCACTAAAGACGTTAAAATCATGCTGCCACCAATTTTTCTGTAACGAGGACAGAATTAACACCCTTTTGAAGGTGTACGTAACGTGCTCCAACGATCTTTAATCATGAAACGGAGGCGTATGAACGTTCGCTCACGGCAACACTTACATCTATTTTTCTCCTCTTTCTCTCTCTCTCTCTCTCTCCCTCTCTCTCTCTCTCTCTCTCTCTCTCT
>JANJGK010000050.1:9821457-9823957 GCA_039081455.1 Macrobrachium rosenbergii | reverse complement strand
GGAGGCAAGCGGCATTTAGGACAGAATGGAGAGGACGATGCAATTGCACGGATCATACGAAATGGTCGTGCAATGCATGCAATGCCTGCTAGTAATAGGCATTTGCACACCTGAGGGCCATAACATCTACGCGAGGATCAAGAGATCTGACGCCCCGAAGTCTAGTCGTGTTCTCCAGGCTGTAATGGTTCGTCTAATGCCCTGGACACATATCTTAGATAACGTGTGTGTATAGGTATACGCGTATTACAAATCAGATGTCTGGATATCTTACAAATATTTTGGATGTTACAAATACTAAGCCACAAATGTCGTTTAATATCCAGCTCATTATACCTTGGGAATAACTCGCACGCAAGGGGAATTATAATTGCTAAGGAAGGGTCGAATTATAACTTATCAGTTACTATTCCCTTTGGGTGTATGTTATTCCAGAGGGATATTAACTGGATATTAAATTAATCTTGTATATATATATATATATATATATATATATATATATATATATATATATATATATATATATATATATATATATATTATATGGATTTTTATCACATCACCGTGATTTATTTATATACAAACATTAAGCTACAAATGCCGTCTTCATATCTAATTCGCTCTTCCTCGGAGATTAAACGACATTTGTAGCTTAATGTTTGTATATACTTATATATATGTATATGCAGTATATATTCATACATACATATATATATATATATTTATATACATAACAAAAATAATTATACATATACAAATATAAACATATATGAAATTGTTTTACACACATATATATTTATATATATTTAAAATAATTTCATATTTATATATATATATATATATATATATATATATATATAAATATATATATATAGATATATATATATATATATATATATATATATATATATATATATATATATATATATATATATATATATATATATATATATATAAGTGTGTGTGTGTGTGTGTTTGTGCATATATATGTATATATATATATATATATATATATATATATATATATATATATATATATATATATATATATATAAGTGTGTGTGTGTGTTTGTGCATATATATATATATATATATATATATATATATATATATATATATATACATATATATTAGTTATAAGGAATTCATTATTAACCTTAATACCCCTACTTGACAGAATTTATAACCCTGGCATCAAGGAAACAACATTTACTCTTCATTCAGTAGTTTCATGGTAAGAATATCAATTACTTTATTTACCTATGGCTAGAATACTATGGAAAGTTATCATTTTTTTTCTTTATTATGACAAGATACTTTCTTTTTTTTCATTCCATTCATCTTTATCTTTTCAGGCCATCCTTGAGTCAAAGTGTCAGTGTGTTTGTGCGTGTGTGCGTGTGTGTGTGGGGGGGGGCGGGGCGGGGGGGTTACGTCCCACTATAAACCACATGCAAGCATAAATTCTATCACTAAACCCTGTCTTTGCCTTTGAAGCATAGGACGTAAAAAAAGATAATAAAAAAAGTTGCATAAACTTTTATCTGTCGGAAGTCCGGACATAAAAGTTTGACAAAGTCAAAAAGTTTGACAAACTCCCAAAAATGTACCAGAACAAAGCGGGCGAGAGTTCATGGGCCGGAAGCTAAAGAGAAAAAAAAGTGAAATATTGAAATAAAATTAATTTCGAAAACCATACATTTTTTGCAACATTTATTTTGCAATACCTCTGAGCAAAAGGTAAATGGGTCATTTTAATGCAAAATTTTTATGGAGTCATTCACTCAGAAATTGTACTTTTAATGCATCATTGAAAATTATGGTTTCTGCAGAATTCTCGTCAATATTTACACCTCATTTGTAACCGTATCGAAAATTTCCTTTGTATTGTTTACTGATTGTAGAAGTTCTTATTGTATAAATTCTTATTCTATAATTTTCTTACTTTATAAGCTGTATAGACATCAAGCAGTAACTTCTTTTAATTCTTCCTAGCATTCTGTTTTGGTCAGTACTTGGCTTATTCAGTCCAGTCAAACATACTGTCTTGACCAATAGAAGTCCTTGTTAAAACAGCCAGTCGCTTGTTCGATAATTTACGTGCGTCTGAGCACCCTTCTCTTGCCAGTGTTCAGTGTAATCGTTAGTGCTGTGCCGTTGCCTATCCTCTGATCATAAGTATCCGCGACTCGGGTCTCCTAAGTGCTGAATCTCAGAAAAGGAACTTCGCTGACAGGTGACAGGCTGGGGAAGGCTACGCGCCAGACTACATACAGGTAAGGGGTGCCAAGTGGGGAAGCCATACTGTCTTTATGTCATTCCATTTTCTGGATTTTTCTGTCTTACATCTTCGTCCATTGGCTCTCTTGAATTGTTTAACCAATCCCAATTCTTCCTTATTGCTTCTCATAGGTCAGTGCGTTGTCTGCAATGATGTGTCAGGTTGCAGATGTTTTTAATTTTGTCCAGCCTTTCTCTGTGGGTGTTGAAACTCGGGTTT
>JANJGK010000050.1:9815576-9821357 GCA_039081455.1 Macrobrachium rosenbergii | reverse complement strand
ACGGCGTCATATTTTTAGACCTGGCGTCTCACACTCGAAATGGCGAGGAGTTTTCTGACAATTTTGTCTTCTGCCATTTCCTTCTGCCTCTTCGAGGAATGGAGAGGGAATGAGGAGGTTGGTATTTAACTTAATATTAAATGGACAAGGGTATTTCGTAAAAGGATTGCGATAAATACAAAAGATTTTTTTTTAGTTTTTAGAACTGTCACATTTCGGTCGAAATGGTGAAGGTTTTCTGACAATTTTTTCTTCTGCTATTTCCTTCTACCTCTTCGAGGGATGGAGAGGGAATGAAGAGGCTGACATTTAACTTAATATTAAATGGATAGGGGTATTTCGTAAAAGGATGGCGATAATTACCAAAGAATATTTTTAGTTTTTAGAACTGTCACATTTCAGTCTTAATGGTGAAGGTTTTCCGAGAATTTTGTCTTCTTCTATTTCCTTCTGCCTCTTCGAGGGATGGAGAGGGAATGATGAGGTTGGTATTTAACTAAATATTTCATGGAAAAGTGTATTTAGTCAAAGCATAGTGACAGATACTGAGGAATTTTTTAAGTATTAAAACCTGACGCATTTTAGTCAAAATGGTGAAGATTTTCCGACAATTTTATCTTCTGCTATTTCCTTCTGCCTCTTCGAGGGATGGAGAAGGAATGAGGAGGCTGGTGCTTAACTTAATATTTCGTGGAAAAGGGTATTCAGTCAAAGGATAGCGACGCAAATACTGGATAATTTTACATTTTATCAGGTAACTGGTTAACTGGTTGGGGTTTCGTGTCTCGTCTGTGCGAGGGGAATTAATTTTGTTTGAAAATCTTGTTACAAAACAAAGAAAATCGATTTTACAGCCTCCGCTTAAGAAGGAAAAGTAATGAAAAGGTTTATATTGAAATTAATATTTCAGAGCGGAGGGTATTTAGTAAAAGCAAGCGATAAATACTGAGACATTTTTTTAAAATATTATCTGGTAGACTGTTGTCCTTTCCCTTTCCAAGGGTACGATGAGAGATTTAATTTAATCTGAAAAATTCTGCTAAAAATAAAAGGAAATCGGTTTTGTTGAGTCTGATAGAGAAATTTGGTTTTCAACAATCCCCTGAAATTGCAATTCTGAGGTGGCTTATGAAAATATCTTTGATTCAGAACCCTGTGCTGGCATAAGCCCAGTTTAAAATGAAACTACAAGTTCTGTTTTACTAAGCTTGATAGAGCAATTTGACTTTCAATAATCCCTGAAATTATAATTCTGGGGTGGTTTATGAAAATACCTTTGATTCACAACCCAGTTTAAACTGAAACTACAACGGTATTAAAGAAATCGAATAGAAGTATAGTTCTGGGGCAATTATTTATATAAAAACATCTGGAATTTAAAGAATCTAATTAATGAATTATGAAAAGCTGCTGGCATAAGGCCAGCTTAAACTATAACAACAACAAACAATAAAAAAAATCTACTAGAATTACGTTTCTGCATAAGTTATTAATCAAAATATCTTGAACTCAAAGATTGTTGATTACGAATTATGAAGAACTGATTATACCGCGTTCCATTTACCACCGATTTTTTTTTTGTTATAAGAGGTCATCTGCCCTCAGTGCTTGATAGAATTTCAATTAAGCGTCATGAATAAGATGGAATCTAAGTTCACGAGGGAATTAGAATGACCTAATTCAGTGCGTCGCAATTTTGACATTTGAATAAATAATGAAAGAGATGTGACACCAGTTTTATGTTAAAATTATTCTCCCGTTTGACAAAAGCATTTGAAATATTTTCACTTTTTGCAGGAACAGAATATTCTTTGCATATTGTGAATACATTATTAACACGTTATCGTAGTAATACATTGACAGATTCAGCTATGATTTCATTATTATTATTATTATTATTATTATTTTTATTATTATTATTATTAACAAGTCTCTTTGGGATGAATTGGTAGCCCCTGTCCCTTCTCTACCTTGGCTGTGACCCTCCGCAGCCTACTAATTACCAGGTTCATAATTCATTACTAAGGACATCAGAACCACACAAGATTTCTCTGGAAGTTGGCCCATTCGTTTCATCCTTGTGGTATCGATCTCAGGTGACGAAGCTGAAACTACTGTCATGATGACAGGCCTGTTTCTTTATTATTATTATTATTATTATTATTATTATTATTATTATTATTATTATTATTATTATTATTATTATTATTATTCGTTGTTTGTCTCATATTTCGTAAATTCGGAAATTAATTTTTCTGCGGTTCTTTGGCTTTACGGAAGCCTCAGTTTTGTGTAGGATGAGTCTAGGTGTCTACGTTTTGCTAGGATAATGAGCGTCTAACGTTCGGGAACGTTCAACGTTCGTAAACGCCAGTCACTTAGTAAAAGGTACTAGAAGTAACTGCGTTTATAGTTACTCTTTTGTTTGTTTACAGTCAGTCGGGTAGGTGACGTCACTGACGAGTGTCAGTCTCTTGTGTCTCTAGGGACGACTTGGGAAGATGGACGATATCAATGAATCCTCTTTGTTTTTTCCTGTTTTCGTCACATCGTCGAACTTTAAAGATAGCAAAGGTAACTGGCAATGATTCTCCATTTGTTTTCCTATTGGAAAAGTGTTAGTAAGTGTCAAGTGTACTAATCGTGAAGTGGAAATTTGGTGTTTACGATTAGGCCTATCTTCAGTAAAAGGTCTTGGTGTCCTGGGCCAGCTCCGGGTGTTAATTGAATATGGTGCTAGCAGTCACCTGTGGGTATTCTTGCCTACTAGTGGTTGATATTGGTTGGCTTAATTTTGTTAGCATAAATTTAACATTCGATACAGATGGTGTTTTGTGAATAATGGTCAGCTGTTAAAATATTTAAGTCGTTTGTCGTAAGGTAGGTTAGACTAGGAATAAAATCCTATGTATTACATTTTAACTTTAGGTTTATGAAATTGTTTTCACGGTAATTCTACAGAAAAGAGCCGCACAAAGATATTGTTCTTTAATAACACTATTTTTGACTGATCAACATAAAAAAAAAGCTTTATAAAATGCAGTACAAATGAGAAAATTTCAAGAATTTTACTGAGATAATTTTAGAAGTTTACAGAGATAATTTGAGAAATTTACCGTCTTTATGTTCTGACGTTTAGCACCCTAGAGGCTGGTACTAAACACGGCTCCCAGTGGAGTTTTTCCATAGAATTATCCAGTTTTTGAACGGCTATATCAGTATTCCATAAAAGAATAATAAGACTGTGGTCTTTGGAAAAGTGTGATTGTGTTTGGTGTTACTGTATATTTCAGCTTAAATATATATTTTTTTCTTTAAGGGGTGAGTAAATAAATATGGGAAATAAAACTACCATTGCTATTCTTGACCTACGTGCAGGTTAGATAGAGTGAACAGGCTATGATACTTTGTGAAATTAAATGTATTCCCATTTTATGACTGGTTCCAAATCTGATGTAGCTGTAGCTCATATATGCTGCTTTCGGTAATGTGTACAAACTAGATTTAGAGATTTAATTAGAATTGTTTTCATGTGTGTGAAATAGCCAGTTATTTGTTTGGTAAAGGAAGGGAGACAGAGAGAGATAATTTTCTTGCACATGAATAAAGCCTACTTTTATCATGAGGTTAGGAAGATGACAATGACAGTTTATTATATATATATATATATATATATATATATATATATATATATATATATATATATATATATATATATATATATATATATATATATATATATATATATATATATATATATACATATGTCATAAGAGCAATTTTTTTGTAATTGTAGACATAATATCATCCATAATTATTTGTATCGAATTTTTGTTTTACTGTAAAGTTATTCATGTAGGTTTATTTTTCTTTATAGAAAAAGCTCCACCTCAAGTTCTTTCTATACATCCATGAAGATAATTCGATACAACTCAGGGTCTTTTGATATATATAGGCCAATTTTTAAATTAGCCTAATTAAACAGTAAAAAGTTATAATTATATTACTGACACTTCGGTGCATAATAATGATTTTTTGCTCCCTTTCAAAATTCTAAAATTAGGCGTAAAGTTTGTCAATCCAGTAAACCCAATATTTTAACAAAACTAGGATATGTCACTCAGTAAAAAAACTTTATTGCTGTGTCAGCTGTTGCAAACTTCTGAATTAAGTTGTCAAATGTGGTTCTAGGAACCACTCTGTTAAGTATTTTATTACGTACGTTGCTTTTTGTTGCAAATTGCACTCACGAAATCAGTAAGCCTGGTTACTTCCAGCATTCAGAAATTTAGAATCGTGAATTAAACTCGTCATTTTAGGATATTGCAGGTATACTAAAATCCCGATATGAATACGGTTAGTTAAATAAAAAATAGCAAAATTAAGCTAATTAAAGAATGTGAAAGGTTATTGTCCATTACGTAAACTTCGAAATATTTATCTGTTTCATGCCTATTGCTAGTGTATCAAATCCTCGATTTAATATGTTTAGTTAAAAAAATAGCAAAATTGCTAAGTTAAGCTAATGTTAGAATGTGTAAGATGTTTTCCATTATGTAAAGTTCGACATAAATGTGTGTTTAATGCCTATTGCTAGTATATTAAAACCTCTATATTGATAAGTTTAGTTGAAAAAACAGCAAATGTGCAAAGTTTAGCTAATTATAGAACGCCCAAGATATATTTTTTATTGCATAAACCTCGAAATAAATGATAGCTGAATGTCTGTTGCTAGTATATTAAAACCTTGATATTAATACGTTCAGTTGAAACAAAACCTCGATATTATTACATTTAGTAAAGATGATAACAAAACTGCAAAGTTCAGCTAATCATAGAATGAGCAAGATATTTTTCAGTATATAATCTTCGTAATAAATGTCCGTTTAATGCCTATCAGTATAAAGCAATTGCGACAGTTTTAATGAAGAAACAAGTAAAAGTTTGAAGAATCTGGATTCTAGCGTTGAAGTTGTTTACATATAAAGACTTGGTTGTATCAAACTGACTTTATAGATGTTTCGAAACGACTTTAGTTCTTGGTGGAGAAGCGACCTGACTCGACTTCGACATCAAGAAGGGATGATTAATGTCGATGGAGAATGGGATTCGACATTGGGATTCGGCCTTGAGATTCGACCTTCTGATTAGAGCTTGAGATTCGACCTTGGCAGTCGCTTATGATTCGACCTTGGCAGTCGCTTATGATTCGACCTTGGAATTCGACCTTGTGATTCGACCTTGTGATTCGATCCTGAGATTTGACCTTGAGATTCAACCTTGAGATTCTACCACGGGATTCGATCTTGACTGTCGACCTTGAAATTCGACCCTGGGATTCCCAAGCGATTCTACCTTTAGATTCGACCTCGGGATTCAACCTTGGGATTCGATCTTAGGATTCGACCTTGGCATTCGACCTTGAGACTCAACCTTGCAATTCGACTTTGGGATTCGACCTTCGGATTCGACCTCTCCTCTAGGGACGGAAATCAACCAATGAATATGCAAATCGGTGAGTTTATGAATGATGAAAGTTAATATTTCTTTCTGGTTTTGAAAATCTTGGTAAAAGGTCATTTTCATGACATCATATCTATAACTAAAGGTTGATGTGTAAAAACATTTCTAGTAATAATTCCAGTAAACGAATAATTTTTGCCATGAACACTGACGTTACAGAAAGATCTTATTTATACTTCGTATATGCAAGTGAGTTGATAAAGGTTATACAGTACTTAAGTATATTTAACTTTCTACATAGACTTGCATCATTATATG